>CM067325.1:104487500-104947500 GCA_034376525.1 Nicotiana benthamiana
TTGTGTCTAGCATTGCTATTATCGCTGCCTTCAGAAGCCTTGCTCCTGGAAACGGACCAGCTATTTCTTTTAGATCAAATCAGTTTGCTTATGTATAAACCACGTAACAAATTTGAATGCATCATTTTACGAGTAAATAATACAGAAGAGAAAAAAGCATTATCAAGGCTCCTGGATACATGTGACGTGAACACAAAAAAGTGTTAAAATTATAAAGTGTAACTTTTGGAAAATTATAGAATAGTGTAGAATATTATAGAAGTTAGGAGATATTTGTAAGAGATATTTCTAGATTAGTGTAGGTGATAAAAATATCTAGATATTTTGTAAGAAAAGTGTGGAGTATTCTAGAAGACAAATCTCCACCTTAGGATTAAATAGATCATGACCGTCCATTGAGGAGGTGGAAAGCCTATATATACCCACCCCCTCCTCCACATTTGTATCATCCAAAAAAAGAAAATCCAAGTCTTCTTGAGTTAATAAAGTATTCTCCAAGTTATTCAAGTAAGTCTTCCACTTTCTTAGTTCTAGTATTTTTGGAGCTATATTTTCTTCTTTGTTCTTCTTCAATTGTGGTTGTGAGTCTTGGGCTAGTGAAGCATAATTCACTACTCTAAGAAAGCAATTTTCGGAATTTGGGAAGTTGTTTTTCTTCACATGGTATCAGAGCTACAAGGGTGTTAGCTTGGAATCTTGTCAAGTCACTCTTGGTGAAGAAGTTCGTCGGCGTTCCAAAAATGGATTCAAGTGGAAGAGTGTCGGCCTTGGAATTGAGGTGCTTAATCAATCAAATTACAAGGTATGGAAGTCTTGCATGGAATCTTATCTTCTTGGAGAAGATTTATGGGAGGTTGTTGGTGGAGACAATAAGGTTGCCCCTACACCCACGGATACTAATGCCGATGCCGTAAAGAAGTGGAGGACTTCAAACGCAAAGGCAGAATTAGTATTGAAGAGATCAATCTCTCACGATCTATTTGATCACATTGTTGGGTGTAAGTCTGCATCTCAGATTTGGGATACTCTAAGTGCATTGCTTAACAAGAAGAACGTTGCTCGGCTGCAATACTTAGAGAATGAGTTGGCACGAACTACTCAAGGTGAGCTCTCAATCTCCGAATTTTTCTTAAAAATTAAAAATATTTGTTCGGAAATTTCTGCTCTTGATCCAGAGGAACCTATTTCAGAGGCTCGAATGAAAAGGAATATTATTCGAGGATTAAACAAAGAATATATTCGTTTTGTCACTTCTATTCAGGGGTGGGCTAATCAACCCTCCCTTGTTGAGTTTGAGAATCTTCTCTCTTCTCAAGAGTCTCTAGCAAAACAAATGGCTGGAGTCTCCTTATCCTTTCAAGGTGACGCCTTATTCTCTGGAAAGAAGAAAGTCTATAGACCAGAGAAGAAGAATGAAAGAGAGAGAAGAAAAGATGAAGGGGGAGAGCCACCAAAGAGTGCCAACGGGAAAAGAAGCACTATTCGATGCTATCGGTGTAACTTGCCTGGACACATCAAGAAGAATTGTAAGGTGAAGCTAAAGGGAGGAAATGTTGCTAATAAAGCAGAACAAACCGAAGAGAATTGGGGTGGTTGCTTCTCAACGGAAACTACCTCGGTAAATGCTTACGCTAGCATCAACTTCAAGGATGACTGGATCGTGGATTCTGGTTGCGGTCATCACCTTACCGGAGATGACTCAAAGTTCACATCTCTTCAGAAACATGAAGGTAACGAAGCTATTCTCACCGCGGATAATACCGTTTATCCAGTAGAAAAGGAGCGTACAATCATTCTCAACAATGGCGGAGATCCAATCACTATGAAGAGTGTGTATCATGTACCTGGGATGAGGAAGAATCTTTTCTCGGTGGCTAACGCTGTGGATGCTGGGCACTATGTTCTGTTCGAGCCAAATGGAGTGAAGTTCTTCCGAAATATCACTAAGGTGGAAGGAGATGTCGTTCACACCGGTAAGCGAGTTAAAGATTTATTTGTTTTGTCAGCATCTACATCTTATGTTGACAAGATGAGCACGAATGATAATGCATCACTTTGGCATGCTAGACTGGGGCACCTTAATATGGATAAGTTAAAAGTCATGGTAAACAAAAATTTGGTTGATGGTTTGCCTCATATTACTACTTTTGGTAGTGGAACATTATGCGAAGGGTGTCAATATGGTAAGGCGCATCGTCTTCCATTTGATAGATCCCAAACAAGATACGAGGCACCACTAGAACTCATTCACAGTGATGTGATGGGTCCTACACGTACACCTACCTTCTCTGGTTATCGCTATATGGTGGTATTTGTTGATGATTACACACGATATACTTGGGTATATTTTGTGGTGCAAAAATCTGAAGTATTTTCCAGATTTTTGGAGTTCAAGGAGAAGGTCGAAGGTGAGTTTTAGAGGAAGATTAAACGGCTGAGGACTGATAATGGGGGAGAATATACTTCCCGGGAGTTAAATCAATTCTGCTCGAGGCAGGGAATACGAAGGCAGCTCACATGTGCAGACACTTCTCAGCAAAATGGCATTGCAGAGAGGAAGATTCGACATCTTACTGAGACATGTAAGAGCTGGTTATATGCTAAACATTTGCCCAATGTTCATTGGGCCGAAGGTATGGCTTTTGCGGCATATGTGATTAATCGGGTACCACTCAGTCCGATTAATATGAAGTCCCCGTACGAAATGCTCTACAACGAGAAGCCAAATGTGAAAGATTTTAAGGTCTTTGGATCGATCTGCTACGTCCACATTCCAGATTCACAAAGAACTAAACTAGATGCTAAGGCAAGGAAGTGCATCTTCATCGGTTATGATGAAAGGAAGAAAGGCTGGAAATGCATGGATCCCGAGACAGGCAAGTGTAAAGTATCTCGGGATGTAGTATTTGATGAAATCTCTTCCTACTACAGTCCCGGTGGTGTTCCTGGAGATGCTCCTTCACCAGCTATAGAACATGAAGAGATGCCCGTAAGTCTTCCAGTGACTTCTTCAGCTCCTTGCTCCAATATTTCATCATCGCCATCATTACCAATGACGTATAATAGTAAGTCATCTTCAGAAGATAGAGATTCTGGTAATAGGGGGAGCAAGGTTACTTCTCGCGTGGATGAACAAAGGGAAAATATCAACCTGGAGGAGACAAATGGTCAAAGAACAACTCGATGTGGAAGGCCAGTCATCAAACCTATGCGCTACCGAGATGGCAACATGGTAAGCATCTATCATTGCTTCAGTGCCGGTCCTATTTATGAAAATGAGCCTTCTTCCTATAATGAAGCAAAAGGTGTTAAGGAATGGGAAGAAGCTATGAATGAGGAGATGCACGCACTTGTGAAAAATGAAATTTGGGATCTTGTGCCAAAGCCCAAGGATGTGAAGCCGGTATCTTGCAAGTGGGTGTATAAACTAAAGAAGAAAGCAGATGGGAGCATTGATAGATATAAAGCAAGGCTGGTTGCACGAGGATTCTCTCAAGTTTATGGAGAAGACTATGAGGAGACTTTTAGCCCAGTGGCGAAGATGACATCAGTTCGAGTTGTGATCTCCTTGGCGGCATCACTTGGGTGGAAGCTATGTCAGCTTGACGTGAAGAATGCTTTCCTGTATGGCGAGATTGATAAGGAGATCTACATGGAACAACCTTTGGGCTACATTTCTCCTACTCATCCAGACTATGTATGCAAGCTGAAGAAAGCGCTTTATGGACTCAAGCAAGCTCCCAGAGCATGGTACGGAAAGATTGCTGAATACTTGCAATTTTGTGGCTATCTTGCATCAGACTCAGATTCTAGTCTGTTCGTGAAGAAGCAAGGTACGCTCCACATGATTGTGCTACTATATGTGGATGATATGATTATTACAGGTAATAACGAACAAGAGGTTGCAAAACTGCGAGCTGAACTCTCGATCAGATTTGAAATGAAAGATTTGGGAGAGCTTAGTCACTTTCTTGGTTTGGAAGTGAAATATGTGAAAGATGGAATATTTCTTTCACAAGAAAGCTATGCGAGGAAGCTTGTGGACAGGTTTGGAATAAACACAAGTAAGCATTGCTCTACTCTTCTTGAGCCTAACATAAAAATTAGGCGTGATGAAGGAAAGCTTTTACCAGATCCACGTCCTTATCGGGCTCTTGTTGGTAGCTTGATCTACTTGACTATTACAAGGCCAGACATTTCATTTTCTGTTGGACTTGTTAGTCGCTATATGCAAGAGCCACGGAAACCTCACTTTGAAGCGGCGAAGCGCATATTGAAATACGTGAACTCAACATATGACATGGGACTTCTTTACAAGAAAGGAGCTGATTTTTCACTACTTGGGTTCACTGATGCTGATCTAGGAGGCGACTTAGATGATAGAAGATCAACTTCCGGTTATGTATTCTCCTGTGGTTCAGCATGTGTTTCTTGGTGCAGTAAAAAGCAAGACTCGATCTCGCTCTCTACTACTGAAGCGGAATACAAGGCTTCTACTCTTGCTGCTCAGGAATGCACGTGGCTTCGTCGGCTTGTTAGGGATGTATTCTCACCAATTCATAAGCCTAGAAAACTTCTTGGTGACAATCAAAGCGCTATAAAGTTGGCTACTAATCCGGTGTGTCACGCAAGAACAAAACATATTGAGATTGCGCATCATTTCATCCGAGAGAAGGTTCTAGATGGTACCATTGAAGCGTTGGAGGTTCGGAGTAATGATAACGTTGCAGACATCTTTACAAAGTCTCTTTCCAAAGGACCATTCGAGAATCTCCGTGGCGAGCTTGGACTTGTCTCCAAAAGTTCACTTTAAGGGGGAGTGTTAAAATTATAAAGTGTAACTTTTGGAAAATTATAGAATAGTGTAGAATATTATAGAAGTTAGGAGATATTTGTAAGAGATATTTCTAGATTAGTGTAGGTGATAAAAATATCTAGATATTTTGTAAGAAAAGTGTGGAGTATTCTAGAAGACAAATCTCCACCTTAGGATTAAATAGATCATGACCGTCCATTGAGGAGGTGGAAAGCCTATATATACCCACCCCCTCCTCCACATTTGTATCATCCAAATAATAAAGTATTCTCCAAGTTATTCAAGTAAGTCTTCCACTTTCTTAGTTCTAGTATTTTTGGAGCTATATTTTCTTCTTTGTTCTTATTCAATTGTGGTTGTGAGTCTTGGGCTAGTGAAGCATAATTCACTACTCTAAGATAGCAATTTCCGAAATTTGGGAAGTTGTTTTTCTTCACAAAAAGAAGAAAACAACAACAAAGAAGAGAAATATGTATGTATCTAAAATTACCCAAAAGTTAAGTATCAGTTAAACAGTTTTTAGAAGCAAGTACAAGTTAATCATGAGACTCTCACAGTGAGAGACCAAATAAAGCGATCCATGAATTTTTTACTTTAAAAGAACCCTTTAAATCATTTCCAATTCATTTATTAATTTGCAGAGTCTAGTATAAAGAATGGACATGATAAGTTAATGATCTTGCATACACCTATTTCCAAAAAATTGAACACCATACAGATAATTAACCATAGACTAGCTTGAAACTGAAAACATAGTTATTAGATAAATTCACCAGCTTAGTAGTCGATTATGTTTGTTCGTCATAAGAAAATTAATAGACATTTTATTTGTCCTTTAACCTCACAATCCTACAAACTACAGTGCTCCTAAATGTTTCACTAAATTATACTCCGTAGTATATAACTTCTTGTTGAGGAGACCATAGAACATATAATACTTTTGTGCAATATATATGCATAAAATGGCTAGAATAGTTAACAAAAGAGAATTAAGAGGACTAAGAACAAAAATGAAAATAAAGAAGATCGAAAAAAAAAATCAGGATTTTCAGGAGGGGTCCTCCCACAGCTTGCTTTCCCTTGACTTGGAATCTATAGGATTGTACTGACCTGAACACCATAGAAAAGGAAATACAAAAAGTAAATCATCAGTTTTTGTTTTTTCGTACAATATATAGTTACTTACTTTATCTATTTTATTTTACGTGACGCTTGTTCCTTTTTAGTATATTACAAAAGAATAATATATTTTTATAATTAAAAAAACATAAATAAACTTTCTATGTCACCTTAAACGATAAAATTGTTTTAATAGCCATACAAATATCATGATATGTTTAAAATCATAATTTTAAAAGAATTTCTTTTCAATAAATCAGTGCAGTCAAATAGGTTTCATAAAACGAAACGAGGAAATAAAAGTCAATTACAGATAACTTTTTATATCAAATATTATTTTGTGACCGAGTAAATAACCTATAGTTAAAATTACACTGATATCTTAAAAACCTAAAACATTATCGTTTCATATGTATTATTTAAAACATTTGAAAAACAAAAGGATATGTTAAGGTGCTAGGAATAGATACCTGCCAGAAAATATTGTTGGTTAAATTCATTATAGGCCTGTGGTTGAGGCACAATAACTATAGAATCATTACTATTTTCCGTTCTTAATTTTTCAATATTCTGGACATGATGATGTAAAGGATTATTCTTATTGTTATACGATGACCAAGATTCCACAGTGGAATTCTCATTTATATATAACAAGTTATTATCATTCCTCTTATTTATATTCCATCCGTTAATCAATCCTTGTGTTGTTGCTTCATACACAATGCCATTATTATCACTCCCTTGGCTAATTGGCATTTGTAGAATTTGTTGATATTGGCTTTTGTACAACTTGAGTTCCTCATATATCCTTTTGTACTCTCCATAAGGACCAAAAACTGGATCTTTTTGCCTGCAAAATGCTTCCCAGATTAGCGATTCGACGGCTTTTTGCCGATCATAATCTTCCTTTAGATTTTTCACTATTTTTGTGATGTTGCTGACACCAAAAACCTTATGTACTGCTTTGAATTCTCGGCTTTTTTCAGCTGGGAAATAAGGAGCTAATACGCAGTTTTCTGTACATTTCTTTCTTTGATGTTTGCATGATGCACATGCAGCTGTTCCACTAGGCTTTTGCATCGTCTATATATCAAACTGAATTCAATCAAAAAAATAGTAATAATTGGTTTGATACTGTGATTTGATTATATAATGATATGAGGGAAGATTACAAATAGGTATTAAAGACTGCTTATATATGTAAACTGTTGTAAGGTGCAAGAAGAAAATTTACATGTAGTTAGGAGCACGAAAAGATGGCCATAATAAAAGAATAGAATAAAAAGGACACTTGGTTGATATATGGGGTTGTATATAGGTAAATCACAGGAATAGTAAGTGTCACCAAGTTATTTAAATTTGATAATTTGCAGACTAATCTTGATTTATATTAGTAAATTATTTCATAAACAAGATTCCTAGTTAGAAATTCTCCTTTGCATGAGACCTGCCAACTGCATGAAATTAATCTTAGTATGTAGCTTTGTAGTATTGCAGTTTCAAGTTGGTTTAACCTATCTAAGTATTCCTAGTAAAGTTTGATGAAGAGAAGACTTAATTCGTTAGGGAGAAAAACTTCTTCTGTTCATTTGATACCAAATATAAATACAATTAGTTAACTATAAGTGTCAAAAGACAATTGTGAACTTACTTTTCAATTAGACTTATCACCAAAAAAATACAAAGATAATTCTAGATTAGGGATAAAATCGATCAAGAGTTACCGACAATGCTTGCACGTATAGGAAAAGTTATCATACAAGCATTTATATACTCTATCCATTTCAATTTATTTCAACCTATTTGAATGTGCACGAATTTTAAGAAAAAAAAGATTTTTTGGATGTGTGGTCCTAAATAAGAGAAAAGGGGCACAAAATATTTATGCGGTTATAAAAGCTTCTTATTAAGGATAGAATTGTAAGTTTAAGTTATCAAATTTAAAATGAGATCATTCTTTTTGGAACGGATCAAAAAGCAATTAGAATCACATAAATTGAAACAGGGAGAGTACTATCTATGGTTATCCTAATTTGACAACACAAACAAGCAGTAAATAATATGGTACAATATGTTAAACATAATGTATCCTTATTTTTGCACTGTTACTGTACATAAGTTAAGTTCACTATTCTATTATAACTTTTCAATTTTGAAGAATTCTAATTTATCTACCCGTTCAACTTTTAAAAGTTAATAGCTTCCCAGCGATTGTTTTAATATTCCTTTCGCTATCATAGGTCAAATTAAATTCTTTTGGATTCCTTATCCAATCCAATACCTATAAAATGAGACTTGGAAAGAAAAATATGTCATTTATATGTCATTTTAGTGTTGAAAAACTAGTAGTAATGCAGATGAATTTGCACTTGAGAGAACCTATAGTAACCACTCATTAAGGGTAAACTTGGGAGTTTATGTTAAGTTGATTACAAATTCAAAAGGATATCATTTTTTAGAATAAAATAATAAAATAACATAAGATAGAATGATAATGAAAGTACTTATTAATTAAATAACATAAGAATATTTGTTGCAACTTATATTGAAGTAGTAGCACAACAAAATGGGCCATATTATTGTATGGGGTCGAATTCGACCCTCGACGTCAATACATTAATGTGTACGACCAACTATCGTACGCCGAGTTAGGTACGAGGACAAGAACAACACTGCTTAGGTTCCGCGTCCCAACTAAGGGGGTCTCACATACTTTTGTACTATTTTTGTTATTTCGAGGGGGGTCCCCTACTAAATAAAGGAGACCCTAACATTGTAAAAGGCATCATGATTCTCTGATAATAAAACTCTCTATTTCTCTATCTCTAAGCAAGTGTTTTCCAAATATCTTCAGATCTACTAAGATCAATATTACTTTCGTCTCTAGGTGATATTATATTTGATTACGATTCACCCTTAGGTATTTATTTTGATTGTTTTTCGCTTGTAAAGTATATTTATAACTTTAGAGCCAAACATTTTGGCGTCGTATGTGGGGATTTCGAGAATTAAAATCATAGTTTGCACCTAGAGAACAACCAATCACCATTCTCTACACCACACAGAAACAAAGATGGCAGAAAACAATGCAAGAATGAAAGCAATAACAGGCATTGCAACCAACCTCATGGGCCCTGTCAACGAGACCGGTGAGGAGGGTATTATAAACACAACCCCTAGCTTCACACCGGGTGGAGATATCTCACCCTCTCCATCTGAGGATCTAACTATCTTGCACAAAATAGGGGCGTCAACCTCTACGGTAAAGGAAACGCCACCCCTAGTGGTCAAAAGACTACTAGAGGAGTGGTTGATGAACACCCTCGGTAACTTTCTTGAAAATCCACCGCAAAGTAACCGGAGAAAATGAGCCCCGAATTGAGTTTCAATTAAAGGACTATGTTCGTATTATTATGTGTGACGCATAGTAACAAGAATCATCGAATTCAGAGTTTTTATGGTAGAGTTAGGGCATTTTTAATAAATATAAATATTGCTGGTGCAACAACATCTGGTGCACGCACCTTTAGCGACCTGATTTGGGAACTTTTAGCGACGAGATAAGGCTTTTAACGACCGGAATGGGTCCTTTTAATGCAGTTCAGCCCATTTTAGTGTTTTTGGGTGAAAGAACACGACTTGGAGCGATATTTGAGCAAGAAATCATCGGAAATCTTGAGGTAAGTCACTTGTAATCATTTCTACTCCATAATATTAAATTATCATCGAATAATCCGACAAGATTACATATTTTTGAAGTGTTTATCGGAGAAAATCAGTAGAAAAATGTGGGTTTAGGACTTGTGATTTTGTGACCTTTTAGGGTCGATTTGAGGGGTCAAACGAACTCCAATTTTGGTGTTCTTTATGTGTACGGGCTCGTGAAAGAAAGAAGAACATTTTGATATAAAAATTTAAGTTTCGAGATGTGGGCCCGGGGCTCGGGTTTTGTCAAATTCGTAAATTTTGATATTTTTCGATTTCTTTCGATTATGTATTGTCTCTTTAGTATAATGGAACATATTCATTATGATTTTGGGCAGATTCGACGCACGTGGTGTTCAATTTGAGGGGCAAAGGCATCTCGAATTAAAGAAATAGCCAGTTCGAAGTAAGTAATGATTGTGAATGATATCCTGAGGGATTGAAACCCCGGATTGCACATCGTAATGCTATATTGATGTGACTTGCACGCCGAATAGTAGACGTGAGCTAGAGCATCGCTGGGAATTATGACTTGGTCCGTCCCGATTGATGAATCTACTGCATATTTGATTGGAATTTATTTTTTATCGCTGATGTTTGGGCTGATTTTCATATTTGGGCTTCCTGCCAACTATTTGAATCCTTCAGGATTATTTTCACTGTTTCCTCACTGTTTTCACTTATTATTTTACTCAGTCATATTTTTTCTCCACTATTTTTCAACTCAGCCACTTTTACTCATATTTGAGTCTTAAATGATATTTTTAATGATAATCTGGGTTAAGGACTACTAATTTACTAATGCCCGAGGGGCTTCTGATGATATTCTGATTGAGTGTGGGCGAGGGCCTAGATGTGAGGATTATATATGGATCGGGCTGCACGCTGCAGCGATACTTATATGGTTCGGGCTACACGCCGTAGCAATATATTATATGGATCGGGTATTTATTTTCCTCTTTACTTGTTAAACTGTGGTATTTGTGCCCGAGTGGCGTATTTTCCGTGCTTATTAGCACTAACTGTTTTGAAATAATTTTCTTAATTATTTAAAAGATTATTTTCAAAAGAGATTTGAACTGATCCAAGGTATTTCTAAGGATTTCACAGATTTTACTGCTTTTGTCAGAAAATTGTACCCGGCTTCTATGTAGCATGTTGCTTGCTTTACGTGATTTCTTGCGACTCAGTTATTATTTACCTTTATTACTCACTGAGTTGGAGTACTCACTTTACTCCCTGCACCTCACGTGCAGTTGCGGGACTTTATTCACCCGGTGGCGGGTATTGGCTGCGTGGAGACAAAGTTGTATAGGTTTTAGCGAGGTGACTGCCAACGTTCGCAGCACCGCTGTCTTTCTACGTTATTCATTATTCTTGTTCAGTGTATTTCTAGACTATAAAGTGGAAATTTTATTCGTATAGATGCCCGTGACTTGTGACACCTTGATTAGAGTTGTGTTGGGTTGTGAATCTGTCAATTAATATCATTGAGCTGTATCGGGCTGTTCATTTGTGTTTAACTACTTTGAAAGAGTCAAGTAGGGTTAGTTGGCTGGCCTTGTCTTCACAAGAGGCGCCATCACGACCAGTGTGGGATTTCGGTCGTGACAATAGTCCCTTTTCAAAACGTCACTTCAATTGAAAAAACTCTTCTAACTCAACCTCATAATAGGATGTGAAAAAAAGAGGTGTGACGGCTATGGTGACTCTACTAGGAACAATTAATATGAATTCAAGCTTTGTATATCTATTATTGTTTGGCTTTTATCATATTTTGTATATTATTGTGTTTTTGTGCCTAATATGCTATTTATCGCTTATTTAGCGCTTTAATATTTATTTGAACAATGGCATAAACTGTATCCTCTCTCGCATCCCTCTGAGTCCTTTGATAGATAGTTGTGTTGTGTTTGCCTACCAGCATCACATAATTTCTGTCTTGAGATAAAGTGAGTTAGCTTACCAGCTTCTCATGAAGGATTTAATCACACATGTTTAGGCGGGAGAGCCATAGCTATCTAGTATTGTTCTACCACTGGTGACGCTTGACGCTCCTCGGCTCGGGTTGTCCACCCGCGTAAGCAAGGTATATATACCATCTCCTTTAAGGTTTGAAAACCTAGAAGAACAAGCCACACGCAATGAATATTCCTAGTAGGCTATGCTTTAATTACATTATGTGCATTGGAGTTAGTGGGTGTAACAATCCGGTGAATTATTTTGATCTTTAGCGCATCGTTCAGCAGTTTGACGCCATGAGCAGCTTCATTTCAGATAATATTACTTCTACGCGTGGTCGGAATTGAATTTTGGGAAGTTTGGAGTTGCTTCGGAAAGAGAATTCTCATTTCAAAAGCTTTAAGTCGTAAGAATTAACTAGGGTTGAATTTTTAAGTAACGACCTCGGAATCTGGATTTGAAGGTTCCAACAAGTTCGTATGATGATTTAGGACTTGGGCGTATGCCCGTATCAGGTTTGGAATGACTCGGCAGCGTTTGGCGTCTATTGTGGAAGTTAGCATTTTGGAAGAAATTTCATAAGTTTGGGTTGGAGCGCATTTTAGTATTATCGATGTCCGTTTGGAATTTTGAGTCTAAGAGTAACTCCGTATTGTGATTCTAGAGTTGGGAGCGCGATCGGAAGTGAATTCGGAGGTTCATAGGTCATTTTAAAGTCATTTAGCTAAAGATAGAAATTTGAAGGTTTTTGAGAAGTTCGGCCGGAAGTGAACTTTTTGATATCGGGATCGGATTCGATTCCGAAAGTTGGGGTAGGCCTGTAATGTCAAATATGACTTGGGTGATAAATTTGAAGTCAATAGGATGTGATTTAATAGGTTTAAACATCAAAAGTAGAAGTTTGAAATTTTAAGTTCATAAAGCTTGGATTAGAGGTCGATTCGTGGTTTTAGCATTTTTTTATATGATTTGAGGCCTCGAGCAAGTCCGTAATATGTATTTGGAACTGGTTAGCATTTCATTCATGCATATTAAAATGTTTAATGACATGTTTTGGATAATTCTTCTTTTATTCTCATAGTTGAATTAACGCGATTGATCTAATGACTGATGTGAACTTATCAAATCAAGCGGAAGATTTTGTTCATAATTTGAAATAGAAGCTATATATTTATGAATCCAAGAATACATTAAAAGACTACAAGAAAGAGCGCAGAATAAGTTGTTTTTTATTCCTAAGAAATATGGGTTGGAGATATAGTTCCATCATAAGAATTAACTTTATCTTAAAATGGTGTATTTTACTATTTTAGTACACCGTTAAATAATGATGTTTCATGTGAAAATAGTAAAACAAACATAAAGTAGAAATAGAATTAATTAAAGTGGGGTTAATTTCTTGTACATACAGAAAAAGTTAATGTCATAAATACATGTTCCATGCAAAAATATTAAAATAAACAAAAAAGCAATAAAATTCAAATGTGTTTAATTTCTTGTCCATACAAAAGAAGTAAATGTCATATAACCAATATTTTCCGAGAAAAATAAGTAAAACCAATATTTTATGGTAGTGCAAAATTTTAGTTGCATAGAACCAATATTTTTACGAACAGAACATAAATTTAAATTTAAAATTTAACTCTCTTATTCTTATGTTGCTCACGTTTTATAACAGCTTACTACTTTCCGAATGAACAAGTAGATAATTCAGCTCCTAGAATAAACAATAAAGGATTTCTAGGAAGTGTAATCTTCTTTTTAAAAAGCTTTTAACTTCTATACACTGACAATGAATTATTATTGACATAAATCAGGTTACAGAACAGAGGTCGAGCTAAAAGGGTGGAACGGATTCGTACGTCCAAAACTTCTTTGCTGAAAAATCATATTGTATATATGTACAGTGGCAATTTATTTCTTCTTATGTGTATAAAATAGATATTGAAATCCCTATGTGAAAATCTTGCCTCCATCCTAAAATTAAAGTTAACAAATTTTTGTAAATAACACACTATAGCTTAAATACAGTGGTAAAGTGGACAATTAAGTATGTGTTAGTTAAATCGTTAATGAAACTAAGTATACATGTATATCAAGACTCAATAATTGGTAGGTATACATGCATGTGTCCCTCACGTGACACCTAACGGTCAATATACTGCACATAATTGGACTGTTAGGACCACTTCTATTTGAAGTAATCGCTGAAATAATTCTCTAACAGAAAAATTGGGCTTTCCTGGAATTTTGATATTGACACGAAACTGTTAAAGTTATAGTGTCACGGCAACTAAAGACTATAAATTGGTTATACTAAAGCTGAAATCTTCACTACTTCATTCTTAAAAGCTGAAGCTAGGTACCAGGTTATACGTACCAGGTTAGCTCTTTGTCCTTAATCAATTGCAACTCTCTCAAGAGATTATTGTTTGTTCAATGTTGTTGATATTTTACTAATGAAATGGTGGGAATTGAAGAATTTACCTCTGATATCAAGTTTTAAAGAGTTCTATTCATGTTTCTAAACTATATCAGCTATAAATCCGAGTTCTTGCTTGTAAATTGTGTTGGCTACATGATTATTCAGACTGGTTCCATCCCCGATATCCCCCCCTCCAAAAGAATAAGGAAAAAACATTTATAGCGTGTTTGGCCAAGCTTCTTTTGAGGCAAAAATATTTTTTTATCAAAAGTGTTTTTTTCTAAAATTAAGGTGTTTGGCCAAGCTTTTGAAAATAAAAAAAAGTGCTTTTGAGGAGAAGTTGAAGCAGTTTTTGAGAAGCAAAAAAAAAGTGACTTATCTTCAAAAGTAATTTTCTGAAAAGTTTTTTTGAGAAAAATACACTTAGAAGCAGTTTATTAAAGCTTGGTCAAACACTAATTGTTGCTCAAAAGTACTTTTCAAATTAATTAGTCAAACATAAATTGTTTCTTACCAAAATAACTTTTGAGAAAAAATGCTATTAAAAAAAACTGATTTTTGCAACTTGAACAAACGGGTTATTAGACATATAGGAAGTAAATAACAATAAAAGCTATGCTTTTGACTTTGGCAAGAAGTTCTTTTGCTGATGTGGTGTTGTTGATTTATCACCCCAATATAATCCTCAACTCTTTAGCTATGTTAAATTAATCTCATCTTTATAAAACTGACTTGAATAACCAGATTTATAAATGTACAGGTTAATTGCAACTTGAAACAAGAAAGTTAACTTCATGAAATAGTTTCTAAATATGGCTCGGAAACTTCAATACAACAATATGCACAATCTTGCAGCACCAAACAACAGTAGAGGAAAATACTGCAGAATAAAATAAAGAATTTAGAACTCTCTCCGTTAAACTTAATCCATCTTATTTGATCTATCAGATGGTATATGCAACTTTGACCATTTGATATTTTTCAATGTTGTTGTTTGGAGCTGCCGAGATTGCTGCACCCTTTTTTGTGTTGTAGTTTCCTGAGCCATCTTGTGGGACTATGACATCAGGTTCTTGTGTTTGTTAGCCTTCCCGCGGCATAAAATGGTTAAACAAACGACAGAGAAATTGAAGAGTTGCAGCTCAGGAAAGGAGGGGATCGAACTTCTGATGTTTTATTGCTTCTTAGGTTAATATTTTTCACTTTGCTATTAATTGCCATATTTAATTGCACTCACATCTATATTATATTAAAAGGAGGCTAGTGAAGCATGAGATTGGGCCAAGTAGCAAATTAAAATGAAGCCGCTTGGCACTTTTAAGACAACATTAAAAAATTTGAATTATAAATGGAAACATAATTAATAGAAGTAGTAGTTCAATAAACATTATTATTTAATTATGATAGGAAATATATTTGACGTATGTTGACTCTTCAGATTGATGACGTACTATTCAATTTAAATTTTAATTTGGAAAATAAATAATTTAGAGTAATATAATTTTGTTTACCTTTTTTTTGTATAATTGGTGTCGGAGCGTCTAATTATGGTAGGAACGTCTGTTATAGAAACAATTGAGGAATGATGAATATTCTTTAATTGATCGAATTTTGTATCTGATTTTATTTGGATACAATATACATTATTGTAGATATTTTTAATTAAATTTTTATGTATAATTCAGTTATGACCGATATTCCTTTTTTGAGGAAAATCAATTAAATTTTTGTTTTGTATCTTACATATTATTTTTAAGTTTAAGTACTAATTCTTTGTTTAGTACTAGCTTTGTATCTGACTTTATTTGTGTACAATATACATTACTATAAGTAAATTTAATTAAAACTTTGTGTATAATTCAATTATGGTAAGTATCTTTTTTTGAGAAAGAATCAATTAAATTTTAATTTTATATCTTGCACACTGATTTTAAGTTGAAACAATATTTCTTTAATTTGTTGGATTCTATTTGTATAACATTAATAAAAGTTATTAATTGATATTCTTTTGTATCTAAGTAATAATTGGATTTTTGAATTGCATAAAGTTGTCATCGAATTGTATAACAAAATAGTACTAAATATCTTTTCCTGTTCAAGAAACATTATCTAGAATTTTGTATCTAATTACTAATTGATTTATTTGTTATAGAATTGCTAGAGCTGTCACCGAGTTATATGGGGAAATAATATTAAATACATTTCCTTTTGAACATTCTCTAGAATTATGTATCTAATCTAATCTAATTAATAATTAAAACAAAATTTATAAACTGCATAAAGTGTTGTCATCGATTAAAATAAGAAAATATTACTAAATATCTTTTCCTTTGAAGAAACATTCTCTTGAATTTTTTCCATATTAATAATTGAATACTTTTTTATAAAAGGTATATTAGAACTATACTAATTATTTAAGGAAATAATATTAATACCTTTTCCTTTTGAACATTCTCCAGATTTGCGTGTCTACTTAATAATTGCTTTTTTTTAATGAATTGCATATTAGAAATGTCTCTTATTTATCTAAGAAATTAATATTAAATATTGTTTTCCTTTAGAGAATCCTCCAAAATTGTAAATCTACTTAATAATTGATTTTTTATATATTGCATATTAGAGCTGGCACTGTTCTATATAAGGAATACTATTAAGAATCTCTTTTAATTAGGGTTTTGCTTCTTAAAGTTTTTAATATATTAATCATATGACCTACTACAAAATACTTTACGTACAGTTCATTATAAACAAACCTACAATCAATTTGAAACTACAAAATATGGTTGTATAGAAATGGGGTGGAGTTGTTAAATATGGCACGTACCAGATCGTAATAAATTAGCAGCCCCTTGAATTACTTATTCATGATGAAAAAGTACATACATTTTTAAGTGCTATTAATCTTTTCCATTACCAGGTAATGTGCATATTCCAGTTGTTTTGTATTTTTTTCAACTTATGCGTATATTTGATTAACTTTAATTACGGGTTTGTTAGGGTCTAGATAGAGATTTATTATAGTTTTATTTTCAATTTGAACTGGTGTTAGGCAATACAAATTTGTTAAAGAAAATCTATTTTTCTTTATGATTTTATGTAAGAAATTTGCATATGTGATTGAATATATAAATAAGTCAAGATTTTAATTTACACACAAGTTTATTTGTATTTTTTTTTCATATTCAACGAATCAGAACCCACTTTGTGTGATTATACTGGGTAGTTGTTGTTGTTGCATATTCAATGAAATTTGCTAATTTTGTGAGTTTTTACTCTTTTAGTTTGGTATTAAATATTGCTTTCATATGTTAGTTTGTGCAACTTTTACCCTTAATACATAATAGAAAAGGATTTTTTCTTCTTGGCAGATTTTCAATTCAAACGGCTAAGTCATTATCAGAGAGTTATGATCAAATTATGACCATGCTGCCAAGATAAAAAATTTATTTGGATGTTAGTGCATGTTTAGTAATATAATGTGTCATCCAGTTTACTATGACTATTAGCGATAGTTTTCTCATGCCTACTGATACATTAATATGTTGTGGGTTTTTACAAACAAAATAATTCATGATCTTTATATAACATGACATATCCTACTAACTTAATTTTTTGTTTGTTTTAGGGAGATCGAATTTATGCAACTGTTGGACGGTCCGTTATACGTATCTTTAAAACAAAAATACAAGAGATGAGATTGTATGTTATGAAGAATTTTGTAGTTTGACCAAACGATATGAAATTTAAGATCAATAAGCATAAATTGAAACTAATGTTTTCTCATAGGAGGGATATGTTAAAATCAATGTTCTGCAGTTTATTTTGAATATCTTCAACATTAAACTTTATGGGTATTTGATAAATCAACTTGATGTTGATAAAAATGAACTCTTCGGTAATTGTTTTATCTTTCACTGTTTCTTCTACAAAGTATTGATCCCACAAATGGCAGATGGAGCATAATCGAAAATGAAGAAAATCAATCCTACTTTGCATGATATAATGAATGGTCAGTTCCAAATAGGTAATCTTTTTTCACTATAGTTGTGTATATATAACTTATGTAAAGTGATTATTGTTCATATGCAAGTCATTAAGTATTTGTGTCAATGAAATGAGGATACAAAAATATGATAAGCTCAAACATATTAGTTAATACAACTGCATTGACAACATAGCGGCTATAAAATGGGAAAGGTTGATCCATAATTGCAAAGTGAACTTGCTCTCATTGATATATATTTTAAATGTGGATAATTGAATGAAGCTGAAATTTATGTCAGTAACTCCGTGAGAATATTAACATACTGGAATTTAGATAATTACTCATATATCTCGAATGCTTACGAGAATTGAGAATTTTTTTCACAATATTTCATACGTTTTAAATCTTTTCTCACTTTTTTGCCTCCTATGTGTGTGCGTATATACTAGATAATGAGCATACAATGATGAACCAAAATTTAAAGATAGTATATTAAGTAATAAACTTAAAGTTCAAGATGTGTTAAAAAAATATACTAACATATTTAAGAAAATTGATCAAGGGCATGTAGAAGATGAAAAATGAAAGAGATCATTAAACTGATGTTGCTCACATGCTTCATATCAAGCAAATTTTATAGCATCATTATTTATTATGGAACATTCATATAAAGCAAATTGTATAGTATCATTATTTTTCATGGAATATCTATTAGGGTCGCAGAGTAAAAGTTTTACTGGAGCCTCAAAATATATTTAATATTCGGTTGTAAAGATAATATCAACACTAACGAATTAAAATATATAATGTATATTGTTTTTTTAATTCTCCACGCATCGTACGGATACTAATCCTAATTTATCCATAAATCAAGGTAGGGTGAGTCATATTCCCAACGGATACATACATATTTTTTCACAGTGACTTGGAGTTTTAAATTATTGGCTTTAAGAAACGGACTAACAATTGATGTTGTGCAGACAGTAAGGGATGCTTGATAATTAAGCGAATTACTTTTATGTGTTCCTTGTTTTACTGGTATGTTTGTTCCTAATAATTAATTTTCGCTGACTACGTCCTATAGGGATCATCGAATCAATAGCAATAAGCGCGGTGTGAAGAGGCTCATATACGGAATGGCGTGAAATAATACCCGCGGCGACATATTCAATTAATCGAAATTCAGAAGCTGAAATTTCACCTCTATCATCAATAGGTTTAGCCAAGGCATTTATAATACGACCCAAATAATCTTCACTCACGGGTATCTGAGCAATTCTTCCCGCTAGTCTATTGATCTGGGAATGGACTTAATTGTATATACTTTAAGAGTCCATTTGAACATAAGAAATTTTTTTTTTTGGAAATCAGCGTTTGGTCATAAAATCTCCAATTTTCACTTGAAGATACATTTTGAAGTTTTTGAAAATTTTAAAAACTCCAAAAAACTGTTTTTCAAAATTTTCACCCATACCCTCATAAAACTTCAAAAACAACCCAAAATTATATTCACGTCAAAAGACAACTCTAATTTTCAAATATTATTTTCACTTGAATTTTTTTTTCTTTTTTTTTTTTTTGGAATTTTACACTTCTTGTGTCCAAACGCCCGCTAAGGTTGTCTCACTTGGCACATTTTCTGTAAAAGGAGTGAAATAAGTAGGAATTGATGGTTTTATACAAAGTAAAGATCAATTTAAACAAGCGGCAAGCTAAAAGAATGCTCAAGTTTAGGCTGCCAAAGTTGAAGAAGGATAGTGTCTTTTTCCCCTAAAACTTTAAAGACCATAGTAATATCTGAAGCTTCAAAGTAATTTGTTACTTGTTATTAATAGCAAGAAAGCGTGAAGAGCAATGTGATATACATACGAATTCGTTGAAACTATAGAATGGGTTCAGTGTAAACTAATAAAAGTTGTATCTTCTAACTTTATTCAAAAAGTAACACTTTGCGTACAACTATTATACTGATAAAAGTTGTATCTTCTAGCATAACATGACTTTATATCTTATCTGCTATTGTTTCCCAGTCCTGTTTAATGGATTCTACCTCATTGTGGTCTAATTTTGGTTTATCGAGAGGATATGCTTGAAGTTGGTCTGAGATGGTAGGGAGGTTATGTTCGACGTGGAACCAATGACTTTACAAAGATTTTGAATCCCGTTGACTACTAAGTTATGTTAAAAGGATTTAAAACATGATACATAAAGGTAAAAACTAGATTTTGACGTACATATATTATGTAATTTTTCGGTAAAGTGGATTCGGATGAATACTCTTTCGCCCCTAAATTCGCCCCTGCAGTTTGGCCTGTCAATTGCTGTTTCTTCTGATGGTGATAACAAAAATTCGGCATTATTTAAGTGAAATAGATGTCCAATTTGAGGTAAAAAAATATACAAAGAAGAGTTTTAAATGGGTGAAGGAAGAGAGTTGTAATCGGACATTTAAATTTTCGTGAAGATACATGGCTGCAATGAAAATGCATATGTATTGGCAGGTAGTACTAGAATATTAATTACTGCAGGTGATCTATTAGTTTTTGCTACTGAAACATGACTTTCTTTTGTCTTTTAGTAGAAATTCTTTACTTAACCTATTAAATTCTTTTTTATTTCCCGCCCCTTCAAATAAGTGACTTTTTTTTTTACCTTTTGGCACACTCTTAAGAAAATACTATTTCCTAGAAAAACAAGATATATTTACGAAATTGCCCTTAATTAAAATTATTGTAACTTTGACATATTGGGATATGTAGATAACGGTAAATTTTGAAAAAATAAAATTAATTTCTTCATGATGTAAAATAACATTTTATACGAAATAAAAAAGGCCAAAAGATCATTTATTATGGATCGGATGGAGTATTTTTTTTTTTAATTCCTGAGTTTTTTAACGGTGGTTTCCATTAGAAATTGAACCCTACGAAAAGTACATTCTTTTTAATAGTATTCTTAAATTCAGATAAGGTGTTTTACGTTTCTCTGGTACAACAAATTCAGTAAAATCTCACAAGTAGGATTCGGGAAGGGTAAGATACACGCAACCTTACCCTTACCTTGAAAGACAGAAATATTGTTTCCGAAAGACCTTCGGCTAAAGAAATGATATAATGACAACAAGTATAAACAACAACAAAATAAAAAATGGACTGAAGCTAAGGTGGCAATTACATTGTAGTAATAGCAATCTAAGAATAAAGGGACAACATATTAAACTAACACTAATACTATTGAATTGAAGAAGACAAAGGGAATGATAGATTACCTACTAATCTTCTACCCTAATCATAGAGTAGTATATGAAATTATTAAACGATATGCTATATATATAATATCAAAATCTATACCTATTACCTAAAATCATTATATACTTCAAGTTCAAATGTTACTCATAAAGTTCAAATAATCAATATCTAGAGGAGATTAATTAATAGACTACACCAAACATATCATTTAATTTCTTTATATTTTATATATTATGCTAACTAATCTCAAAAGAAAGAAGATAATTGGATAACTTTGGTTGAAGGAGGTAAAGTCCGAAATCATAATAAAATACTTTTACTTTTTTACTTTTATATAATAAATCAAATATATTACTTAATAATATATATGTTTTTAATATTGTATATTCATTAACATAACATAGGTAGGCAAAGTATTTGGCCAGAGACTAGTAATATAACATGAATAAGGAAGTATGTAGCTTTAAAATTAATTGTAACTTTTTAACAAAGATGATATCCAACTTTCTTATGACAAATAAGAATTACAAAAGTAACTGCAACAAGAGAAATTGAAGTAAAAACTTCGAAAGTGTTATAAATAGAACTCTATTTAAGGTAAATGTTTATATTTAGAGAGATTTTAGGGTTTATTACTTGGTGGCTAAGTCACCACCTCCCTATAAATATAGGGCTTCTATTCCATTGTAAATCCATCTAAAAGTATCAATAAGAATACTCCTCTCTCTACTTTTCTATTGTTCTTGTTCTTATATTATTTCATAACAGAAAGGATATTTACCGTATTCCTAATATCATCTTACAAGAAGATAATTTGTATTAAATAATAAGGCCAAATAATAAATACAAGAAATAATTATATATTTATGATTAATTGTAATTGTAATTTTACCCAATATGGAATCCACTTACAGAGTTTAAAAGGGTAAATCAACAATTTATGTTTGAGTCTCGTGTATTGGTAACAGACACATACGTATTTTTAGTTGGAGTTTATTATTCAAGCTTTTTAGATGCATTTCTATAATTAGTTTTTTTTTTATAAAACTGATAGTACATTCCCCACTCATGTAATTCATTTTTTTTGAGACATTGTTGATCTTAATAAGATTTTAACTGAGGCAACTATTTATATTAATTTCTATTTTGGTATGGATACACGAAAAATAATTTCTTATCACTATGTATATTAAACCGAGTGATTTAATTTTGTAACTTCCACATATTCTTCTAGCACTTTAATTTTAGTTCCAATATAGGGAGTGTCACGATCTAATTAGCTTGAAGCAAATCTACTAAGACCTTGAAAAAAACATACAAAATCAAAGTTGAGAAGATTGGTTAAGTTTCAGTGGACTACTATTTTACTTATCTACCACTTTCATCTATGATTACCTCAACTAAATCCCTAAAAAGTAGTATAAAGTAAGAATTATGTGATTAAGGATTGGCAACAAGCTGATAACAAATGATTTAAAAAATTTACTTATCTCAATAAGAAATAATAATTATTTGAATTACATATTTTATATTTAATAGGAATAATTTTAGTAGCCTAATTATGTAGTCTAGAATAAAAAAGAAGAAATAGAAAAAGGAAAATAATAGAATAGGGAAAGAATCTTGATACGCAAGACTCCAAAGGAAACGCGGTATTAGTCCTATTCCCAATCAAATTGGGTATTAATTCGGCCTATATATATAACTCTGTAAACATTAAACCCTATAATCCCAACAACTTTCATTCTACAACATGTCTCATAACTACTATGTCGCTGCAAACAAGATATCAAGTGCCCAGACATATGGCTACAACAGCTCGAATGAGTGTCAATTATAGTATCATGCCTCATTGTTCTTGGGTGCCGTCTCATAGTATTCTTGATAAACATGATGCAGAGATAGAAAAAGAAGAGTTTGGGGTTGATATATCTGATCAGTATAGTGTTAATCGTTATGTGTTTTCGGTGCCACAATCTGATGACAATCTTGATGATGAAATTGAAGAAGAGGAGAAAGAGGAGTTTGGGGTTGACATATATGACAGTCTTGATCAAGAAATAGAAGAAGAGGAGTTTAGGGTTGACATATCTGAATATTTAGAAACGAGCACATATTATGGTCCAACGTGTGATGATGAGGAAAAACATGCATGTTACATATGTGCTTATGAATATGAAGATGAAGATATCATTGGCACACTACACTGTGGCCATGACTTTCATGCAGATTGCGCCAAGAAGTGGCTACTGATGAGGAAGAAGACATGTCCGTGTTGTAGCGATCCAGTTCTGCCCATCCATGATAGTCTTGATAAAGAAATAGAAGAAGAGGAGTTTGGGGTTGAAATATATGATAGTCTTGATAAAGAAATAGAAGAAGAGGAGTTTGAGGTTGAAATATCTGAGTATTTAGAAACGAGAACATATTATGGTCCAATGTGTGATGATGAGGAAAAGGATGCATGTTTCATATGTGCTTATGAATATGAAGATGAAGATATCATTGGCACACTACACTGTGGCCATGACTTTCATGCAGATTGCGCCAAGAAGTGGCTACTGACGAGGAAGAAAGCATGTCCGGTTTGTAGCTATGCAGTTTTGCCCATCCAGTGATAGCTCTAGTTTTGCATCAGTATTATTGTTATTTCTTTTATTTTTGTATTACTCATCGTACTTACTGACCGATCACTTCTATTTTTTGGTCTTAGCTGATTTGAGTTTCTGGTGTTTAAGTGATTCTTAAAACTTTAGACATGGGATTAAGAAGAAACCCTCCCTAGGAGGTGGGCTTCTTAATTCCTTTAAAGGTAAGTATTAGCAGCTTTTGTTTGTTTTTGAGCTTCATTAGAGAACACAGCAGATCGGGTTGTGGTCTAGCTTAACTTTTGTAATTCTCTTGGTGATTAACAAAAAAGATTTAGTACCATAAAAAAGTTGTCTGTCCCAGTTCGTTCAAACTGGTATTTATGATTTTCTTGAGCAACCCCAAATTAAAGAGCTAATCAGTTCCCTGCAACGAAGGCAAACTTTTAAGATCTACCTCAAAGTATAAGACTGAAAAAGCGTCCTCGGCATACTCACATCACAGTAAACATTACTGAATCTAAACCAAAACATTGTTCCAAAAGATGGGCAGTAATAAGACAATCAGTCAACAACTAATCAGAATCACGAGTACAAAATTAGCACAAACACAGAGAGAGTACAAATATCTTCTGTAACATGATAAATTGAAAATATTCGTCAGTCCATAACTAATCAAACAATCAAGTACAAGGCAGGATAAAATGTGTTCATACATGTATCAGTTCAAATCTTTTCCAAACAAATATACCCTATCATGGAGGTCCACAAGAAGCTAATACTATAATCATTGACCAAGGGAAGTAAAATATAGAAACGAGGATAAAGAATGCTATGAAGCCACTTGGATAATCAATCTTGGGGCTGCACTCAATTCAGTAATGCCTAGTGGTCCAGTTAATAAAGCTCTCATTGATGAGCAATCCATGTGGTTACTTCCTACTATATGGAGGGAGATGTACCACTGCCATGTCAATTTTTGCGCTCAAAATAAAGAGAACCTCTTCAACCATTTGTGTTACTACTCTTTGTTCTAAGAAGAACAGCACCCGGCTTTCTTTACTTCAGAAACATCATCCTTCCCTCCAACATTAATAGTCTGCCCCTTCGGCAATGTTGCAGGGTCATCTCCTACTTCAAGAGCTTTCCTGCTAACAACGCGGTGTATTTGAGTGAGCACTTCTGTAAAGGCATTGTCCACGTTCATGGACTCCAATGCAGATGTTTCCATGAAAAACGTACTTTCCTTCTCAGCAAACGCCTTGGCATCCTCAGTTGAAACAGCCCGCAGATGACGCAAATCTGCCTTATTACCCACCAGCATTATGACAATGCTAGAGTCGGTGTGGTCTCTGAGCTCTTTTAACCATCTCTCCACATTCTCAAAGGTTACATGACGAGTGACATCATAGACAAGCAATGCACCGACAGCTCCTCGATAGTAGGCACTTGTGATTGCGCGATATCTTAAACAAAGAGCACAAATTGACAAATTATTATGACACAAGATATCGAATCAAAACATTTCCATATTGGAAAGTAAGATCTAAAATAACATGGAAATTGTACCAGGTAAAACAAGATGAACATCAAATATTTATAGGACCTTAGACTGTAAAAGCTATAGAAACATGGGTCAATCAAGGCTCGAAACCTACTACAACAATAGAAAAGAGAAAATAAGTAATAAAAAGAGGCCCCTAGTACATCAAACTTATTTATAACAAGAACATGACCACATCTCATTTCAGCCAGAAAAGAGCTTGAACTCCTTTTGTAGCCCGGGCATGCAGCTCACTTGTGAAGTGGTCTCAGTAACAATTGGAGGCTAGCCTGTTCTTGATGAGAAATAAGGAAAAAAAGTCGTTGGATTTTTGAGAGCAATTTGTCCAATTCTCTTGCCCCTGAATTACGAAAAGCCTGTTGGTGCTAGAAGAAAAAAAGGCAGTGGCTTTACATATGAGATTGAGATTTCAGGGGCGAAGCTAGCTTGAGGGAAGGGGGTTCAATTGAGCCTCCTTCGCCGACGCTTATGTACTTTAAAAATAGTGCTAAAACTAGTTATTTTGGTTATATATAAGCTGTTGAGTCCCCTTGACATAAGGAGAAGTTCTAGAAAGTGGTAAAAGGGGTTCAAAATATGACTTTAGGTCATAGGTTCAAAAACCCAAGTATGACAATTTTGAATCCCTCTTGTTTCAATTCCTGGTTCCAGTTTCCACCACTTTGAGACAAGAAATCTCCAAAAATTATTCACACACAGAGCAGTTCTGCACTTCTTACTCTAACAATCGCATGGTTGTACAGTTAAATGTGTTATCAAACGCAAAGAGTGAAAAAAAATCGGGCTTTAAGAAGGCAAAAACCTTTAATGACGAAGTGAACTTGAAAGATAAAATATAACAATGTGTAGTTCAAGAATAATAACAACAAATAGAAACAACAGTTATATAACCAGAAGAACTGGAAAAAAATACAACTAGGTAAAGTATTCAGGTGGCAATTTTTTATCGATGTGGTGTCCGGGCCAGCTTGCACACACTCAATTATTCTACTGAGTACCTGTTAGCTCCTACCAACATAGGTATGGGTATTTAGGTGGCATTTATTTCAGCAAAAATAGACAGTTTCTCTTCAACCAAAGGCAATTAGATATTTTTCTTGCAAAATCTGAGCTTTCTCTAATGATAAATTTGAAATAAACAATGTCAACATTTTCTGATACAAACACCATCTATCATTTCATAATGTTTGTATTAGATCTGATTTTGGCCCAAAAACGAAATCCTAACAAGTTATATAACATCAATTGAGCAAAGCAATTTGTATCAGAATTTCAGATCTCAAATATTTACTGTTCAATGAATACAGTAAAAAGGGAAATTGAGCAAATGAAAAATGGAGATACCGTTCTTGACCGGCGGTATCCCAAATCTGAGCCTTGACGACTTTATCATCTACACGAATGCTACGAGTGGCGAATTCAACGCCGATCGTTGACTTTGACTCGAGACTGAACTCGTTGCGAGTGAATCTGGAGAGGAGGTTGGATTTACCGACGCCGGAATCGCCGATCAATACAACCTTGAATAAATAATCGTAATCGTCATCCGCTCTGTATGCGCCCATTAGTGTCTATTCTAGGTCTCTCAGTGTGTGTGTGTAAAGACAAGAGGAGATATGATGGGTTTGGGAAGAAATGCAGAAAGAGGAGCGGAGTGGAGCACCGCTACCAGGAGGAGAGGGACAGCTATTCAAAGATTTTATGACTTACAAATTCTTAGGCACGTTCATTCTACTTTTTTACTTGACCCTCTTAATGGTCCAAATATGTATATGTTATGAAATAATATATAGACAAGAACAATAATGCAAGAATAAGAACAATATAGAGAGAGAATAGGCAGAGAGAGAAGTATTCTTATTAATACTTGGGGGTTATTTACAATGGTAGAGAGCACCTCTATTTATAGGGAGAAGAATGACTTAGCTTCAAGCTAAAACTCTTAGACATTCACTCTAAATAGACTTCTATTTTATAACACTCCCCCTTGAATGTCTATTCAATAATGTGCCTCATAAAACCTTAAAACCAAAACCCATTGGGAAAAATTAAAGAAAGGAAAAAGAGTACACATGTTTGAATATGCGCCTATTGGTTGCCTCGTTAAAAACCTTGCAAGGAAAACCCGGTGGGACAAAACCTTGTAAGGGAAAAAGAGTGCAACGCGCATTAAACTCCCCCTGATAAGAACATCAATTTATGTCCTTAAGTCTTCGCATCCCGATCTTGTGAACTAGCTTCTTGAAGGTTGACTTTGGTAGAGATTTTGTAAACAAATCAGCCATATTGTCGCTTGAACGAATCTGTTGAACATTGATATCACCATTCTTTTGAAGATCATGTGTGAAGAATAACTTTGGTGAAATATGCTTCGTTCTATCTCCTTTTATGAATCCTCCCTTCAATTGAGCTATACATGCTGCATTGTCTTCATACAAAGTTGTGGGTAGTTTATCACACTTCAAACCACATTTGTCTTGGATATGATGTATTATCGACCTTAACCACACACACTCCCGACTTGCTTCATGAATAGCAATTATCTCGGCATGATTAGATGAAGTAGCCACAATTGATTGCTTAGTCGATCGCCAAGATATGGCGGTTTCTCCACAGGTAAACACATAACCCATTTGAGATCGAGCCTTGTGTGGGTCGGACAAATATCCAGCATCAGCATAACCAACAAGATCCGGGCTGCAATTCTTGCCATAAAATAAGCCCATATCGGTAGTTCCCTTTAGGTACCGCAATATGTGTTTGATCCCATTCCAATGTCTCCTCGTAGGAGCCGAGCTAAATCTTGCTAAGACATTAACTGAAAAGGATATGTCAGGTCTTGTAGTATTTGCAAGATACATTAGTGCGCCAATTGCGCTAAGATATGGTACTTCAGGACCAAGTAGCTCTTCATTCCTTTCTTGTGGTCGGAATGGATCTTTGTTCACATCAAGTGATCGAACAACCATCGGTGTACTTAAAGGATGTGCTTCATCCATGTAAAACCGTTTCAATACCTTTTCTGTATAGGTAGATTGATGAACAAAAATTCCGTTTGCCAAATATTCAATTTGCAAACCAAGACATAGTTTAGTCTTTCCGAGATCTTTCATCTCGAATTCATCCTTTAGGTAATCAATTGCCTTTTGGAGTTCTTTAGGGGTTCCAATAAGGTTTATGTCATCAACATATACGGCAAGTACAACAAATTCCGATGTTGTTTTCTTTATAAAAACACACGGGCAAATGGCGTCATTTATATAGCCTTCTTTTAACAAGTACTCATTAAGACGATTATACCACATTCGTCCAGATTGCTTTAGACCATACAAGGATCTTTGCAATTTAATTGAGAACATTTCCCGAGATTTTAAGTTGTGCGCGTTTGGCACCTTGAGTCCATCGGGAATTTTCATGTATATCTCATTATCAAGTGAGCCATAAAGATAGGCAGTAACTACATCCATTAAGTGCATGTCAAGCTTTTCATGGACAGCAAAACTTATGAGATAACGAAAGGTTATCGCATCCATTACAGGTGAATATGTCTCTTCATAATCGACACCAGGCCTTTGAGAAAAACCTTGTGCAACAAGGCGTGCTTTATATCTTTGTACCTCGTTTTTCTCATTTCTTTTGCGTACAAAGACCCATTTATAGCCGACAGGCTTAACACCATTAGGTGTTTCAACTATAGGGCCAAAAACTTCATGTTTTGCCAGCGAATTCAATTCTGATTGAATTGCTTCTTGCCACTTTGGCCAATCCTGTCTTTTTCTACATTCTTCAACAGATTGAGGTTCGAGATCCTCACATTCTTGCATAATGCTAGATGCTACATTATAAGCAAAGGCATTATCCACCACAATATCCACTCGATTAATATTTGCCTCAATATTAATTGGATTTAGGGATAGTTCCGTATTTTCCAGAGTCTCGGGCTCAATGGATTCTTCATGAATCTCAGAATTTGTTAAATCATGAGATTCTTTCGTGGTGTCATTTTGATCGTTCTTTTTCCTCTTTCTAGGATTTCGATCTTTGGAACCTAATGGTCTGCCACGCTTCAGGCGTGCATTTGACTCATTGGATATGACACTAGATGATTGTCCAACAGGGACATCAATACGGATTGGAACATTTTCCGCGGGAATGTGGGATTTCGTTATCCTTTTCAAGTCCGTAAATGCGTCAGGCATTTGATTTGCTATTCTTTGCAAATGGATAATCTTTTGTACCTCTCTTTCACAAATAGAGATATGTGGATCAAGATGAGATAATGATGCATTTTTCCACAAAATTTTCCGTTTGGTTTCACCAACTTCTCCCCCTAATTTTGGGAAAAGTGTCTCATCAAATCGACAGTCTGCAAATCGTGCAGTAAACAAGTCGCCTGTCAATGTTTCGAGGTAGCGAATGATGGAGGGCGATTCAAACCCAACATATATTCCTAACCTTCTTTGTGGACCCATTTTGGTGCGGGATGGCGGTGCAATAGGCACATATACTGCGCATCCAAAAATTCTTAAATGGGATATATTGGGTTCATGACCCAAAACCAATTGCAACGGGGAATACTTGTGGTAATTCGTCGGTCTAAGACGAATTAGCATTGCTGCATGTAAGATGGCGTGACCCCATACCGAAGTGGGCAGCCTCGTTCTCATAAGTAATGGCCTTGCAATCAGTTGCAGGCGTTTAATTAACGATTCTGCAAGACCGTTTTGAGTGTGAACATGAGCTACAGAATGTTCAACTTTTATCCCAATTGATAAGCAATAATCATTAAATGCTTGGGATGTAAACTCAGCAGCATTATCCAGTCTAATGGACTTGATTGGATTATCTGGAAATTGTGCTCGTAGTCGAATTATTTGTGCCATTAATTTCGCAAACGCAAGGTTGCATGATGACAACAGGCACACATGAGACCATCTACAGGATGCGTCTATCAAGACCATGAAATACCTAAACGACCCACTAGGTGGGTGAATAGGTCCACAAATGTCCCCTTGTATACGTTCCAGAAACGTGGGTGACTCAGTCCCAACCTTTGTTGGTGATGGCCTGATAATCAACTTGCCTTTGATAACACGAAGTGCAAGGATATTCATTATTCGAAAGAATTTTGAAATTCTTTAACGGATGCCCATATGAGCTTTCTATAATCCGTCTCATCATGACCGATCCTGGATGTCCCAATCGATCATGCCAAAGTACAAAGGTATTGGAATCAGTAACCCTTTGGTTTACTGTTGAATGTGCCTCAATTGCACTAATTCTTGTCCAATACAGGCCACAAGATAAAGACGGGAATTTCTCAATAACCCTCTTTTGGCCGGAGACATTCTTTGTGATGGCGAGATATTCAAGATTATCTTCATCCATTGTCTCAATATGATAGCCATTCCGGCGTACATCTTTAAAACTCAACAAGTTTCTTTTAGACTTGGAGGAGAACATTGCATTCTCTATGATTAACGTCGTGCCCTTGGGCAGAGTTACAATTGCTCTTTCGGAGCCTTCAATCAATTTACTACTTCCAGAGATTGTAGTAACGTTTGCCTTACACATATTTAGTTGGGAGAAATACTTCCTTTCTTTGAGTATTGTATGTGTAGTACATGAATCAATTAGGCAAATACTTTTACAGTTGGATGTTGATCCAAGTTTGCTTTGTGAGATATCCATATTTGCTATCCCATAGTTTTGACATACAAAAGAGATACAAGAACATAAGAATAAACAAGTTCAATTCTTTTGTGTCACATAATATTTTCAAAATCTGCTGCTAACAGTTGACTAACAAAATCAGATATGTTATCCATTACTTTGCAGTTTGAAAATTTCAGTTTAAACGTTTTTCACACACAATCAATTGTTTAACATTGACAATCGATTGTTGATTAATTTTGAAAAATTCCGGATCACACTGTCTAACGACAATCGATTGTTAGACATAGACAATCGATTGTGGATGATTTTTGAAAAATTCCAGATTACACTGTCTAACGACAATCGATTGTTAGACATAGACAATCGATTGTGGATGATTTTTGAAAGATTCCAGATTACACTGTCTAATGACAATCGATTGTTAGTCAACGACAATCGATTGTTGATCAATTGTTTTTCAACTTTAATGCGAAAAAAAAGTAGATAATCGACTAGTTTTTCAGGCTAGTCGATTACCCCTACTGGAAAATAAAAACTTTATTGATATTTGAGCATATTGAAGACATTCTAAAGAACTACTGCTAACATTGCATCATGAACTAACTAATACGAGCTAATACTAATGACTATTAGTTTATTCACTAACTAATACAAATAAGTAGAACAAAATCAAATAACTTCATCTTCTTTCATCACGGATCCATCGCCGATTAGGTGGTCTATTTTCCCATCGGGTTGCTCAAAGAAGTCTGCCACATCCAGGTGGGTGATGTCCTCATTGTCGTCATAGACAAAATTTGTTTCAGGGCCTTTTCTCTTTCGAGATGCTTAATAAAGGTCAACCAAGTGTCTTGGTATACGGCAAGTCTTTGACCAGTGCCCTTTCCCACCGCAACGATAACATATCGTTTCTGAACCATTTTCCTTAGGATCTTCATGACCCCGTTTCTGCTTTCGGCGGTTATCTCTCTTTGGGGGGTGACGGACTTCTTTGGAATTTCTTCCTTGTCTACGTCCCTGGCTATGACCCCGTTTACGACCATGACCATGGTCCTTTTCATGTTTGGCATAATGAGAGTGCACCTTTTCTGCTTCAGGCAGTGGTGTAGACCCAGTGGGTCGATTTTCATGATTTCTCATGAGCAGGTCATTATTTCGCTCAGCCACTAGTAGAAGAGAAATCAGTTCAGAGTACTCTGTAAAGCCTTTCTCTCTATACTGTTGTTGCAGTACTATATTGGAGGCATGAAACGTTGTAAACGTTTTCTCAAGCATATCATAATCAGAGATATTATCCCCGCATAGCTTCAATTTAGAAGTAATTCTAAACATAGCAGAATTATATTCAGAAACGGACTTAAAGTCCTGGAGCCTCAGATGAGCCCAATCATATCGTGCTTGTGGCAGAGTGACCAACTTCAGGTTGTCATATCTCTCCTTTAAGCCGTTCCACAAGACGAGTGGATCCTTGACGGTGAGATATTCAATCTTCAAACCTTCATCAAGGTGGTGGCGCAAGAAAATCAAGGCCTTCGCACATTCTTGGGTGGATGCTTTTTCTCTATCTTTGATGGTGTCTCCGAGACCCATAGCATCTAAGTGGATTTCAGCATCCAACACCCATGTCATATAGTTCTTGCCCGAAATTTCAAGGGCAACGAACTTTCTTTTTGTAATGTCAGACATAATCGAAAATTAAATTAGGAAGAGGGAAATACCTTAGATTTCTCGAGAATGGTTCTTGAGACGGTAGAGTCTCGTGCTGATAACGTGTTATGAAATAATATATAGACAAGAACAATAATGCAAGAATAAGAACAATATAGAGAGAGAATAGGGAGAGAGAGAAGTATTCTTATTAATACTTGGGGGTTATTTACAATGGTAGAGAGCACCTCTATTTATAGGGAGAAGAATGACTTAGCTTCAAGCTAAAACTCTAAGACATTCACTCTAAATAGACTTCTATTTTATAACAGTATATGCTTTTTCGATTTCTCATCGGATGGTCCCTCCTTAGTTGGAAGAAATTTAAAAATAGTCACATTTACAATTTGTTATTCAGATTTATAATTTGTTATTCAATTTCAAAAGTAATTAAAATTTAATTATTTTTATATAAAGATAAATTTGAGCGTAAACACTGTTCAAAATCCAAAAAATACACTCGTATATTATACGCGAGTTCCATCATAAGTATGCTTGAACTCCCGCATATTATACAGGAGTTCCAAGATAACTATGCTGGAATTCCCGTATAATATGCGTGAGTTCAAGTATAAATATGCTGGAAGTCCCGCATAACATACTAGATTTCCAGCAAGTATAAATGTCTAATATTATATACTGGAGTTTTGAGCACCGGTGCTCCAGTCTCCCGTATATTATACAGGAGTAAAAAAAGTATAACAGTCATGTATAATATGCTGGAGTTCGTACACAAATACACCGAACTCCCTTTTACTATACGGGAACGGTCTCTGTTGCAGCAAAATAGCGGCTATTTTTTATTGACTTGGTAAAGGCTGGCTATTTTTGATTGACTAGCGCGAAAACTGGCTATACCGTGCTATTTTGACTATTTTGTTCGACTAACGGCCCGTTTGGCTTAGCTGATTTAGATTAGTTGATAAGCAATTTTTAAGTGATGAAGTTGGTTTAAAAAATAAGCAGTTATGTGTTTTGATAAAAGTGCTGAAATTAATAATAAGCAACTTAAGAACTGGATATATGAAAAATTTTGTTATACAAAGAAGTATTTTAAGGATAGAATAGTAAATATTTTGGTCAAATCTAAAGTGCTTATAAGCTGAATTTGATAAGTTGGGGGAGACCAACTTATGGATTTGACTTATTTTTGGCTTATAAGCTCTTTTAATTTTACCAAACGCGTAGATAAGCCAAAAAATGCTTATAAGCCAGTTTGACCAGCTTATAAGATTAGCCAAACAACCATGAGAGGTAGCTCAACTAGTAAAGGCCTGAGGACAAAGTCCTTCAGGTCGCTAGTTCGAGCCCCCGAAGGGCCACTAGAGGTATTACAAATCGGCAGCATCTCCATGGTTTCGTGGAACTAACCGTGGTGCACGCATTAAAACAACGGGTCCCGGTAGGTGCAGCTAGTCGGGTTTGCAAAGGGATGCCCGAAAATCACAGATAAAAAAAATAAACTTAGCCAAACACCCTTTAATTTTAGTTGCAAAATCGAGCAAATGATCAGAAAAAATTGTGGGGGTGTCCACACACAAGACTAATAGTCACGAGAAGTTTGGGTATCCGCTGAGGTACTATTGCTTCGATCTTTGGATTTTTAGGGAGTCTTTTTTACCCTCTTGTTATTTATGGTGGGTATTCGGGTTGTTTATCCTTAACAAAACATAACAATTAAATATATACGCGGTTTTAAGAATATATGGATTAATTCTATACTAATGATTTATAACATTAGATAAGCAAATAAAGAACATAAACATTAACAAACCTAGTGATGATAGTGAGTCCGGGCTCGGTGAAAGGCTTAACAAGAAGCTCACCCCGGTTCCGAACCAATGTTTATGAAGAACTTATGAATCAAAATAAGAACTCTGAACAACTATTAGAAAACAGAGAAAAATATTTGTATATTGCCTTGATATGCGTGTCACAACATGTCTCTTGAATAATAAACCTCTTTTTTACAGAGTAGAGCTTTACCCTAAGTACAATCATAAGAAAGGTAAAAATCTTTCTTTTCGCTAATCACCAATATGCCGCTGATATGGGCCGAGATTTTTGTCATGCTATCCGTTGGGCACGAATATAGCGACCCTTTGTTAATCGTGTGAGGTCTTTTGGTAACGTTTTTCAAGGTCTCGTTATTCGAATCAGATCTAGGGGCATGGTCTCGCGGGTCCGGGGGAATGTATTTTTTTCGGGCTTTGATACGGGTAGCTCCCGGTTTCGATTTCGATTCCATGCAGTTATGACCTCACTTCGTTCGTCGCACCAGGAAAGAAGGGTGCTCATTACCCTCGATGTTATCCTTATAAAGATAGTCTCCTTGTTTCTCAGAGAACATGTTTGCCGAAACGATGAGAAATAATAGATATTCTCCGGTTACTTCTTCCGTACGTTATAACATCAACAATAAAGAAGCTGAAACGTCTCGTCAGGCATGTTATTCTAACTTCATACACGTGTCAACCATCGGCTGGTTGCCTCCGAATGCAAAGCGACACGAACTTCCTCTATAAAAGCTTTTATCCCTTATTCTTTTCCTACTTTCCGACCAAGCGTCTACCCTCAAACTTTCAAGTTGTAATCAATTTTCTCCAGACCTCCATATCTTCATCCTTATTCTTCAAAACTTCATAGTGCTTTCCAGGGTTTTACCCAGATTTTCCTCAATTCATTATACTCAACTCTTCATCCTCCAAGCTTGTTCCTTTTTCTTCAAACTTTCAAATGTTTTCAGATGGCTAAAATATCTAAATTAGTTCCTCAATAAGTTGCTTCTTCATATTCCCAACCGCCCACCGGTATTAAGGAAGTTTCTCCTAAAGTAGTTACCCACAAAACATCTGCTCCCGAGGTGGCAGCCGACGAACCAACCCCGTACCTCCATTAAAAATGTTTATTCTCGGTGGCTTCTATATTTTAGACGAGTTTAAGGTCGATAAACCCTATTCAAACATGACCGGGTGAAGGAGCATCAAGGTACATATGCTCCATGACTGAAGATGTCCTTCCCCTGGTCCAAAAAGACTATAATTGGGAAGGTAATGACGTAGTAGTCCCCAGGACCGAGAATGTCATTACTGCCTCCGTAGAGGGGTATTTAAGTATTTATACTTACCCCTTCACATTGGGCCCATTGGATCTAGTTATTTTAAATTTTTTTCTAGAGGTACGAAGTGTGCCCTTGGGTAAATCCACCTATCTATATAGAGGATCATGATCCTCCTTCGTTACTTCATGAATAAGATCGAGTATCATCGCTTCACCGTCGACATCTACTTTGTTTGTACATTCCCTAAGATTTTGATAGGGACTAATCAAGCTTACTCTACGGGCTAGCAAAGCCCCTTTTTCGAGCATTGATGAAGACCGAGATTGCAGCTGGCAGGGATGCTTCCTTCGGGTAAAGACCAAAGACTTGATCCCTCCCGAGTTCATGCTATTCCTTGAGAAGTAGAATGTATATCGTAAGTGCAGTCTCTCCTTAAATGTCATCTTTTCTTTATTTTTTTTCTTCTCATTCATATTTGTGGTTGTGAAGTTGTTGCTCGGGATCCAAATGCGCCGCCCAGCTAAAGGAGTGGATCGAGGGCATCTACACACAGATGACATACTCTGAGTGTGCATGGCCAAGCTTTCAAAAGGCCGATGGGAGGCCAGTTCTCATGGTAAGGTCCTTTTCTTGTAGGTTAGTCTAAGACCAATGAACTTAGGCCTTTGAAAATGGATGAGGACGTGTACTTGTCCGTTGATCCCTCCATTATGGGGTTGCTATGTGGGAAAAGAAAAAGAATAAAATAAAGGCTCCAGACTCCCCGAGTTGCGTGGTGAAGCCAAAGAAAAGAGTGGCTCATAAGCCCAAGAAGAGCTGTAGTTCTCGGGTGCTGGATTTTGATTCGCTTCTTCGGCTCAAGGAGGAGTCCGAAGAAGATGACATTTTAATTTCCCATGGATCTACCCTTCCTGGGGAACATGAGGCAGCCTAGGGAAAGATTCATGAGGCTTCCCTCCCTCAAACTCGGGAGATTGATGTCGAGATGGGGGCTGAGACCCCCCGAGACACAATCTCCGCTATGAAGGAATTGCCTGGTGTAATAGAAATTGCGAGGAAGCCATCCTACACTGAGTCCCAAGTACGAAATGAGAAGTCCAATGAAAGGTGCGCACCGACGATCCTCTTCATTCCTTTTTTATGGTGTGGACTCGTCCATTTTGGAAGATTTTTTGGGGATGGGTGACCTGGAAGTTATGAAGAAGGACACATCCTCGGAAGCTGGCGGGCCGAGTTTTAGTCCATATTTGATCAATTAGTTCCCTGCTCTGACTATGGACCTTGGTCGCAAGAGATCGGTTATTCTTATCATCCCATAGGATGCTCGGGTTCTTTCTGCTCCTGTTGGGATAGCCAGCTACCTCTGATGCATGGTGATCGAGGAAGACCAGTTAAAAATGAATGAGGTAAATGTGTCATACCTTTCAATGAGGCGTAACAGGTGATAAATCGAGTAAGGCATCATTACGTCTTTTTGAATATTACTATAGTTTTGATGTCTCTCACATCTTTCATTATTTCGCAGGCCTATGTACTTTATCATCAGAGCTTCCTCCAGTATCGGTTCTTGGTCAATCAGCTCGAGCTCGAGGTCAAGGAGCATGCCCAAAAAAGGGACATGTACAAGCTCCTCAGCGAGCAACAAGATGGGGCTATCAAGGACCTTCAGGCCGAGTTGGACATAGCCTAGAACGAAGCTTTAGCCTTGAGGCAAGAGAATGCCAACCTAGTCGAAAAGGTACCTCACTCCAAAACCTTTGTACCCCATCAATAATGAAGAAATAAATAGGAACTCACAATACACAACATGTTCCCCATACCGGTAGAAAGTATCTGGTTTATACCATCGGAGAAACCATCAAGAACACTTGGAAATCCATTTTCTCCTAATCAAGCTATTAGAACTAAATTCCTCTAATTTAACCAGGCCACGCATGTCATCCAACTAAAGAATATTGCCATATTATTACAACTAGTTCAACTAAAAATCTTCACAAGCTTAGGTAACACAGACCTTAAAGTACCCCATTCCACTACTAAGATCACCTTCATTCTCGTAGCAATCAACTCAACTTTCTCAATTTGAGTCAAATTCAAATATCAACACATACACCATGTTAGTAGGAAAGAAACTCTCTACTCAACATTATATGGAACCCAGCTACGTAAATTATTCCTCATGAGAAAACCCGCCTGCTTTGCCTCCAATTAACATTTTTGTATACCTTCTACCGTCATACACATTACACAATCACTTAGTCTTCCTGAGTCTAAACTCATACTGTAATATGAAATTTACTTCACTCCAAACAGGAGACTTGAAAAGATTCTTCACGCCCATAACTCGAAGCTATACCTCTAATCACAATGCAAATCATACACTTAATAGTTCACCTATCATCCAGCAGATCTCGCTCGACACATCCAAGTCATATAGAACATCTTGAAGTACTAACATACCCATCACATTGCTACCCAGCTGTCAGTCTCACTAATAGTGACAATACCGAATATATAAGTTCAAAACACTTGCTCACACAATCCGCACCTCAGTGCTCAAGCCGTAGGAAAAGATCTGACATCAAGTCCTTCAGACTGGCCCAACATCAACTCATAAAGATCACGTCTCGCCCCTCAATCAGGGAATCATAAGCCATCAAGGCACATTTGATACTGAGCATTCATGCACACATGGAACGCGAGGTGCTGGGAGTAAAGTGAGTACTCCAACCCATTGAGTAATAAAATTAAATATAATTGAGTAGTATGAAATCACGTATAACAGATCATCATGCTATAAAGAAGCATTGAAAAACCCTTTGAGAAATCAGTGAAGCTATGAAATATTTTAAGAAAAATTTTAGCTCAGTTTAAAGACTCTTTTGGAAAATGCCCTTTTCAATAATTACGCAAATGAATACGGTAGCAGTAGTGCATATGAGCACAGAACTCTGCCCCTCAGGCCCAACACTTAATGATTAGATAGTAGCAGAACATCAGATAACTTTCTTAAGAAATGAACAAATGCATGAATGCAATGCAATGCGTATGATGGTACGTTCCAGTACCCACTGCGGCGCACATACCGAGCCACCCATAATCATTTAATGTCAAGGGCACTCACTAGGTGTGTGTACAGCCTCCGGAGGGGCTCCTACAGCACATGTACAATATCAAGCCATCTCGTGGCATTTGTTAGAAAATACGCTTAACGCTAGAGGGGGGGGGGTGAATAGCGTTATAATAAAATTTAGCGTAAACTTGCGGAAATTAAAATTTGCAGTAAATAAATAAGTGCGTTAAATAAACAAAAAGGAAAGAACGCACCGATATATTCTGGTTCACCACAACACGTGGCTAGTCCAGTCCCCGAGAGACTCTCTCGAGATTTTCCACTAACTTGTTAAGCTTACGGGTGCTCAACAAACATTTACAACTTAAGGACACAAGCCTTAACACCTTTGCTCGGAGATACAACACTCCAAGACTTCAACCAAGGAAACACAAGTTCCTTACAACAAGAGAATCACAATTCTCTTACAAGTGTATAAAACACTAAACACTCAAACAAAATACTCCTTAATGAGTAGATATGAGTAAAAGAAGTAAGCTCTAGATCACAACAACTTTGGACAAGAATATGGCTCTCAAAAGCTTTATGAAATTGAATATAAAATGATAAACAAAAGTATGCAAGCTTATAGCAATGTAATGATCAGTTGTAGTATGTTGTTGTTTTTAAAACACTGAAATGAAGCTGTATTTATAGTTGAAAAACTTGGCATTACCGTTGCCTAATTGCCAATTAAGAGTTGCTGATTTTACTCACTGACAATCGATTGTCAAACCCCAACAATCGATTGTCTGCCAGTCAGATCAAAATTCAATCCCAGATTTTACGCTTGATAATCGATTACTTACAATCCATAATCGATTACTGGCAACGTTCAAAAAATCCTTTCCAGATTTTACCACAAACAATCGATTGTCCAGAATCAACACTCGATTACTCAGCAACGTTCAAAAAATCTTTTCCGGATTTTAATCAAAACAATCGATTATACAAAATCAATAATCGATTACCCAATAACGTTCACAAAATCTTTTCCGGATTTTAATCAAAACAATCGCTTATACAGAATCAATAATCGATTACCTGACGGTATTTGAAAACTTTACGACAACGGTCAGCTTCACAATCGATTGCACAAAGTCAACAATCGATTACTTATCAGTTTTTGAAAAACATTTTAGACACTGTCTCTTTGACAATCGATTGTCCAATGTAACAATCGATTATTTAATAAATTTGAAAATCACTGTAAGACACTGTCTCAACATAATCGATTACCATTAGTTCATAATAGATTATTCTGAGTTTTGAAAAACTTTGATGGACACTGCCTCAGTCACAATTGATTGTCATTAGTTCACAACCGATTGTCATGCAGGTTTGAAAAACCTGATGCTCACTGTCTTACTCACAATCGATTGTCATTAGTTCACAATCGATTGTCATGCAGTCGTGGCTTAAAACAATCGATTATCATAAGTACATAATCGATTATCTTAGTCCAGATTTTTAAGGTATGTCTAAAAATTATTTTGACTACTGTAAATATGCATGATTTAAAATCATTTGACATTAAATTAAATATGCATGATTTTGGAAAATAGTTTTATGAGAGAAGCCATGTTACGAGTCAAGTTGTAGGATCAAGATCACAATTAAGAATGACTCAATTAAACTATAAAACTTTGTCTTGAGCTTGAATCTCGTTGTATATCAATTGTGCGCTTGTTTCTTGAACTACATCATATATCAATTTTCACTTCGTTTGTCATTCATCAAAACCTATACAAAAGAACACACGTTTTAGTATATTGCATTGAGAACGTGTTTCCAACAATTTTCCCCTTTTTGATAATGGCAAACATTAAGCGGGATATGCAAGACAAGCAATTTATAATGACGATTCAAGACAAGTATATACATGCAACAAGTATGCAATTTGTTCCCCCTCAATTTGAGAATTCCCCCTCAATTTAAGCATATAACTTGAGAGTGCATCATACCCGTTATCTTCCCCCTTTTTCCATTAGCAAAAATAATAATAAGATGCCAAAGATGAAATAAACCTTGTTTATTTATTGGAAAGAAGGTGTGATTATTTAAAGAGAGTATAATAGCTCAAATGATAGCACTACAATCGATTATTGATACGAGATAATTGATTATTAGATGAGGGAAACAGATTTTTCTGAAGAAGACTCGATTCTTGCGCGTCATGCTTTATAATTCCCCCTACTTTTAGGGCGATACCTGCAAAAAAGAATTAGACGTCTCCGACGCTCAAGTTAGAAATCATGTAAAAAAATGCAATGCATGACTTAGATCAACGTGGAGTCAAGGATCCCGAGTTCACTGCGAATTCGGAAGAGGGACTCTTTCTCTAAAGGCTTTGTAAAGATGTCTGCCAATTGGTTTTTGGTTTCAACAAATTCAATTTCGACATCGCCTTTGAGAACGTGATCTCTAATAAAATGACTTCTAATTTCAATGTGTTTCGTTCGCGAATGAAGAACGGGGTTCTTCGTCAAGCATATGGCACTAGTATTATCACATCTAAGAGGGATATGATTAAAACTTAGGCCATAGTCCAAGAGTTGTTGCTTCATCCATAGGATTTGAGCGCAACAACTCCCCGCGGCTACATATTCAGCCTCGGTTGTGGACAACGCAACACTTACTTGTTTCTTGCTAAACCAAGAAACGAGAGAGCTACCGAGCAAATGGCAAGTGCCACAAGTACTCTTGCGGTCCAATTTGCATCCAGCAAAATCGGAATCGGAATAGCCAACAAGTTGGCATGAAGAGCCTTTGGGGTACCATAGACCCACATTTGTAGTACCAACAAGATACCTTAAAATCTGTTTTACCGCAGTGAGGTGAGACTCCTTCGGACACGATTGATAACGAGCGCATAAGCACACGCTAAACATGATGTCCGGACGACTAGCAGTAAGATAAAGAAGAGAGCCAATCATACCTCGATACTTTTTGGTGTCGACTTCCTTACCTTTCTCATCTTTGTCTAGATGATCGGATGTGCTCATGGGAGTTGCCATTTCTTTTGCATTGTTCATCTCAAATCGTTTCAGCAATTCTTTGCAATATTTGGTTTGACAAATGAATGTACCTTCTTTCATTTGCTTTACTTGTAATCCCAAAAAGAATGTTAACTCACCCATCATAGACATCTCAAATTCGCTTGTCATAAAATCGGAAAATTCCTTGCGTAAAACATTGTTAGTAGCACCAAATATAATATCATCTACATATATTTGAACTAACAAAATATCATTGTTTTTATGCTTAACAAAGAGAGTTGTTTCAACTTTCCCCCTAATGAAATCATTTTCCAAAAGAAACTTACTCAATATTTCATACCAAGCTCGGGGAGCTTGTTTTAAACCATAAAGAGCCTTTTTGAGTTTGAAAACATGATCGGGAGATTTAAAATCTTCAAAACCGGGGGGTTGTTCAACATAAACTTCTTCTTGAATAAAACCGTTTAGAAAAGCACTTTTCACATCCATTTGATATAAATTGAAATACATAGAAGAGGCAAATGCAAGCAATAAGCGAATAGCTTCTAATCTAGCTACGGGAGCATATGTTTCCTCATAGTCAATACCCTCTTCTTGATTATAGCCTTTTGCTACAAGCCTAGCTTTGTTTCTAGTGATTATACCATTTTCATCTAGTTTATTGCGAAAAACCCATTTCGTACCAATTATGGTATGACCTTCGGGTCTTGGCACCAAATCCCAAACGTCATTGCGTTCGAATTGGTTAAGCTCCTCTTGCATTGCCAAGGTCCAAAATTCATCCCCAATTGCTTCTGAGATGGTTTTGGGTTCAATTTGAGAAACAAAAGCAGTATGTTCTAAGGTATTTTTGAGAGAGTTTCGGGTACTTACCTTGTCTCCAACGTTGCCAATTACCTGTTCAAGAGGGTGATCTTTGATCGTCCTCCACTCATTTGGCACTTTTGTTTCTTTTTCCAATTGTGGCGCTTCTTCCGTTAGTTGTTCCTCATTTTCATCTTTATTTTCGTTGGGTGGTTCCTCTTGTATTTTGTCTTTCAAGCTATCTAAGATACCTGCAAGATCAAAACCGGAATCCTTTCTCGCCAAGCGAGCATTATTTTCGGAAAATACAACATGAGGGGATTCCTCCACAATTTGGGTTCTTTTATTAAAGACCCTATATGCTTTACTACGTGAGGAATATCCAATGAAAATACCTTCATCCGACTTAGCATCAAATTACCCAATTGGTTTTTGCCATTGTTATGAACAAAACATTTGCAACCAAAAACTCTAAAATAGGAAATATGTGGTTTTCTACCCTTATAAAGTTCATAGGGGGTTTTCATGAGTATCGGCCGAATTACTACTCTATTTAGAACATAGCAAGCGGTACTCATGGCGTCCGCCCAAAAATTTTGGGTATCTTAGCTTCGTCGAACATGGTTCTAGCCATCTCTTCGAGACACCTATTTTTCCTTTCCACCACCCCATTTTGTTGTGGTGTACGTGGAGCGAAAAAGGTGTGCTCGATTCCGAGTTCATCACAAAAGTCCGCAAAGAGATTGTGATCAAATTCTCCCCCATGATCACTTCTAATTGAAGTGACGGTTGTTTCTTTCTTATTTTGAAAACGCTTAAGAAAATATTTAAAATTTTGAAAAGCATCACTTTTATTGGCAAGAAATAAAGTCCAAGTAAATCTCGAGTAATCATCAACAATCATAAAAGCATATCTATTTCTTCCTAGACTTTCAATGCGAGAAGGACCAAATAAATCCATATGAAGCAATTGCAATGGTCTAGAAGTTGAAACAATGTTTTTAGATTTGAAAGATGCTTTTGTTTGCTTCCCCTTTTGACACGAGTCACAAATAGATTCATTTTCAAAATTTAAATTGGGAAGACCAACAACTAAGTTTTGAGAAATCAATTTGTTCAAAAGATGCATATTGATATGTGCTACTCTACGATGCCATAGCCAAGTATCATCCTCTTTACTCATTAGACAATCAACATAATCGGGTGAGGAATTAGCAAGATCAACCATATAAATATTATCCACTCTAAAACCACGGAGGATAATTTTGAAATCACTACGTCTGAACACTAAGCATTCATCCGAATCAAATAAAGCAAGATTTCTCTTGTCACACAATTGGCATATGCTCAAGAGATTATGCTTTAATCCTTTAACAAGTAATATATGCTTAATAGAGGAATTGACATCCTTACCGACCGAGCCGATGCCGATGATCTTTCCTTTATTGTTATCACCGAAGATAACACTTCCTCCTTCTTTGTGCTCTAATTGAAGGAATTTGGATTCATCTCCCGTCATATGCTTGGAGCATCCACTATCAAGGTACCATAATACACTTGATCCCTTCAAGCACACCTACAAAACAAATTAATGTTCTTTAGGTACCCATGCCATCTTGGGTCCTTGAGGGTTAGGCATATTATAATGATGCGATTGAGTAATATGTCTATGACGTGTAAAGCATGCAGGAGCAATATGACCAATACGTCTACAATAATGACAAGTCACATTTGGGTTATGCATCCTTCTAGGTTCATAGTAACTAGACGGATGAAAATTTCTTACTCTATTTTGAACACTATGACTATTTCGCATTTCATGAGAGTTATTTCTCCTACTATGAGCTCTAGGATGGGCAGCATTTCTAGAGTGATTGTTTCTAGGTTGAAGGCCATTTCTAGGTCTTCTCAAAGGTTCAACATTTGGCCTAAAATATGCATCATTTCTAGGGTAACTATTTCTAGGTGGTAAGTCATTTCTAGGTCTCCTAAAATGTTCAACATTTTGTCTAGCATGCATATTGGTTCTAGGATTGCTATTTCTAGGATAAGCATTTGTTTTATTAGTCCTAGGTTGAGCCTTAGGTGGTTGGGGTTGGCTTCAACCTTTTCTTTAACCTCATTCTTAAATCCTATGCCATGCTTGGTTGATTTCAAATTAACAAGGACCTCATTCAAATTCTTGTGGGAAGAATTAAACTTATCTAAGGTACCTTTGAGTCTATCTACCTCATTTTTGAGATGCAAGCAAGAAGAACAATTTTTAGTAGAACTTTCGGGCTTATCGGCGCTTCTTTTTCCAAAAAACTTGTTTTCCTCTTTCAGCTTTTCATTTTCTAAAACCTGTTTTTCTAAATCCTTTTCTTTCAAAGAAAGCTGTTTTTGAAAATCCTTTTCTTTTAATGAAGCATTTTCTTTTATGCCCTTAACAGTTTTTGAAGCCTTAATAAACTCAGCATATAATTCATCAAAAGCAGTTCGCATTTCTTCAAGAGTAAAGAAGTTTTTAGACGAATTTTGACATACCTCATCTTTGTTGTCTTCTTGTGCCATAAGGCAAAGATTTGCTGCTTCGTCTTCTTCTCCTTTGCTTGACTCATCTCCGGAGTCGCCTCCCCAAGAAATGTATGCACGTTGCTTTTTTAAAAGGTTTCTTCTCCTTTTTGATGTTTGGGCAATTTGATTTGATGTGCCCGGTTTCACCACATTCATAGCACTTGATTTGTTCGCCTTGCTTTTTGCCCTTGCGTTCATACTCTTTGCGCATGAACTTTTGAAATCTTTTGATAACGAGTCCAAACTCGTTGTCTCCTTCCTCATCAATTTGCGGTTGGCTTGTGCTCGCCTTTAGAGCTATTCTTTGCCTCCTTTGATAATCAACAAAAGGGTTAAGAATAGTAGATTCATAGGTCTTAAGGCTACCTCTTAGTGCGTCGATGGTGACGTTTGAAACGCCAATGGATTCTTGAATTGCATCGGCCTTTGATCTCCATGCCGGTGTGAGACTTCTAAGAATTTTTCGAACGAGCTCTCTATCCGTGAATGTTTTCTTGAGAGCATGTAGGTCATATATGATTATTGAAAATCGCTCAAACATTTCGTCCACCTTTTCACCTTCCTTCATGTGAAATAATCCATAAGAATGGGTTAGGAAATCAATTTTTGCTTCCCTTACCTGGTCCGTACCTTCGTACGTAACTTCTAGCTTGTCCCACATCTCCTTTGCCGTTGTGCAACACGATATTTTCCTGTAATCGTCAGCATTAACAGCACAATATAATAAATTAATTGCTTTAGCATTATTTTGAACCTTTCGGATGTCATCCGCGTCATACTCATCCTCGGACTTGGGAACCCATTCGTTTTCCACCTTCTTTGTTGGAATTTGGTTTCCCTTCATTATCACCTTCCAAAGGTGAAAGCTGTTGGACTGAACGAAGATCTTCATCCTCTCCTTCCAGTACGTGTAATTTGTACCGTTGAATAGAGGTGGTCGTGTGGAGCACTGTCCTTCATCAATTCCTGCAAAAGAATCACGAGTAGAAGCCATGGATGGTTCTCTCAAACTGTTAAGTTTTCAGAGAGTTAGGCTCTGATACCAATTGTTAGAAAATACGCTTAACGCTAGAGGGGGTGAATAGCGTTATAATAAAATTTAGCGTAAACTTGCGGAAATTAAAATTTGCAGTAAATAAATAAGTGCGTTAAATAAACAAAAAGGAAAGAGTTGCTGATTTTACTCATTGACAATCGATTGTCAAACCCCAACAATCGATTGTCTGCCAGTCAGATCAAAATTCAATCCCAGATTTTACGCTTGATAATCGATTACTTACAATCCATAATCGATTACTGGCAACGTTCAAAAAATCCTTTCCAGATTTTACCACAAACAATCGATTGTCCAGAATCAACACTCGATTACTCAGCAACGTTCAAAAAATCTTTTCCGAATTTTAATCAAAACAATCGATTATACAAAATTAATAATCGATTACCCAATAACGTTCAAAAAATCTTTTCCGGATTTTAATCAAAACAATCGCTTATACAGAATCAATAATCGATTACCTGACGGTATTTGAAAACTTTACGACAACGGTCAGCTTCACAATCGATTGCACAAAGTCAACAATCGATTACTTATCAGTTTTTGAAAAACATTTTAGACACTGTCTCTTTGACAATCGATTGTCCAATGTAACAATCGATTATTTAATAAATTTGAAAATCACTGTAAGACACTGTCTCAACATAATCGATTACCATTAGTTCATAATAGATTATTCTGAGTTTTGAAAAACTTTGATGGACACTGCCTCAGTCACAATCGATTGTCATTAGTTCACAATCGATTGTCATGCAGTCGTGGCTTAAAACAATCGATTATCATAAGTACATAATCGATTATCTTAGTCCAGATTTTTAAGGCAAGTCTAATAATTATTTTGACTACTGTAAATATGCATGATTTAAAATCATTTGACATTAAATTAAATATGCATGATTTTGGAAAATAGTTTTATGAGAGAAGCCATGTTACGAGTCAAGTTGTAGGATCAAGATCACAATTAAGAATGACTCAATTAAACTATAAAACTTTGTCTTGAGCTTGAATCTTGTTGTATATCAATTGTGCGCTTGTTTCTTGAACTTCGTCATATATCAATTTTCGCTTCGTTTGTCATTCATCAAAACCTATACAAAAGAACACACGTTTTAGTATATTGCATTGAGAACGTGTTTCCAACAGCATTAATCAAATCCTGGTCAGTCATGGTTACCTGACCCATATACATCATACATTGCCATTATTACCACTGTGTCAAATCACTGCTACGGCCCGCAGCCTAAGCCACATATAATGTTTCAAGTCACATCACACAGTGACATTGTTACCACTATTTTTGAAGCAGTGTTTTAGCGTGCAGCCTGAGCCACCCATAATCTGTCCAGAAAAACATCATAAGCCCCTTGGGCATTTATAAAATAGTAGTTCTCAGCCCGAAATAATATTTACAATATCATTTGAGTTTTCAAAACATAGAAATATGGCTAAGTTTGCAAAACAGTATTAAAAACATTGGACTGAAACCAAATGATATGCAAAATATGCTAAAACAGTAATATCAATCCCCGAAGGGGTCCACAAGTCGGCACAAAGCCCCATACAATGGCAACAAGCTCAATTCACAGTAATAAAGTATGCATCTCAATCGCCAAAATAGTAGAAATAACACTCGGAATAGACCACGTCATAATCCCCAATAGTAAATGACCCCTCACTCGTCATATAATGTGTGTCATGATATAGCGTTACGATGTGAAATTCAGGATTTCAAACCCTCTGGATATTATTTTCAAGCATTACTCACCTCAAGACGGCCAAAAGTCTGCTTGTTATGCCCTTGCCTCTCGAATTGGCCTCCTCGTGCGACAAATCTTTAATGCTTGATGAAATTCCCCGTGGAATTATCTCCAATATCATCCAAGACAAATGAATGAAATGAAAGAAATAAGCCAAATCCGTGTTTAAAGAATTTGCATGTGTTTCATCGAGTTGTACCTTGCACTTGTGCTATACAAGTTGTACATCTTATTAAAATTTTCCTTATCGGACACCTTCTGTTTAAACACCCATAACGTCTTGTATAAATATCCAAATGACAAACGGATTGAAGGTTTAGAAACTAGACTCGAAGATATTTAATTTGATAGGTTGTACACCATATAACTCTTTATATATCTCGAGATATGAGCTTCTAAATTAAACTCCATGAAATCAGAAGATTCTGGAGAAACTACTCCACCAGTATTTTTCAGTTTATCATATCTTTCACTACATATGTCTAAATTACAATTTCTTTAGCTTTCTCCAACTAGACACGGAGGGCTACAACTTTTGTTTTTGAATTATCTCAAAATTTCTTATAGATAAAAAGATATATGCCTCTGAAGTGTGATCCACGACTGCACATTTACTGTCCAAAGACAGAGTAGCAGCAGAAATTTCAGCAGCTTTTTCTTTTCTTTTTGGTCCGAATTGTATTCCGTTAACCTTCCAAAATCCACCCGAGGCCCTAGAGACCTTAATCAATTATATCAACATGTCCCACAATATTATTCAAACTTGCTCCAACCTTTGGAACACCCAAAGTAACATCAAATCATCATCAGATTCAAGCCTATGAATCTTAAGTACTTCCAAATTCCATTTTTGATAAAAAACCCAGTCAAACCACGTCCGAATGACCTTAAATTTTGCAAAAAAAGTCTTAAATGATGTAACGAAGCTACAGCAGCTCTCGGAATTCCATCCGACCCTCTGATCAAAATCTCACCTTTATATCGGAATTCGCCAAAATACTAACTTTTAATTCTATACCGGTCATCACAAAAATATTCCGGACACACTCCTAAGTCAAAAATTACTAACGAAGCTATCCGAACCATAAAATTTGCATTTCAAGCCCTCTAACACATAAGTCAATGTCCAGTTGACTTTTCCAATTTAAGCTTCCTTAAAAGAGATTAAGTATATTGGAAACAGCCTCTCTGCCCTTTCGGGTAGAGGTAAGGCCAGTCTACATATTACCCTCCCCAGACCCCACCTTGTGGGACAATACTGGGTTGTTGTTGTTGTTGTAAAAGAGACTAAGTATCTCAACCTTACCAAATCATTCCGGAATGACATTAAATTTTGTACACAAGTCACATTCGACATTCCTGACTTGCCTCATTTCTCCGAATCGCATTCCTACCTTGATATCAAAATTTTCACTTATAGTCGAATTTTCTCAAAAACGTTCAAATTTCCATATTTAGCCAATGACTTCAAAATGACCTTCGTATAGATGAATTCACTTCCGATCGCGCTCCCAACTCCAGAATCACCATACGATCTATTTTGAGACTTGGAATCCCAAACGGATATCTATAACACTGAAATGCCTTCCAACCCAAATTTATAAAATTCTCTTAAAATACTAACTTCCACAATGTACGCCGAAATGCTCACGGGTTATCCAAAACCAAATTCGGACATACTCCCAAATCCAAAATCATCATACGAACCTGCTAGAATTTTTAGATCTTGATTACGAGGTCGTTTACTCAAATTTCCAATCTTAGCCATTTTCTTAAACTTAAGGCTACCGCAATGAAAATTTTCTTTTCAATTTGACTCCAAATTTCTCAAAATTCAACTCTAACCATACGCACAAGTCAATATACCTAAAATGAAGCTATTCATAACTTCTAGCTGTTGAACGACATGATTGATCTCAAAAACGACCGATCCGGTCATTACACCCTCCTCCTACCTTAAATGGGAGGAGCTTTTCCCATTTGTCATGTGGTGTATTTGGTTAAACTATAACAATAACAATCATTCTAACATGACCTCCAATTTCAACCCTTCCCATGTAGTTTCTCTAAATTTAGAATATAATATACACACTACATGAATCCTTAACTGTCCAGTACCAGACAATTGAGGTTGCATAGAACAAAATACCTCCAAATTATTTCAAGCTGAACATTGATGGGGCCTTCAAAGAAAATACGAACATGGGAGGCATGGGTGGAGTATTCGTAGACTATATAGGGAACTGAATAATGGGTTATCAGCACTCCAATCCCCCAAGCTCACCCCTTCAACTGAATTGGATGCGCTAAAGGAAGGACTTACAAGTGCTCAAACTCATGGTTATACACTACATGTGGTGGAAACTGACGCAATAGAGTTAATCAAAATATTACATTCAAATTGTGTCCCTTACAACTCAACAATTGTTATTTGTAGGTGGTTAATGCACTAGCTGAAGCAATCGAACATCAACCATAACATTCGTGCCACGACCCATTTCCATGATAGGCCATGATTGCACCCGACACCATTGTCAGGCAAGCCGACGTGGAAGTATAATTATGTTCTCATTTTTTATACTTTTATCGAAATTAGCGCAAGAGATTTTCAGATTTATATTGAGATCACAATATGATCAATAAAGTATCAATGTGACAATACAACCCAAAAATAATGTCTACTCGATTGTGTGTGCCAAAACTTGGTGTCACAAGTAATAGGCATCTACTAGAATATACAAAAGAATGTCTCTATCCTACTCTCTGAGATAGATAATAAAACAAAATAAGAAAAGACTCCATTCGGCTGTTGAACGACATAGGAAGGGAGCAGCTTACCGTGAAATTCTCGGCCTAAGAATCAGGGGCACGCACCAGACTGGTAGCCAAATGAACCTGCCTCAGATCCTATTCAATTAAGTACAGAAGTGCAGTATGAATATATAAATAATATATACCCAGTAATTATCCCACCTAATCTTGAAGAAGTAGAGTCGAGAGGTCGACTTGATACTTACTAGGGTCAAATAATATAATGAAGTGCTATGCTAAGCATGGGGATCATCACTAATCAACAGTTTATAACAAGAGGTAAAATCATGTTCTTCACAATATTCCAGTTAACTGTTTACATTTCGAAATATTAGCTAAAAAAATTCAATTATAAGTTTTCACATAAATATCATGCTCACATTATGCCGAGGTAAACAGCCGATCTAAGAGAAAATAAACTGTGCACCACCGAGGATCGAACAACGCGAACAATAGATGCATCTATTTATACCGAGGCGATCGGACCGATCCACAAATAACATGAAATATCAAGAGTACACATGAAGGCGCATTAATATTCAAATAAATTCATACAATAATTCCACAAGTATACATATTTACTATTATTCTGCAAGTCTCTAGCATATCGTAAGCAATCATATTAGCAATAATTATAGATATATTCACATTTATGACATGATATGGGTCCTAGACTATCTGGCCAATTAACATAACAGTAGCCACGCACGGACTCTCATCACTTAGTGCAAACGTAGCCCCCGCATTTAGTAGAAATTACTCAATTATTATACCTATGGAGATAATTTCCTCTTACAAGGTTAGAAAGGAGACTTATCTCTCTCCAAAGTATACTTTAAATGCTAAGAACAAGTCCAAACCCTCAATTCAGAGCCGAATGATCCCAAACTAGTTAAATAAAGTAAAAACTAGTCAATATAGACTCACAAGATTGCATTCTAGCTATTTAAGCAATTTTCTAACCATTAACGCGAGTTTCCTAAAATCCGACCCCAGACCGATGTGGCCGAATTTTGAATTTTTTTGAAGGAAGTTGTTTTCTACAACCTAAGGATCAATAATATATGATTTCTAATTAATTCCATAACGATTTCGTGGTTAAATCAAACTTTCAGCAAAATCCTATGTCTTGCTCTATGTTGATACTCAATTATTTTCTATGTATTTTTACATGAAAATACTTGAAAAATAGTATATATAAGTGTGACCAAGTGTTTTACTATTTCTTCTAATTTTTATGATTTTTTTAAATTGATTTATTGCACATTCTAGTAGTACAAAAACCAATAATTATTTCCAAAATTATCATTTTTGGTGAATAACTTATTTTATGCCTATATTTATACCAAAATACAGCTAAGATAGTTTTTATACATTTTTCTAAACTTATTTTGGTATTTGAAAGATAAATTGCATATAATTACAATTTTAGCCTATTTTGTGATTTAATAGTATTTTATAATTATGAAATTGCTTCCAATATTTTTTAGATTAATATTTATATATTACTAACTGACTCAGTACCATTAATTTGTTTTCAAAATCATCTTACTATTTTTATAAAATAAAAAGGGGAAACTGGATATTTAATATATGTAGGGGTGTTCATCGGGCGGATTGGGCGGCTTTTTACTCTTAACGGTTTGGCTTAATCGTTATCTGCTTTTAAATATATTAATCCATTAGCCACCCGATAAGATATAGGGCGGATTGGTATCGGGTTAGCTCTTATAGGGCGGTTAATTGGCGATTTATCGACCTAACATACATGTTCACTAAATATCTCTTATTCTCCTCGTCTTAGAAATAATGAATTGCCATAAAAAATAATATTTTAGAGGCAATATGATGCATTCAATTTTCTTTGCCAGAGCCACTCAATTATATTTCCGTGATTAGGAAATTAGCTTTACCATCTCCGACATGTTGCCAAACAGGAGGATTACAACCAAAAATAAATTAAAAATAGAACCAAAAAAATTCTAGATCCCGAGAATAAAAATGTTTAGAAGTAGAAATAAACTTTTGTTAATCATTTTCAAGGGTTTTAGTTTTTTTTTATATTTAATATTTATTAATAAAAATAAATTATATATATATATATATATATATAATATTTATATTCTTAATGGGTTAACGGATTAGCCGTTAAGAAAATTGAATAATCATCCCCAAACCGATAAGCCGTTAATAAAAAATTCAATCCATTCCCCGTCCGTTAAGCCGTTAAGCCATTACCAGTAAGCCGTTAAGCTTCGGTTTGGATCAGTTTTCGGTTTCGGATCGGTTTTGAACACCCCTAAATATATGGCCCCATTTTGTTTCAATTATAGCCCAAAATGATCCACCTAATTGACCAAATTTCAAACCCCTAACGGACCGTCCCAATTTCAATCCAATCCACCTCTAACACAACCAATTTAACCTTCCCATCCCTCTCTTCTAATCCAGAACAGTCACGATCATTCCTTGCCTTTTTTAATCACCAAAGACTACCCTAATCCCCCTCATTTTCTTCTATCAGCCACCTCTGAAACCCCTCTACTCTTAAACTCTCTAGAACTCTCTCTAAACCCTAGCCTCTCTCACCATCTTCAACATCAATCTCACCGAAATCCATGGACTATTAGGCCATGGATGGCTTAAACTCATCTCCCCATGCTCTTAAACATTTGGTATTCGAAGGTTTGAGGTCTGACCTCGATGGTGTTGGTTCAGATCTTCACTGATTCAAGGTTCTATAGCCATTCTACGGACCAGTCCCGACACACTATGGTATTTTGATCCTGGTTCTGACTTATCTAACTCGGATCAGAACTTTTTCCAAGCTTTTCTCATTCTAGGGTTCTTCTGAAACCCTAACTACTCGAGGTTCTCTTCGGTTCTTTTTAGATCTGTCACATATCTGTGCTCTACTTGTGTTTTTAACAATTTCCCCAAATGTTCTTTTAATATCACTTCTCTTCGATTTAGGGTTTTCTGAAAAGTTCAAAATATTTCTTCGACTTTTCTTTTACTTTTTTTGTGTGTATTTGCCACGCATGTTCTTCTACTTCTTTCTTACACTTTCTTTCTATTATACATGTTCTTTTCTGCTTTATTTTTCTAATGTGTTTCTATTCCAGGCTCGCATGTTTATCTTGATATGTTTTCCTATATGTTCTTTTGCTATACTTTTTCGGTATTTTGTGTTCTTTTGCTATATGTATGTCCTACTGAGTTCTTAAGTTTTTTTTGCCTTCTACCGAACTTTGTTTGAGTTCTTCTTAAAAGCCTCTTTAAACGTATTTCCACTACTGTTTTCTTAAGTTTTATACTATCTTTTTCTCCTATGAACCCTGTTTAAGTCCCTTCTAATAGCTTTTTTTTAAACATGTTTCTTTCACTACCATGTTTTTCTCTCATTTGTGCTTTGTGTTAGTTTTTTCACTCTGATTTCTTTGAATTTTCTATTGTATTTGCTTGTCTTCTCATGAGATTCTGAAAAGAGATCTCTAAGTTTGTTGCCTCCTCAACTCTGTATTTGACTCGAATCAGAAACCCTAGAATTTGGGGTATTTCCTCCGAGTTTTGTCATATGATCAGACTAGGGTTCTGTTTGAGAATCTTGGACACTTTTCGACTTATTTCTGAGTCTATGAACAACGTGTGAATTTCTCTTGTTTGCACACAGTCCTGATTCTCCTACACTAGACTCCTCTATTGAATAGCATGAAAAGTTTCTTCATGTTTAACGTGTCTGTATGCTTTTATATATGATGAATCTTTCTTCAAAAGGGTTTTCCAACTTGTGATTGACTTAAGACTTTTTTTCTTGAATAAACTTCTATGTATTTACCCCTATTATACTGCTTTGAAAGTGTTTGATTAACATCTTTCCTTAATTAGTTTATACGTTTGAAATCAGAATCCCTTAATTAAAGGGAAACCTTGTGTAATTGATTTTCAAACTATTTGTTACATATTTTTTCTTGCTTTCTACACTATAAAACGGCACGACCCTTCCGCACTTAGAACACACATTACACACTTGAGACACTTACAATCTCATAGCTCTCTTCTAAAATCATAATATTCTAACTACTTTCTTGAACTTTGGCTTTACAAGACTACTGCTTCCTTTTCTTGTTTCCCTAAAACTAGTAGGTTCTAGTTTTGGTTTCAGCCTCATCCCAATGTATTTATTTACAGCTTTTACAATGATGACTTGAACCGTTGTCTCATGTGTTACCACTCTATTTCCCCCATTTTATGTTTCTCTATGTGTCATTATCGGAATTGGATGTGTTCAATTTTATTTGGATTAGTTTTTGTACGAAATGAGACGCCTTGTCTCTTTAAACAAGGTCTGGTTTGGAAAAGTCAACCGGATGTTGACTTGTGATTTATTGGGCTTGGATGTGATTTTCGGTGGTTCGGGTAGCTTCGGGGGATGATTTGTGGCTTAGGAGTGTTATCGGAAGTGGTTTTGGAGGTCCGGTGTAGGATTAGGCTTGAATTGGCGAAGTTAGTATTTTGGCGATTTCCGGTTTGCAGGTGAGATTTTGATCCGAGGTTCGGAATGGAATTTCGAGATTTGCAATAACTTTGTTAGGTGATTTGGGATGTGGGTGCAAAATTTGGTTGGGTTTTTTATTGAATGTGTGTTTCGGAAGTTTCATAATAAGTTAGGCTTGAATTCGATGAGAATTGATGATTTTAGTGTTATTGGATGTGTTTTGATGATTGGAACATGTTTGGATGATGGTTTAGAATGGGTTGGCACTTTTGGTTAAGGTCTCGGGGGGGTCTCGGGATGATTTCAGATGGTCAAACAGACCAATTTTGGCACTTGGATGTTGCAGATTTTCCAGTTTTAATGTTGTAGAGAATTTGGTCATTGCGATCACGAGGGTTATGTCGCGATCGCATATAAGGATTTGGGCTGGCCGGAGTTTTTTTCTACGCGTTCGAAATAGATGGTTTGCGATCGCGTAAGAGGAGTCAGTGGCTCTTCACGTTCGCATTGAGGAGTCTGCGATCGTATAAGAGAATCTGGGGACCCACCGTATTTGTTCATTGCATTCGCATTAGGAGGATTGCGTGCATATACTATTGGAAAATGAAGCTTCGCGATCGAAATAGCTTGGTCAATTCGCATTGGCCATTTTGGAGGCTTGGGGAATTTGTGCTTCGTTGTCGCGAGCCTGATGCTGCTATCGCATAGAAGAAATCTGGGCTGGACAGAAGGTTTTTAATAATATTTCCTCCGCGGGTCTAAGTTAATTTCCACCATTATTGGGCATCTTTGAGACCTTTTGGATGGAAATTGAAGAGGGTTTCGACTGGAGTTGATTGGAGGTGGGTCATATGATCTAAAAACACGATTTAGTTGTAGAATCAACCTAGAAATTCATGAAAACATAGCAAAAAGGAGAAGAACTAGGGCTTTCAGGCCTTATGAGTGATATTAGAAGGCTTTCAGGCTTTGTGTTGATATAGCACTTGGGCCGTATGGGGTCCCTCCGGAGTGTGCACACCCACGGTGAGCGTGGGTATCCATATGATTGAGAGTGAGCCCAAAACTAATAGATATCATGCCTATTGGTCCCGTTTAACACATAGGGAACAATTATAATTAATCTATTGTGTCAGTCTTTGATAACTAAATCTAAGCAGGGCTAATTTGGACTCCCTTTCTGAGAAATATATGGTAAATCAACCTATCTTATGCCTTAATTTAATTCAGACCAAACCACTTTGTGTAAGACATGCTAAACTATATGCCTCTCTTTGATTTTAGGAGGTTTATTTGCGCCATATCTGCTTACTTTCTTTCCCAATACTTGTTGTATATGTTTTGAATGTCGCCTTAGAATTTTATCCTTTGAAACTTTCAAAAATTTCCCCAACTCTCTCCTCTTTAGAATCAGTAGTCCTCTATGCCTCTGGGACTGATAAGATTGGGACGGGTAATAGCATGCAACAAGTAACGATACTATTTCGCGCTTAAATACCTTAACGCGGTGGTAAGGGTAGATATGGATATGATGATCGGTGCGCTAATATCATATGCGACACCTCTTCTGAGAAGTGATTGCTGGATATTGCATTGATGTGATCCATATTGTTCATATACCTAGGACCCCCTTCCCTCTTACTTGCTTTATCTATTTCTTGTAGAATTATTTAAATATTTCACAAAATTTCTGCCCTTCTTCCTCAAACTCCAACGTATTTGCAAAATCCTATGCAAGTCTTTTATTTGGGCCTTAGTTGCTTATTTGTCTATATAAAGTCACAATTGTAACATGGACGGGAACTGCACTTGTGGATCGTGAGGGGTGCCTAATACCTTCCCCTCGGGATAATTTCTATGCCATTACCCAAATCTCTGGTTTCTAAATCAAAAACACTCTTAGTGTCCTAATGCACTTAATCATTAGGTGGCGACTCTTCAAATTCAAAACCCCATTTCCTAAAGGGAACGAGTTGTCCTCCCAAATGCCACAAGCCTGATTTAGAATCTACAAAAAAATGGGGCGCGACAATTCACGATCCTTATTTGGTGTGTGGTGCCCAAAGGGTCTTTATCGTCAAGCCTCTCTCACTTTGTTCTTTCTCTCAACTTACTGTCGCCTTATGATACCTATGAAGGTTTTCACCGATAAGACTCTCTCATTTTTGTTTTACTCTTTTAGAACGGAGTGTTGCCCCTGATATGAATCACCTCTACTTTCTCGACTTGGCATCTCTCGAAGACTGGTCGGAAGGTCTTTCGTTGCACCGTAATGTGGGCTTTTGGATAGGGTTATTAAGAAAGGGTATCACGAAGGCTCAAAATAACTTGAATAGGTTCAAACTTACAACTTTTGGAATCACATCCTTTACATAACCACAACTTCTGCCCCAGTTTCTTTGCCTGGGGGATTTTGGATTTTTACTTTTATGGGGCCGAACCGTGAGGCTATCTACGTATACTTAAAAGGAATCAGGTTGAACGTAGTTAATGGGACCGAACCGTGAGGCTATCTACGCATACTTAAAAGGAATCAGGTCGAACGTAGTTAATGACATATGAATTGCTTTATTTTTTATGATTTTCTCTTTTCTTTTTTTTTTCTTTTTCTTTTTTTCTTTTCTTTACTCTTCTTTACTCTTTTCCCATTTTTCTTTCTCTTTTTTCTCTTCTCTTTTCCTCTTATCTCTTTTTTTTTTCTATATCTATATTTCTAAACTCTACTTCTGATTCCAAAAGTGGGATATAAAAGTAAATAAATAAGGCTCAAAGGGATAACAAATGATAAAGTATTTAGATAGCAGAACAAAACACTTTCGTCATTCCATTCTTCAAAGCATGCCTGATATAAACAACACAATTAAACAAACCAAAGAAATCCCACATAATATCTTTTGACTGCATCAACATTGATAGCTAGATACACACATTTGTCTTTAAAATATGTTAAATACAAAACACCATTGGACAACACTCTCATTACCACGAATGCCCGCTTCCAATTATGGATACAATTTCCTTTAGCTTCAATCTAATGCGGCATGATGCGTTTCAATAATATTTCTTTATGTTCTATCTTCCCCAGTTTCACACAATTCTGACTTGAAGTGATCTCAAAATGCCTTTGCTTATTTTCCTCAAATGTCCCTATCATCTTCAAAATTATTTCTATGTCTCATGATTAAACTAACTTTAGGACAAGGCTTGGAATTATGCTTGCATGTCATGTCACTAGAGCCAACAATATAGGAACTATAAAAAGAAAAGAGAACTAAACAAAAAAATTACTAGAAATAATAGAAAACAGAAAATTACATTAGACAGATGGTGAAAGAGTTTGAACAACAAAACAAGTAAAATAAATTGGGGTTACAATCTTGGAATAAACCTAGACAACGCTAAAGTAGTTACTACCAAAAAAACAAACTAGGCAAAATAAAAGGATAGAAAGGTTTGAATCACAAGACAATATCCGGATTACAACCTTGAAAATAACCTGTACAACAGAAATGACAACAAAATAAGCCATCAAGACTTCTCTCCAGCTAGCCAAGAGATGGAGCATCTTTCTAATTACCAAGCACAACATCTTAGACACTAGGTTCCACATCAATATTGGAAAATCAATTAGCAACTTCATTATCATTAACATCAGCCAACAAGTCTCCAAGAGGATTCGCATGCTCCCTGTCACTGTCATTGATCACAGTTACCCCTTCTTGTATCATCTTTTCTATTTCCCTTTTCAAAGAAAGACAATATTCAGTGTATTCCCTGGGACATTATAGTGTTACATGCATCGTATAGTAGGATCAAAGACTTTTTCATATGGGTCTGGAGTATAGCCGAGGAGCGGCTCAATCAGGCTAGAATGCTTTAACTTTTCAAATAAGCTTGTGTAGGATTCCCCAATTGGCATGAAACTATTTCTTTGCCTTTGTTCTCTTCCCTTAACCTATTTTCTAGGGTTGTTGGGTGCTCGAAAATGTTCTGAAGTCAAGAATGCATTATGTGGTACTGGCGCTCACCATAAGGAGTGACCTGGTGGTTGGACATATGACCGGACATTGTTCGGAGGATAATACTGAGGTGGATTATGTAGAGCTCGAGGATAGGTTTGGGATTGGATTTGAGGCTGGGTATATTGGTAAGGTAGAGCCTTTGAACCATGTCGTGAATCTGAAACAACCATGGCAACATCATCGTATTCGTTCTAACCCAGAAAACATCATGTGTCGTTGTGAATTGCTTGTGTTGTGGCTATTAAAGTAGAATAGCTCATGATCTTGCTCGAATTCATCCCGTCTTCTACCATTTGTCCCATTTTTACCACATCATTAAAAGGCCTACTCATAGCCGTGATGAAATGCCCAAAGTAAGTTGGGTCTTGAGCTTGAAGAAAGCACTCGACCATCTCTTTTTCTCCCATCTGGGGATTGACTCTAGCAGCTTGCTCTCTCCATCTGAGCCCGTATTCTCTAAAGCTTTCATTAGGCTTATTTTAGATCTTGGTAAGGGAAATGCAATCCGGGACAATTTCTATGTTGTACTAAAAGTGTCGGGCTAAAGCCTGAGCCATATCGTCCCATGTGTACCACTTGCTAACGTCTTGGCGGGTGAACTACTCTAGAGTTGCCCCACCCAGACTCTGACTAAAATATGCCATCAATAATTTTTCATTCCCACCGACGCCTCTCATCTTACTGCAGTAACCTCTCAAATGGTCCACCGGATCTTTGTGCCCGTCATACAAATCAAACTTTGGTAGCTAAAACCCAGAAAGCAGTTGGACGTCATGAAACAAACACAAGTCTTTGTAAGAGACGCTCATCTGGCTCCCTATCCTTTGAATGTTTCTTATAGACTACTCTAAGATTTTCACCTTCCTAGATATCTCATCCTTTCCCAGTGTCTTAGCAGACCTTTAAGTTTCACCAGGAGACTCAAATAAGGAGCGTGAGAGTATGGATTCGACACCTTGAAATTTGGTTTTTGAGCATAGTGTTGGGCATCGTGGACTTTGAACACAACCTCGTTAGAGGATTGAAGAAAAGTAGCTAAAGAAGGAGCTACAAGATCATGAGTGAAAAAGGAGCGGGATACGACATGGTTTTTGGAGGTAGAAAGTGAAAAGGTTATGGGGTGATATCAGCAGTAGTAAGAATCTGGATTTGGGATAGTGGTGAGGCAGTTGCGGGATTTCAATGTAGTTAGCAGGGAATGAAGGTGGAGGATTCCTACTAATCCAAGACTGATACATTTCTGCCATCTGTTGTTTAACCCTTTGGACCTCCTCTTTCAATTCAGACTCCGACTCCACAAACTCCCTTGATGGGTCGACAACTCTTGTGCCCAAGTTTTTTCTAGCCATGGCTACCTTGCCCTTTGACCTTGTGTTATAGGGACGAGATACCTTAAGAACCACAAACCAACCGGCTTTATGCTATAATGAGGAGAACAAGAGGGAACAAATTAAAGTCATCATGTTAGCATCAGGGCATTTAACAGCTAAAAATATCCCATTTCGTACAATGCACCTAGCAACAATTAACGGTTCAGGAATGATTTCGAGGGTCACAAGTTCACTTTCCATCATCCCAATTTGTCCATTTGAATCTTCTCTTTCTTTTATTTTCTCGCACTTCTTAGCTCGCTCATTTTCCTTTTTTTTAATGATTATCGCTCTTTTCTTCCATCTCATTTCTCACATCCCATGATTTCATCTCTCTTTTTTCTTTCTTTTTGTTTATGCTTTTGATTTATTTTATTTAATAATAATAAAAATAATTCGATCGAACCCTATGTAGGATGCCTACGTATCATGACACCGCATGAATCACATCTTTGAGTTGTTTTGGAAGATCAGGAATAAACAAATCAAACTGACGTTCTCTTTTTTTTTTTCTTTTCTTTTTACCTTAATGACTACTCTAAGGAGAAAAGAGAAGTAAAAAAAGAAAATCTTCTTCTTTTTAAATTTTCTAAACTCAATATTCTATAACATATCCTAAACTCAAGATTACGAGCATATTTTTTCTTTTTTCATTTTGAAACAAACACTCTATGGGAAAATATTAAGAGAATTTGTTTTTGATTCTTTTTTTTTAAAAATGAAGTACAAACAATAAACCAAATGAAAAAGATAAAAACTATTTTGGATTTCAATTCTTAATTACCTAAGGAAGAAACTTTAAAGAAAAATAAAAGATAAATTATGATTTTTTTCTATGTATAATATCCTAATGTTCTAGTAAAAAGAAAAGAATTTTTTTTGTTTTCATTGATTTCTCAAAGAAGAATCTCTAAAGAATTTTTTAAAAGTTTTGGAAGTAATATCTAAAGAAAACATTTAAGAGGTACTAAAACAAATTTTCTTTTTTTTTAATTTGGTCCTAATATAGTAAAGGAAATATAAAAATAATTTTTATTCTAAGTTCTAGATATTAATTGCCTAAACAATAAACCACTCAAAGTTTTCTTCATTTCTACAATTAGTATTCTAAGAAAATTCCTAACAGAAATATAAAACGCAAAATCTTCTTCTTCTTGTTTGGATTTTTGGTTTATTACACACCTTTTCAAATGCAAAATAAAAAGTACAATAATAATAATAATAATAATAATAATAATCAACATTACTATACAAAACAAAAAGGAAAAAGACGACATAAAAAGAAAAACAGACTCAAAACATAAAAAGAAAAGAAAATCATTTTTTAATCCACTCCTGAATGAGCGATCCTGACTACATGTCCCGAGATGTCTTGTCATGCTCAAACTCAGTAAGTAGACTCACACATGGAAGAGAAAACTTTAACCAACACTATGTGATATAATAACACTCCATATTAGACACATGCAAGACATGATTGCAGCTATTTTTGCGTAAATTAACCTAGGTGGCTAAAAATGGAAGATTTAGCTAAGACTACACAAACCCAAGAACCTAAGACTTTGTCACGACCCTAGTTCACCAATTGTGAACCTGTCATGACGGCACCCAATCTTCACGACCGGGTAAGCCTAACATATTGCGAAATTTAACAATTCGAGATAAAAATAGTAACCAAACACTAAGTAGAATAAGAAATATATAACGGCGCCGCTTGGCACATACACTGAATACACAACTTCTGAAAATAATATCCCAAAATCCGGAACCCCACGTGCAACACAGGCTGTGAGAACATAAGTACAACTCTAATATACGGAGTGTCTGATACAACGGAGAAAGACAAGAAATAGTACTGCTAACTACGGGATAGAATGGATGGAGACTCTCCGATCTACGGACGCAGTAGATATACCTCAAGTCTCTGAAAGCAAGCTCCGGACTCACTAATGATGCGCCTGGCCGGATGCACCTGGATCTGCACAAAAAACAGTATGCAGAAAAGTAGCATGAGTACACCATAGCGGTACTCAATAAGTGCAAAACCTTACCTTGGTTGTATAGTGACGAGGAAGCTCGAGGCCCTATTGAGATAAACATAAGAATAAATATCAAATGAAAAGACAGTAGGAATACATTAAATCTTGAGTATCTAGTAAAAACAATAAGTAGAACTGAACAAGCTACAAATAAAATCTATGATACAAAATCAATCACTATAGGCGATTTATCATTGGGGATCTCCTGGTATCCCGAGGATCTCCTGGTATCCTCGTCATATACACAAGGGATCTCCACGTATCCCGAGGATCTCCTAGTATTCTTCATTTAATCACGCGGGATCTCCAAGTATCTCAAGGATCTCCTAGTATCCTCCAATTAGTCAATCATGTGCTGGAGATCTCTTAGTATCCCGCACTTTCAAATCACGGAACATAATACGTATAGGGAACTCCCGGGATGCCGTCCCGTAGACCCATTCGTAACACATCACAAAAATTCAGTATTTAACAGAAAGAAGCTAAGTACAGACAACTGGTAAAATCTAGAGTCTAGCATGCTAACAAAAGGACAGATATTGCAATTTAGTCAATTAGAGAAAATAAGTTACTAACATGCTTTCCCTAAGCTAATCAAGTGAAATTTCATTTCAACAGTTAAATACGTGAAGAAGCACATTGTAATAAGTCAAGTAAAGTGAATCTCAAAACTATCACAAGTACACGCTCGTCACCTCGCGCACAATGCATTGAAACAATAGTAAATATATCCTAAGGGGAGAGGTCCCCCACACAAAGTTAGACAAGCCACTTACCTCGAACCGGTTCAAAATCGCTAAGAAACAATGCCCTTTCCACGAGTATCCGATTCGGAGTGGCCCAAATCTATTCAAACCTATTACATATTATAAATAACATCGCAAGTAACTAATTCAACTATTAAAATTAAATCCAAGGCGCGAAAATAGGTAAAATGACAAAAATGCTAAGGCCGATGTCTGAGAATCAAATAATTATTACATTTTCGGAAACCTCGTGCTCTCACGAGCCTAACCATATAAAAATCTCCCAAATCATAGGTCAAATACCCCTTCAAACTCAATAGTTTAGCCCAAAGAAGTTTTACCAAAAACTATCAAATTTTTTATCCTAAATTTAAATTTAAATGATGGATTTAACCACAAAATGATGGAATATAACGTAAAAGGATCTTAGAAACGTTACCCAATAATTTCCTCTTCGAAACCCTCGCAAAATCGCCTTTGCCCGAGCTCATACTTGATTTTCAAACATTGAAATTAAGCCTCAAATAAAACCCTTAATATTAGAGTGATTTACTCTTTTGCGGGTCCAGGTACCGCTTCTACGGTCCCGCTTTTCCGGAGAAGCCAACCGCTTTTGTGGTTTTCCTTAAATGCCGACCTACCGCTTCTGCGGTCCACCAATCGCAGAGGCGAGTCCGCTTCTGCGGAAAATATACCGCTTTTGCGGTTTTGGCCTTGTGCCCCAAAATCTCAACTGCGGTGCCCTAAGCCGCTTTTGCGGCTCCGCCCCTGCGGTTCCCAAGCCACAAAAGCAAAAATACTAGAAGCCCACACAAAGAATTTGTTCCGTTAACCACCCAAAATCATCCCGAGGCCCCCGTAACCTCAACCAAAAGCACAAATACCACCTAATACCTCATTCAAACTTGCACCAATCCTGAAGACACCTAAAAAAACACTGTAACCTTGATCAAATTAAAGATTCAAGCCTAAGAACTTCAAGTTCATCGAAAACATGCTTTCGATTCAAAACCTAATCAATACTCGTCTGTTTGACCTGAAAATTTGCACGCACGTCCTAAATGACATGACGGTGCTACAGAAATGTCCGGATTCCCTTCTGACCCTCGAAAAAAAAACTCACTATCCGACCGGAAACTTTAAGATTCTAACGTTCGGCATTTCTAGCCTAATTGAGCCACGTGCATCCAAAACATATTCCGAACATGCTTTCGACCCCAAAATCAACTAACGGAGCTAACAGAACCATCGAATTTCCATTCCGAGGTTATCTTCACACTGTTCCAAATACGGACCACTTTCCAACACTTAAGCTCTCATTTAGGGACTAAGTGTCCTAAAACACTCCGAATTATCACACCGAACATCCCAGCGAACAAAAATAGAAAAAATGAACTTAGGAGGAAACAGTTAATGGGGGAACGGTGCATAAATTCCAAAGACGACCGGCCAGATCCTCACATCCTCCTACACTTAAATATTCGTTCGTCCTCAAACGAGCATAGAGAACATACCTAAAGTAGCAAAAAGATAAGGGTATCGGCTGCGAATATATCCCACTCGGTCTTCCAAGTCGCCTCCTTGGCCGGCTGACCTTGCCACTGAACCTTTACTGAAGCTATATCCTTTGACCTGAGTTTTCGGACCTACCTGTCTAATATTGCCAATGGTTCCTCAACATAGGAAAAGTCATTGTCCAACTGGACTGAAGTGTACTCCAACACGTGAGACGGGCCACCTTGATACCTTCGAAGCATCGATACGTGAAATACCGGATGAACACCGGCCAAACTGGGAGGTAAAGCAAGCTCATAAGCAACCTTCCCACATGCTTCAAAATCTCAAATGGGCCAATGAACCTCGGGCTCAACTTCACTTTCTTTCCAAACCTCATGACGCCTTTCATAGGGGAAACCCGAAGCAAAACCCGCTCACCAACCATAAAGGAAACATCACGAACCTTCCGATTCACGTAACTCTTCTTCCTGGACTAGGCCGTACGAAGTCTATCCTGAATCATATTGACCTTCTTGATCGCATCCTGAACCAAATCAGTGCCCAATACCTGGCCTAATCCGTCTTGAACCAACCTACTGCGGATTTGTATCTCCTACCATATAAGGCCTCATATGGCGCCATCTAAATACTAGACTGATAATTGTTGTTGTATGCAAACTCAGCCAATGGCAAGAACTGATCCCAAGACCCTCTAAACTCAATCACGCATGCACGGAGCATATCCTCAAGAATCTGAATAGTGAGCTCGGAGTGTATGTCCATCTAAGGGTGAGTAGTTGTACTCATAGTCACCCGGGTACCCAACTCTTGCTAGACGGCCCTCCAGAACTGTGATGTGAACACTGAACCCCTGTCTGAGATGATAGAAACTGGAATGCCATGCAAACGAACAATCTGCTTGATATAAATCCCCGCTAATCGCTCCGCTTAGTAAGAAGTACACACTGGAATAAAATGAGTAGACTTGGTCAGCCGATCCATAACAACCCAAATATAATCAAATTTCCTCACCGTCGGAGGGAGACCAGTCACAAAATCCATAGTGATCTTCTCCCATTTCCACTCTGCAATCTCCATCTGCTGGAGAAACCTTCCTAGTCTCTGGTGCTCAGCCTTTACCTGCTGACAGTTGAGGTATCTAGCTACAAAATCTGTTATGTCCTTTTTATCCGCCTCCACCAGTAATGTTGCCTCAGATCCTGATACACCTTTGCGACATCCGGATGGATGGAGTACCGTGAGCTATGGGTCTCTGCCAATATCAACTCCCGGATATCATCAACATTGGGTACACTTATCCAACCCTGCATCCTCAATACCCCATCATCTCCAATAGTCACATCCCTAGCATCGCCATGCTGAACTGTATCCCTGAGGACAAGCAAATGAGGGTCATCATTCTGCCGCTCCCTGATACGATAAAACAATGAAGATCGAGAAACCACACAGTCTAGAACCCGACTGGGCTCCGAAAGGTCCAATCTCATGAACTGACTGGCTAAAGCCTGAACATCCATCGCCATATGTCTCTCTGAAGCTGGTAAATTTTCCAAACTCCCCAAACTCTCTGCCCAGTTACTCAAGGCATCGACTACCACATTGGCCTGCCCGGGTGATAAAGAATAGTAATATCATAATCTTTCAGTAGCTCCAACCATCTCCTCTGGCGCAAGTTCAGATCCTTCTGCTTGAACAAGTGCTGGAAACTCCGATGATCCGTATAAATCTCACAAGGCACGCCGTAAAAATAATGATGCCAGATCTTCAAGGCATGAACAATAGCAGCTAACTCAAGGTCATGGACAGGATAGTTCTTTTCATGTACCTTCAACTATCTGGACGCGTAGGCAATCACCCTACCGTCCTACATCAACACCGTTCCAAGTCTGACTCGTGAGGCATCACAATAAACTTTATAGGACCCTGAACCAATAGGAAAAATCAGAATAGGGGCTGAAGTCAAGGCCGTCTTGAGCTTTTGGAAGCTCGCCTCACACTCGTCTAACCACTGAAAAGGAGCACCCTTTTGGTTCAATCTAGTCATAGGGGCTGCAATCGATGAGAAACCCTCCACAAAACGACGGTAATACCCTGCCAGGCCAAGAAAACTGCGGATCTCTGTAGCTGAGGAGGGCCTGGGCCAACTCTGCATGGCTTCCACCTTTTTCGGATCTACCTGAATGCCATCACTCGATACCACGTGGCCTAGGAACGCCACAGAACTCAACCAAAACTCACATTTTGAGAACTTTGCATATAATTTCTTTTCTTTCAGGGTCTGAATCACTATCCTGGTGTTGCTCATGATCTTCCCGACTCTTGAAGTATACGAGAACATCATCTATGAAAGCAATGACAAACGCGTCGATATAGGGCCTGAATACACTGTGCATCAAATGTATGAAAGCTGTTGGGGCGTTGGTAAGCCCAAATGACATGACAAAGAACTCGTAATCACGATACCGAGTCCTGAAACCAATCTTCGGGATATCCGGCTCCCGAATCTTTAACTGGTTATAACCTGAGCACAAATGAATCTTAGAAAACACATGTGCACCCTAAAGCTGGTCAAATAGATCATCAATACGAGGCAAAGGATATCGATTCTTCACTTTAAATTTGTTCAACTAACAATAATCGATACACATATGCATAGAACCATCCTTTTTCTTTACGAACAAGACAGGATCACGCCACAGTGAAACACTTGGTCGAATAAAACCCTTATCAAGAAATTCTTGTAGCTGATCCTTCAACTTCTTCAACTCAAGAGGAGCCATACGGTAAGGAGGAATGGATATGGACTGAGTGCCCCGCAACAAATCAATACCAAAATCAATGTCCTGATCGGGCGGCATGCCCGAGAGATCAGCTGGGAACACATCGGGGAAATCCTATACTATTGGAACAGAGTCAACATATGGGGTATCATCACTAACATCTCTCACATAAGCTAAATACGTGGTGCACCCTTTCTCAACCATACACTGAGCTTTAAGAAAGGATATAACTCTACTGGGAGTGTGATCAAAAGTACCACTCCACTCAATACGTGGAATGTCTGGCATAGCCGGCGTCACGGTCTTAGCGTGACAATCAAGAATAGCATACTGGGCGACAACCAGTCCATGCCCAAGATAATATCGAAATCAACCATATCAAGTAACAAAAGATCTGCCCTGGTCTCAAAACCACGAATAGTAACCAAACATGACCGATATATGCGGTCCACAACAAGGGAATCTCCCACGGGAGTAGAAACATAAACATGAGAGCTCAAGGTCACTCGGGCTGTATCCAAATGCGGAGAAAAATAAGATGACACGTAAGAATAAGTAGAGCCTGGATTGAATAGAACTGATGTCTCTCTATGACTAACCAATATAATACCTATGATAATAGAATCGGAGGCGACAACCTCAGCACGATTAGGAATGATATTAAATTTGGCCCGGACCCTCCCTCGAGGGTGACCTCTATCTCCCCGATCTTTGCTCGTGGCTGGCTGGGGAGGTAGGGTGGCAGCTGGAGCTGAAACATTGGCCTGAGAATCCCGCTAAGTATGTTGCTGATGAGAATGTTGTGGAGGTGCACTCCTCCCAAGCCTAGGGCAATCCCTCACTACATGGAAGGTATCCCCGCACTCATAACAAGCTCCGGGAGGGCGCGGTGGCTATGACTTACTAGGCCCATCCCTGCTAGACTGACCTCTGGTGGTACCGTGCGCAGGAGGCACATTAGAAACTGGAGGTGCATAATAAGGCTCCTGAGATCTGGGAGGAGCTGGAGTACTACTGGGTAAAGGAAGAGCTGAGTGAACTGGGCGACCCATATAGCCCCTACCATGACATCCTGCTCCTGAAGTATGGGTATCAGAGTAGTGACCCGACTCTCGAGTCTTCTTGCCGTCTCTCTCCTCACGCTCTCTGGCATGCATGACCTCTATCCTCCTAACTATGCTCACTACCTACTGATAGGGTATATCAATCTCCAACTCTCACGCCATGCCAGACCTGATGGAAGGAATAAGATCTTTGATAAACCGGAGAACCCTATCACGAACAGTAGCCACTAAAGCGAGTGCATGCCTGGCTAACCTAGTGTAACGAATGTATAATAACACTCCATATTAGACACATGCAAGACATGATTGCAACTATTTTTGCTAAAATTAACCTATGTGTCTAAAAATGAAAGATTTAGCTAAGACCCCCACAAAGCCAAGAACCTAAGACTTTGTCACAACCCTAGTTAACCAATTGTGAACCTGTCATGCCAACACCCAATCTTCGCGACCAAGTATGCCTAACACATTGTGGAATTTAACAATTCAGGATAAAAACAGTAACCAAACACTAAGTAGAATAGGAAATGTATAATAGTGCCGCTTGGCACATACACCGAATACACAAATTCTGAAAATAATATCCCAAAACCCGGAACACCACGGGCAACACAGGTTGTGAGAACATAAGTACAACTCTAATATATGAAGTGTCTAATACAACAGAGAAAACCAGGAAATGGTACTGCCAACTACAGGATAGAATGGATGGAGACTCTCCGGTCTGCGGACGCAGAAGATATACCTCAAGTCTCCGATAGCAAGCCCCAGACTCACTGATGATACGCCTGGCCGGATGCACCTGGATCTGCACAACAAAAGTATGCAAAAAAGTAGCATGAGTATACCACAGCGGTACTCAGTAAGTGCCAAGCCTAACCTCGGTTGGGTAGTGACGAGGAAGGTCGAGGCCATACTTAGATAAACATAAGAATAAATATGAAATGAATAGACAATAAGAATACAGTAAATCTCGAGTATCTAGTAAAAATAATAAGTTGAACTAAACAAGCTACAAATACAATCTATGAATACAAGAGCAATCATAACAGGCGATTTATCATCGGGGATCTCCTGGTATCCTCATCATATACACAAGGGATCTCAAAGTATCCCGAGGATCTCGTAGTATCCTCCAATTAGTCAATCTTGTGCCGGATATCTCTTAGTATCCCGCACTTTCAAATCACGGAACATAATACGTACAGGGAACTCCCGAGATGCCGTCCCGCAGACCCATTCGTAAAAGATCACAACAATTCAATATTTAACAGAAAGAAGTTAAGTACAAACAACAGGTAAAATCTAGAGTCTAGCATGCTCACAAAAGGATAGATATTGCAATTTAGTCAATTAGAGCAAATAAGTTACATGCTTTCCCTAAGCTAAGCAAGTGAAATTTCATTTTTAACAGTTAAATACGTAAAGAAGCATAGTCTAAATAAGTCAAGTAAAGTGAATTTTAAACAACTAGCACAAGTACACGCTCGTCACCTCGCGCACAAGGCATTGAAACAACAGTAAATATATCCTAAGGGTATAAGTACCCCACAATAAGTTAGACAAGCCACTTACCTCGAACCGATACAAAATCGCTAAGAAACAATGTCTTTTCTGCGAGTATCCAACTCCGAGTGGCCCAAATCTATTCAAACCAATTACATATTGTAAATAACATAGCAAGTAATTAATTCCACAATTAAAATTTAAGCTAAGGCCCAAAAATAGGTAAAATGACAAAAATACCCCACAAGACAATGTCTGAGAATCAAATAATTTTTATATTTTCAGAAACCTCGTACTCTCACGAGTCTAACCATATAAAAATCTTCCAAATCGGAGGTCAAATGGCCCTTAAAACTCAATAGTTTAGCCCAAAGAAGTTTACCCAAATTATCCAATTTTTTATCCTAATAAAAATTTAAATGATGGATTTCACCACAAAATGATTGAATATAACCACAAAGGATCATAAAAACGTTACCCAATAATTTCCTCTTCGAAACCCTCTCAAAATCGCCTTTGCCCGAGCTCAAACTTGATTTATCAAACTTGGAAATTAAGCCTCGGATAAAACCCTTAACATTACACTGATTTCCACTTTTGCGGGTCCAGGTACCGCTTCTGCGATCCTTTTTTTGCGGAGAATCCAACCGCTTTTTTGGTTTTCCTTAAATGTCGACCTACTGCTTCTGCGGTCCACCAATCGCAGAGGCGAGTCCGCTTCTGCGGAAAATATAACGCTTTTGCGGTTCCTGGACTTGTGCACCAAAATCGCATCTGCGGTGCTCTAAGCCGCTTCGAGCTCCTGCGGTTCCCAAGCTGCAGAAGCGAAAATTGTTGGAAATCATGTATACCTTTGATATGTGCGCTTTGGTTGTATGAGCATGATTTTTAGGTATAGGTTTTGATGAATGACAAACAATGAAGTCAAGTGTCAAACAACGATATAATCAAATGGCGAGAAGCATACTGATGACGGAATTGCATGAACGAGCCAAAGAAGTTCAAGACCGAAGACCCAAGACGTAGGTCGTTTGGTAGAACCAATGTAAGGACAACGTTTAAGTTATCTTATCCTTTGGCTCAACATTAGGTCATCATAAACATGCATAAAATCACTTTATTAAATTATATATATCATAAATATTTTTAATATATACTTCAAACAAAATGATTTTAACGTTTTCATTTCAACAAAAATGGGTTTTGAAGTAAGTTTTCAATTCTGGTATACTCTGGTATACACAGTGTATATCAAGTGTATATCAAGTGTATATAATCGACCGTTGCCAAAGTTTTGAACACTGGAACAACATAATCGATTGTCTACTTAAACAATCGATTGTTGACAATCGATTGTCACTTTAACAATCGATTATTTTGAGACAGTGCAACAGTTTTTAAATATCAAAACAATCGATTTTCTTTGTCCCACAATCGATTGTCTACAATTATTTTTTGACCGTTCCACAGAATCCTAAATTGATTTTTGAACGTTGAAGAACAATCGAATATTCAGGGATAACAATCGATTGTTTAGCCTAAAATCAGGAATCTGTTTTTTGAACGTTGGTCAGACAATCGATTGTCACCTCCAAACAATCGATTGTTGAAGCACAGAATCAGGGATTTTATTTGTCAATTAAGCAACGGTCAGCACCACTTTTTCACCTATAAAAAGAGGTCTTTTGAGCTGATTTTAAACATACAACTCCTGCATATATTGATATACATATTGATCATTTTCAAGCATCATTTTAGAGCTTTTGTTGAGCCATTTGATAGACAACTTTGTGTTGTTCATAGAGCTTATTTTGTTTCTCTTTATCCACTCTATTGAGAGAGTATTTGTTGTAAAAGAGAGTTGTTTGAGAAGAACATATCTTCTCATTTGTCGGGTTTGCTAAGTACCCAAAGTCTTAGTGGTTGAAGTCTTGGGGTGAGGTATCCTCAAGCAAGTGAAGTCTTAAGGTGCGGTATCCTTGAGCAACTGTAACGGTTTGTTAAGCACCCGTAAGCTTGACGAAGATAGTGGAATCTCGAGAGAGTCTCTCGGGGACTGGACTAGCCACGGGTTGTGGTGAACCAGGATAAAATACGGTGTGTTCTTTCGTGATTATTTCAATTACCGTATTTACTTATTCCTGCAATTTTAAATTCTGCAATATTTCAATATTCTCGTGCCTCACTATTCACCCCCCTCCTCTAGTGAACGGCATAAATTCTAACAATTGGTATCAGAGGCCTAAAGTCTTCAGCTGTTACACACTTAGAATTTCATCCGTTAACCACCCAAAATCATCTCGTGGCCCCCGGGACCTCAACCAAAAGCACCAATACCACCTAATACCTCATTCAAACTTGCACCTATCCTTATGACACCTAAAACAACACCGAAACCTTGATCAGATCAAAGATTTAAGCCTAAGAACTTCTAGTTCATCCAAAACACGCTTTCGATTCAAAACCTAATCAACATCGTCCGATTGACCTGAAACTTTGCACAAACATCCCAAATGACATTATGGTGCTACAACAACTTCCAGAATCCCATTCCGACCCTCGGATAAAAAACTCACTATCGGACTGGAAACTTCGAAATTCTAACTTTCGGCATTTTTAGCCTAAATTAGCCACGGGCATCTAAAATACATTCCGAACACGCTTCCAACCCTGAAATCACCTAACGGAGCTAACAGAACCATCAGATTTCCATTCCGAGGTCGTCTTCACACTTCTCCGAATAAGGATCACTTTCCAACACTTAAGCTCTCATTTAGGGACTAAGTGTCCTAAAACACTCCAGATTCTCACACCGAATGTTCCGGCAAACCAAATAGCATAAATGAACTTAGGGGAAACAGTTAATGGGGAAACGAGGCATAAATTCCAAAGACGATTGGCCGGTTCGTCACACACTTACTAGAAAGATCGGACCCTATTTGGGTTGCCTACGTATCACGCCCCGAAAGACAAGAATCAAGTATGGGTAGTTCGGGCAGATTGGATACGGGAGAGAATTAAAAAAGCAACTAATTTAGAGAAATTTTTTTTTTGTTTTTTCTTGAAAAATGATGAAACATGCAAATTCTCTTTGGATTTTTTTTTTTTTGATTTTTTATTTTTTGGGAAATGATGAAAAAATGCAAATTTGCTCAGAATACGGACCACTTTAAGCTCTCATTTAGGGACTAAGTGTCCCAAATCACTCCAATATCTCACACCGAACGTCCCGGCAAATCCAAATAGCAGAAATGAACTTAGGGGAAATAGTTAATAGGAGAACGAGGCATAAATTCCATAGACGACCGGCTGGGTCGTCACATACTTACTAGGAAGACCGGACCCTATGTGGGTTGCCTACATATCACGCCCCGAAAGACGAGAATTCGGTACGCATTGTTCGGGCAAATTGGATACAGGAGATTTTAAAAAGCAATTAATTTAGAGAAAATATTTTTTTTTATTTTTTTCTTGAAAAATGATGAAACATGCAAATTCTTTTTGTATTTGTTTCTCTTTTTTTTTTGATTTTCTAATTTTCGAGAAATGATGAAAAACTGCAAAAAAAATTAATTTTCAAGCTCCTTTTTTTAAACCCATAATTGGGCTCAACTCGCTTTATGTTTTTTTTTGAATCCACTATGCAAGTACTTAGGATTGATTTTTATATTAAAACAGAAAAGAAAAAGAAAATACAACAAATAGGAAAAGTACAAATAAGGGGTACAATAGCACCGATATTGTTACCCATATAACTCAACCGGGATACCCTTATTGTTCTAATCCTATCGATGCATAAAATAACCTCACTAGCAAGCATTCAAAAAGAAAGAACTTGCTAAGACTAAATGTTCAGTGATCATCGCAGAATTTATAGCATACTCGGTAATGATATTACATATGATAATACTTAAAAAATGGTAAAATAAGACAATGTAACAAATTAATTTTTTGCCGTATTTGTTGAAACTTGTGCATTCTTCAATTCGTAGCTCTTGTTGTTCTTCTTCCTCTTTCTTCAAAGATTCTACAAACGTTATCATTTCTTTTTTGATTTATTTGACCTTGTGGAGGTTGTAGGAACAGTTCCCTTTTGCTTTGCGTTTCTCATTGGTGGTATTCTAAGGGCAATCTCTTGTGTTGCTTTTTTATCGCAACTTTGTTGCCTACCATCCCAACTTGTATCTCTTGTTAAGGCTGTATCCGGTTCCGGTTCTGGGTCTATTTGGGTTTGCCGGTTCCGGTTCTGGCGGTTCCGGTTCCGCGATTCTGGCGGTTCCGGTTCTGCCCGGTTCCGGTTCTGGCGGTTCCAGAACCGCGGGTTTGGCGGTTCTAGGCGGTTCCCGGCGGTTCCGACTTAAATTTTTTTTTTTTTAAATCAATATCTTGTATAGTAGTGATTAGTATATTGTACAATATATTTTTATATGGTGTGCTATGTTCTTAGTATAGTATATATTGTGTTTGGAAATTAGTATATATTGTGTATAAGTAGTGTATATTTTGTATATTGTGTAGTAGTTAGTAATTAGTATAAATTTTATATAAGTAGTACATATTGATAAAAGAATGTTGTCATTAGTATTATGTGTTGTATGTTATATATTATATGTTATATAAATATTCAAGGATTGATATAGAAGTAAAGACAAATAAATATTGAGACAAATATATTCAAGGATATGATAAAAGCGTATTTATTGACCAAAATGGCATATCTTTCTTAGTCTTCCTTCCCCCAATGGAGTGAGCACAACATGGTACTAATACCACCATTAAAAGAAAAAAAAACTAAAAGAAGACATGCCAATGTACAAGTTACATGATAATTTATGTATTATTTCTAACAAATCTCATAAAACCTTCAAGGTTTGGAGGTGGTTGTGTTGGCGGTGGTGGAAATGAAGCTTGTTCATCACCACTTCCGGGTGAAGTTGCTTCCTGAGCAAGTTCTGCTAGCATTTCTTCGTAGCACTCATCTATTTCGGGTTGAGATTCAGCTAGCCCAAAGTTCCTTCTTTCAGAGCGGATCCAATCTCGGAAGAGCACTGATTTTTCCAAGCTGTCCCGCATCGACGCTCTATGATCTCCTATTTGTAGTCTGGCTTGACTAAATACGCTCTCCGATGCAACAGTTGACGCTTGAATGGATAGAGCATCCCGAGCCATCCTTGCAAGAACGGGAAAATGCTTTTCCCTTGTCTTCCACCAATCCAAAAGGTCGAAAGATCCGTCTGGATTATCATTCTCTAGCCCCTGCGACAAATAAACTTGAAGTTCGTTTAGATGGGAAATATCATCTAAATTCTCACCTTGAGTACCCCTGAACTCCGTCCACGATTTAAGAGCTGTTAAGCCAGCAACTCTTTTAGACGCTTGTGATGTGGACGAAGTAGGGGTTGGAATAGTAGGCCTAGCATGCTCTAACGCCTGTTTATAAGCATTATAAATAGTTTGAGCATTCACTGTAATTGATGCTTTCGCATCAGATAGTGTTGCCATTTCTTCTGGTGAAAGATCTAAAGATTGATAAATACTATTATACCAAAAGTTAGGACCTCCTGCTTTCAGATAGTGTTGCCATTTCTACCAATATCAGTTGTAATAGACATACAATTACTTATATGAGTAAATAAATAGCGCAAGTATTGTTCATATTCATGCTTATATTTATAAATGTCGGCCTTAACTGTGGCGCGAGGCCAATCTTTATATGTAGGATTAAATAATCGTCTAATATAATGAATCCAAGCAGGATTAGAAGCAAAAGAATAAGGTAAACACATAACAGTAATCATTTTAGTTAATTCTTCACGATCCTTATTTGGATCGTAATACAATATACCTCCGGTGACTGTGTTTATTCCTGGTTGAAGCATGTTAGAACCAGTACTTTGGTTAATTGTAGTATCAGGACTTGCCCTCCCCTCTTGTTGCGCTTTCAATTGGATATATCTAGCCTTATCGCTAGGGTGTAATTTTATATGTTTAACTAAACTACCTGTGCCGCTACGATCTCCAGTATACCTATGCACAAGTAATTTCCCACAAGATTTACACTTAGCCTTATTCTGTTCTCTTAGTTGAATAAAAAATTGCCAAACTAATGAAGTTTCTGAACGTTTAGGAGGTTGTCTACTAAAAGTGGGAGTTTGTACGGGTGGGTGTTCCGATTCATTAGTAGCAGGACTAGTAGGTGTATCATCTAAATCTACGGGAGCTTGGGTTTCGTCATCATCATCATCCTCATTTCCCTCTATTATAGGTGCATTAGGATAAAGCATATTCATAATATCATCGTCTATTCTATCACCTACTGCTACATCATGTAGAAAATCAACATCGCTAAATTGAAAACATGGGTGATTACTATCAAGTATTCCGAAATTTTCATTAGTATTTCTAGGTTGGCTACTAGTTTCAACTTGTTTATCTTTTCTAGGTCGGGGAGCCGGGGAAGGGGTAGGATTTTGGCGACTACTTTCACCGGATTTAGATTTACCTTTTCCGAACATGTTTTTCAATGAAAATGCCATAATAATTATAATTAAGCAAAATAACAACACACAACAAATATTCTTAGCACGTAAGAGTTGAAACGAGTTTACCGGATTGACGAACAACTTCTTGAAAATTGAAAATCGTTGTAATTGAACACTTGAAAACTTCAATTCAACAACTTCACAATGTTTCACGAATTTGCAACAAAAATTTAAGCACTTGCACTAGAAAGATTGAAAGAGAGCTTGAGAGAGATTGATGAATTGGTGAATTAAAATGAAAGAATGAGGGGGTATTTATAGTTGAGAAATGGGAAATTTGTAATTATATAAAGTTTGGGGTTAAATTAAATTTGAGGTGTCAAATGGCTAAATTTTAAAAATACCAAACGGCTATTTCTGCAAGAGAGCCGTTCTGATTTTCAGATTTTTAAAAAAAAAAAAAAATTTTTAAAAATCAGCCCGTTGGAACCGGATAGAACCGGAACCGGAACCAGACGGGTTCAGGTGGTTCCATCCGGTTCCAAACGGTTCCGCCAACGGTCCGAATTTAAAAAAAAAAAATTTTTAAAAAAATATCGAACCGTTGGCGGAACCGTTTGGAACCGTTTTGAACCGGATGGAACCGCCTGAACCGGTCCGGTTTCGGTTCCGGTTCCGGTTCCACGGTTCTAATGGGTGGAACCGCGACATCACGGTTCCGGGGAACCGCTAGGCTCGGAACCGCGGAACCAGAACCGCCGGAACCACCAGAACCGCGGTTCCGGTCCGGTTCCAGTTCCAGAACCGCCCAACTTCCAGCCTTATCTCTTGTTGTAGATTTCCTATTTTTTCCCGCTATGCATTGTTGATAAATAGACTTTCCTCGCTGCCGCTGCCCGGAGTTGATTTAGAGTAATATTTTCCTCATCTTCTTCATAAACATCTCTGCCTAAATTTATATGTTTTGGAATTTCTTGAGGAAAATCTTGTAACACCAATGTATTTCCTTCCTTTGACTTATCCACTATTGCATTGCTTTGTTTTTGTTTTGTGAGTTGCATTTTATTTATGTTTCTGCTCATGTGTCCTGTGCTGTCAACAGTATGATTTATAGGAATAACTGGATTCGAACTTACCATTGCATCCAATAATTTCCTCTTCTCTACTGATATTAGTGGAATGGTTGTCATGAGCTGCTGTTGTCCCTTTGCTTGAACTGGAGTGGCATGTTTGACATCTTCTGTTTGCACCAGCGTTCCATCTACTACTGTGACTTCTCGATCACCTTTAGGACTAGCTACTGGAGTTGTTGCTATTGTTGCAACTGTAGACGAGGTTACCATTTGCTGCTGCCCAGAATTCTCTTGATCTGCATTATCAATCTGTGTCTGTCCTGTTACAGCAGCTTGATTTAACCTTCTTGTTGGATAATTGTTAAGAACACCCGGAGAAGAAGTTGCTATGCGTTAAGGTAATCTTCCAGTTGTTGCATTTGACTTAGCAAAAGCCGGTGAATTCCTAGGAATGAAAGCAGGTGAATGATAATTCAACTTGCTCGTGTGAGTACCACGAGATGGCTTAATTGAAGCATCAAGGTCCTCTCCTGCACTATCCTGATCATCATCTTGGACACATTCTTTAGAAGAATAACCATCAAATCCATTGCCCCAGTCCTTTTCATCATCATACTCTCGTTGGTCTTTCCACAGTTTCGAATTAATGACCATCTCCCTAACCTTTTCTTGGATCACTCGTTGTTATCCCAGTTGAGACAACTTGTTGTCGAGATTTTCTTCAAACTCACCGTAGGACTCAACTGAATTTGATAGCACATCGAATACAGAAGTATTTAAGGTGACCAATGGTTGTTTAGTCAAAGTGGGCTGCATCATTTCTTTTTGAGTGTTTTTAATGATTTGTTCAACTTGATGGTTTGAATAGTACAGTGTTGGTAGATTAGAAATATGAGCTTGGTTGTTCGTTAGTTCAGTCCCCAAATTATTCATTGAGTTAATTTGTCGAACACGCAAATTTTCAGCCAATTCTAGATTGCCTAGCCCATCCCAATCTTTGTTTTGCATTGTTACCAGCTGATTAAACTTCTCCTTATCCGCTGAAACTGTTGCATCAACTTCATGTTCCCCAGCATAAGCAAGAGCATCGAAGGCATTAGAGCTCGAACCAACATTCAAGTCAATTCGTCGGCCATTTTTATTCTGTTGTTTTGATGATGATTGCTTATGTGCAGAGGATTTTCTAGTTGTTACCAGGTTCCAATCCCCTCCCTTTTTGTTTTGATCTCGTCCTTTATCAACAGACTTAGTATTAGGTTCACTAGCTTCTCCAGTTCGATCAACATTGTCCTTTAAGTTTGCTGCAGATGCGTCAAATGCATTATTAGGGGACTGCTTTTTTTTTCTTTAGGTAAATCAGCCTCAAATTCATTCCCAGCCTGTGCACTAGAATTGTTTCTAATTGCAGCAGTTTGCAATGCTCCAGCAGTAGCCAAATACATTCTTGCGAAAATGGTAGAGGCAGGTACATCTCTAGAAGGCTTATTAGGCCCTTTATCCAACTTCAACACCTCCTCTAAAGGCTCAACTGGAACTGCATCATGTAGTGCATCTGAAACACTAACATCCACAACATTATTTGTACAATTGCACGATTTTTCTTTGAATTGGATTGCACAAATCCAGCCGTGTTTGCCATATTCTCAACCTTGTGTGTTGTAGCATTAAGAGCCATACCAAAATGTCTATCACCTGTTGTAGTTTGGGCGTTAACTGCATCTGATCGTGAACCATCAACATGACAATTTCCACCATTATTTTCTGCTATATCCACGCCTATTCTAGATGCACCCTCAACATACAAAGGATTATTCAAACAATTTCCTTTTAAAAAAATATCAGTTTCCCTTTTCAAATGGGAAGCTGATATATTTTTTTTTGTTTACTCGATCAATAGTAGCCTGCAAAGTACATTGAGGTGAGCTACTCTGCCCAGCTACACCTGTAGGACTCAAACCAAGAGTCTGCACATCACCTTCATGTTGAACCTCTTCTAAAACCTTGCTGACTGCTTCAACTGGGAGCGCATCAGTCCCTTTAGCAACAGTTATACTTTGTACCCTTGCTGTCTCAATTGAAAACGGAAAACCCCTTTTTTTTATTAAGCATTTGCCTCAAATCCCCTTGAAACGTCTCAGCTATTTTACCATCATTATACAGTAGTTCCTCTTCTCTTTGTACAACTACCTGTTGTTCATCTAGCCTGGTCGAAACATTATTTGCATTCGATCGTCGACATGAGTTTTCATCATGTCCTTGGTGTTTACAAATGATTACAATACAATGGTAGGTTATCATAAACGAAATCTTAAAAGACTTTAACCACTCTGCTTGTTTGTTTGTCCATAAATTGGAGCCTCAATTTGTCTAGCAACTTATCCATTAAGTCGAGGATGACCTTCACTCTTGTTGTACTAGGACGCGACTTTGTTTGCGTAGATTTTTCTATGGCTATAGGTTTTTCCACAACTAAATCTATTGACAACAACTCCTTCATTGGAAATAGCTCCGTTGGCAAATTCGGTAGTGAAATCCATACCACTACTTTCGTCGTTTCCTCATTTACATTAAAATCAAGGGACCATGGAAATATTCGGATGTGATGCTCCTTACCATTATATTTGAAGTAGTTAACTGACCTCGCAAGTGAATTAATAAAATCATCATGTTGATCCACCCTAATAAGCAATTGTCGATGTGCGAGTTGACTGATCAAAACTTGTCCTTTGATTCCGAAAAGTTTTGGCAGTACATTTCTTAATGTGATTAAATCCGATGCATTTGAAGAAAGCTTCACTACAGTAGCTTGATGTAGACCTTCCTCCTTTGCATATTCCATCTGTTCCTCCATTGAAAACTTGAGTGTTGGAACTCCATGAATAACTTCAAAAGGCTTCAGCATCTTTTTATTCAAAGTAGAAGCTGCCTTTTTGGGCCACTTGAGCAGCATAGGTTTGTGTTGGTTTGTCATTTGAATTCATCTCTCCCACATCCAAAGGCTAGGGAGAGGACGATGCATCCACGGTTCTTCAAAAATCAATCCAGATGAAAGAAAAACAGAAAAAGAATGAAATCTGCCCAGTTTCTATTTAGCTACAGCAAATGACGTACCAAATTTTGGATTTGGAGAAGTTGTGGATGTGTTTGAGAACAGAACAAAAACAACTGGGGATTGTGCTCAAAGAATAGGTGCTTCTTTTGACACTAATATTGTACTCGCTTTATCTTCACACTTCACTCTCTATTTTTTCTTTTTTTAAAAAAAATTTTTCATTTGCCCTCAACTATCACTGATCCGTCAAATGACCATTTTACCCTTGAATAAATGCAATATGTGGCACATAGGATGCATCAAGATGGTTGTTATTTTGTGTACACTTGTCCTAGACGGACCCAACCCCTATGTTAAGTCCCCTAAATCAAGTGCACATGATGCAAACAACATTCCTACTAGGGATCTGGCATGAGGCTGAGTTATTCTAGGATTAAAAACCTGGGTTTATTTGTTCTAGACTTGGCTTACCCAAGCAGGCAGCTCGAGGCGAAGGGGGCAACGTACCGGGAATATAGAAGCTCCACCGGCTTTACTACTTGTCCGAACCTTATTATAAAATTTGATAACACTCTAGATAGAAGATAAGTCACACGAAGTGAAGACGACCTAAATGATTTAGAAGACTCAGAGAGAAGAAATGTTTCGTAGTAGTTTATATACAGTTCACAGAATATCAAAGTGGTAAAAACAACATTTAACACATTAAGCCAAAATATGTGAATAAAACCAGATAATAAATAAAGCCAAATATAAAAATTTGTTTAAGCTCGAATTCTGACCCTTAACCAAAAATTCTGGGTTCTTATCCCTAGTAGAGTTATCAAAGCTGCCATACCTCCTTTTTCCTACACACGTAAGGGTATAAGGGAGTGTTTTCCTACTTATAGTCACAATCAAACAGAATTTATTTATTTAATTATTCAGAGTTGCCACCTGGGATAATTTATGGTGTCCCAAGTCACTGGTTCAAATCCCGAATCGAGAAAAAGATTGACTCTGTTTTATAGTCCGCAAACACATAAATCCGGGTAAGGAATATTGTTAACCCGGGAGAGGGTGTTAGGCAATCCCGAGTTTCGTGATTCTAGAACGGTCGCACGACTGTTATTATTGCTCTAATTATCTGATATTAAAATACTTTTAAACCTATGTGCATTTTAACTTTAAACTGCTTTTAATATTTTAAGAAAGATTTCAACGTTATCTAAAGTACGTCTTTGGACCAATCCATATGAAATGTACCCACAGTCCGAGACATATTTTATTTAATGTTGTTAAGATTTGGATTTGGCTCACATGAAATGCACAGCCGAGTTTAGGAAGGTAATTTTTAAAATAGCGCACCTAAAACAACTACGCACTTTCAACTTTGCGAGGGCCATAAAAATTTGACTAAATGGTATGCCTCGATCTTTAAGGATTTAGATATTCAAGATAAATGAAATGAGGGCCGTGCATTTTGAGATTTTATTTGGCACGACACACCTCAATTATAATTTTAAAGGAAATTCAAAACTAAGATTTTGAGGGTCGTGGATTATATAATTTTCGCTTATGGCATACCTCGAATCTAAATTCAAAAGGAGATTAATTAATTAAAGCAAAACTTAAAGGGATTTTCACGAATGTTCATGAGTTAAACAATTTTTCAGCAAAAGAAAACTTATTTTAATCTACCATTTCCTTCCTTAAACAGAATACTACGCTCTATATAAGGTATTGTCAACTATACCTCCACAATAATATTCAATATTCATAGATTTGTTCAACAACTCATAGAATCCAACTCTTCAAAGCAACAAGCAATATGTTTCTTTACCAATTCCAAGCCTCTGCCCTACTGATTCACTCATATTCACAATAAGAGCCACTTGATTCCAAAATGATCATACTGTGAGAATATATATGAACACCAAATCAAAGCACAAGTAGATTGTATTGGGAAAATTTGGTTCCCCACGTTCCTACGGTATCTATGTACGCCCTCAATGAAGAGAGCGGCTCAATTATGGACGACTCAAATAAGGCCGGCCTTAGTTAGTAGACAGACCGAGTGACATGACTCACTAAGACGTCGTTTGGATCTCTGACTCTCCCGTACACTAAGGCCACCAACCCATGTTCTTTTTTTTGATTATTTCGAGGAGGGTCCCTTAGTATATAAAGTGGACCTTCCCTTTATAAAGACTCATGTGTATTTTGCTATTGGAAATATACAACTCTCTCTCTCTCTCTCTCTCTCTCTCTCTCTATATATATATATATATATCTTACTCTCTCTCTCTCTTTTGTAAAGCTCACTACTTGTCTCATTTGTTCTTGTGTCTCGAATTATCTACACTATAATCACAGATCTCAGTCATACTGTACTCTCTAGTCCATATTACTCTTGATTCCGATTAACCCTTATTATTTTTTATTGCTTTAGAGCTTATTAAGTACTCACATAACTTTTTAGCCGAAAATATTGGCTCCCTCTCTGGGGATTTAGAGAATCAAAGTTGTTGTTTGTCTCTAGAGATCCTTCAAAAAACCACTCTCTATGACCTAAAATGGCTGAGAACAACGCAAGAATGAAAGCATTCTTGGATGTTAGAACAAATCTCATAGGCCCTCTCAACGCGGCTGCAGGAGGAGATGCCCTACATGCAACCCCCAGTACCTTGATAAGGATGGAAATCCACCTTCCCCGTCGGAAGATCTGGTGGTTCCACGAGAAAGAGAGGCTTCCACATCTACAACTAAAGAAGCACCCCCAGAGATAAGGAGGTTACAGGAAGTGTGGCTGACAAACACTCTGAGCAGTCTAGCTAAGAAGCCGCCTCAAAATGTCAGATGCACCCCAGTAACAGATCACGTTGCAGCCGAAGATGAACTCGAGGTCGCGAGAACGAACAACGTGCCCATCAATGCTCAAGCTAACGGCGGCACACTCACAGCCATCCTAAAAAAGATAGAAGAAGTGGAAAACAAAAATAGGTCGCTTCGCGAGCAGATGAAGGAGCACCAAGAAAGGGTGGACAAAATCCCACGTGCACCTACTGCCGAAGCGAGACGTGGGGAGGATCGTTGAACAACCCTACACAAAAGGAGCTGCGCCATACCCCATCCCAAAGACCTTCAAAATGACCCCTACTTGAAGGTATATGACGGGACCACAGATTTCGAGGACCGCCTGATTCACTATGTCACAGCCGTCAAAGGCAACGATCTGTCAAAAGAGCAAGTACCATCCATACTTCTGAAGAAGTTCAGCGAAACGCTATTAAGAGGGTCCCTGACGTGGTACTCACAGCTACCGGCCAAAAGCATCTCCATATTCAAAGAGATGGCGGATAAATTCGCCACTGCCCACACAGGAGCAAGGAAGGCGGAAGCACGACTCAAGGACATTTGTGCTGTACGACAGACCCCGGAAGAAGGACTCGGAGAGTTCTAGCTAGGCAACATGGTCAGAATGAGCCTACCAAACATGTCCGAAGGCATGGTAGTCGCAGCCTTTCAGAACAGGCTCAGTATAGATGGCTTGGGCTACCAAGAAACTACTCACCCGTCTTCTGATATATCCCCCCACCACCTGGGAAGAGATACACAATGCCTACTATGCCGAGGTACTTGGAGATGACGACGACCTTAATGGCCCAACCTGGCGGTTGAAGACGGTGCACCCAGAAATCCGAAGGGACCGACACAGCAAGGGATGACGGGAACAAGTCCCACGCCTCAACAGCGAAAGACACCAACCATACATTAGATCCTCGTATCCGCCACCACCAAGGCACGCGGACGCCTTACAACGACATGTCTCCCCACTAAGGAATGACAGAGGTATGCCCCATTCATTATCTGCACATAACTTTTGTGTATCTCTTTCAGAAGTAGTGTACGCACTGGAAAAACTGGGCAACAAAGTACAACGGGCAGCGAAGAGAAAGTTCGACCCCACCACCAGAAAATCAAACGCCTTATGCGAGTTCCAACAGAAATAGGGGCACAGAACAGAAGACTGCATAGGTCTCTGACAGGAGGTGGTCCGGATGCCGAACTAAGGGTTCTTGAAAGAACTGCTTTGCAAAAAAGGGAAACTCAACTTCGCACGTGGCCGGGAACAACCTCAATGCCCGCCAAGGCCTCCCTCACCAACATGCACCATCAACATGATCATTGGGGAAAACAATGACTCAGCGATCAATCATGTCAAATTCACCACCACCCACGAGTTAAAGCGAATCGTCGCTCACGAACGGTATGACGACTTAGAAGATAGTATCACCTTCGATAAGTCTGATACCTACGGGTTGTGATTTCCTTTTATGATGCCTTAGTTATTACTTTACGCATAGTTCAAATGACAAAGACATTGTTGAGAAAAAGATGGCTTTTCCAGGATGAAATGAAAATTGGATTCATGTAACCGGAGAAAGATTTCCCATTCCTTAGCCGGAAAGATATGTGGCCATAAAAGAAGGATTAAGTGGAACAGAATTGACTGGGTGGCAAAGTCGTGGAAACAAGTAGATACTGATGTCAAAAGGATCATGGTCGACGATGGCAGCGGAGCATGTATCATTCGTCCAATAGTTCTTGCACTAATGGGACTCAAGGATAGGATAATTCCACGCTGCATAACACTAACTGGTTTTAATAATGCAGTGGAAAGAACCTCCGGCGAGGTAACACTTCCCGTTCTGGCAGGAGAGAGTTACGATGGAAACCACTTTCCACATAATGAACCAAGAAACGGCATACAACGCCATTATCGGACGCCCATGGATACATGCCATGAGGGTCGTCTCTTCCAGTTTCTATCAAATGATCAAATTACCAAACCCATGGGGAGTGCACGACATACGGGCGAGCCACGCACCGCCCAAGAGTGCTATAAAATAGCTCAGGATTATACGCACACTAAGCAACTCAAGGGAGCAAGTGTTGAAGCATAGCAATCAGCCCTATTTGGGACTAAGGTCCGCCCGACAAAGAGGGCCATCAAAGATCCCGATGATATTGAGGCTAGTAAGGCCACGGTCGAAGACCTCGACCCTATCTATTTAAACAATAGCGACCCCGCAAAGAAAGCTTATATAGGCCATGACCTATCAAATCTAGGTAAGTACCGTGAAATTTTATCTAACCATGCGGACCTATTTGATTTTTCCCATGTAGATATGCCAGGAATTCCACGAGAAATTGCCTCCCACAAACTGAACGTCGACCCATTATACCTGCCCGTGCGGCAGGCAGGAAGAAAATTCAACGCCGCCATCAACAAAGCGGTGAGTGAAGAAGTAGATAAGCTGCTGACTAATGGCTTCATCAGGGAGTTTAAGTACCCGGAATGGGTCGCCAATGTCGTAATGGTCAAAAAGAAAAACGGGAAGTGGCGGATGTGTGTAGCTTTCACCGACCTAAACAAAGCTTGTCCAAAAGACTCATTCCCGCTACCCCACATCGACCAGCTGATAAACGCAACGACAGGACTTGATCTGCTGAGCTTCCTTGATGCATATTCTAGCTACAATAAGATCATGATGGCCGAGGAGGATTAGGAGAAAACAACCTTCATCACTCACCAGGGCACATACTGCTATAAGGTAATGCCCTTCAGGCTTAAGACGCAGGGGCAACTTACCAAAGGATGGTGACTCTGATGTTCAAAGAACAACTCGGCAAGACAATGGAGGTCTACATCGACGACATGCTGGTCAAGTTATTAAAGAAGGAAGACTACCTCACCTACCTGAAATAGGCTTTCAAAATATTAAAGAGGTACAGTGTGAAACTGAATCCCGAAAAATGCGCCTTTAGCGTAGCCTCAGTAAAGTTCCTGGGATTTCTGGAATCACAAAGGGGCATCGAAGTCAACCCTGACCATATCAAGGCTATAGAAGCCATCCCAGAAACTCTAAGCAGCAAAAAGTAAGTGTAGAAGCTAACGAGTCAGACAGACGCCCTCTCCAAGTTCATCTCACGCTCCTCCGACAGGTGCCACAAATTCTTCAGTGTTTTAAAGAAAGACCAGGGACTACAGTGGAATGAAGAATGTGTCGAGGCCCTGAAAAAGGCATATTTGTCATCACCACCCCTACTAGTAAAAGCCAACCCAGGCGAGCCATTGTTGGTATATTTGGCCGTATCAGAAGTCGCATTCAGCGCCGTCCTCGTACGCAAAAATAAAGGTACGCAATCTCCTATTTATTATATTTGCAAAACTTTAGTGGACGCCGTAACCCGGTACCCCCACCTTGAGAGGCTAGCATTGGCACTCATAGCAGCTTCACGAATGCTACGACCCTATTTCCAATACCATCCCAAAAGGGTAGTAACGACCTTCCCTTTAAGGAGCGTCCTGCATAAATCCAAACTTTCAGCGCGACTCGCCAGATGGGCCGTTGAGCTCAGCGATCATGATATCACGTACCTTGCAAGGACCACCATCAAGTCGCAAGTACTAGCTGACTTTATCGCCAACTTCAGCGCAGAAGTCCTGCCAAAGGAAGAACTCGGGGCACAATGTGCATCCATCGAAAATGACCTATGGGTCCTTTATACGGATGCCGCCGCTAACGCATCGCTATCAGGACTGGGACTCGTTCTTGAGGTCCTCATGGGCGAATCAATTCGCCAGTCCATATGATACCCAAAAATGACTAAAAACGAGGCTTAGTACAAGGCCGTTATTGCAGGCATGAAACTGGCCACCAAGTACGGGGCTTGCCGAATTCTCCTCCATTGCGACTCCCAACTTGGGGTAAACTAGATCACTGGGACTTATCAAATCAAAGAGCAGAGGCTACAAAAGTACCAGTCAGATCCACAAACTGATGGCTACATTCGACGAATGCCACTTCGAACAAATTCCCAGAGCACGGAACATCAAATCGAATGGCCAGGCAAAGTTGGCTGCCGCTACCAAAAACATCAACAAAGAAAGTGTGGTCACACTCCTCTACTAAGCCACTGAGCTACTTTCCTTAAACATGAATTGTGACTGGTGCAACCAGTTCATATCCTATCTACAGGACGGGACGATATCTCCCGATAAAAAGGAGGCAAGAAGCTTCGCATACAGGCCGCCCGATACTACATGATCAATAACGACCTTTACAAAATGGCGTTTGATGGCCCCTTAGCCAAGTGCCTAGGGCCTCACCAAACACTGCTGGTGCTCAAAGAAGTACAAGAAGGCCATTGCGGCGCTCACACTGGCAACCGCGCCCTTGTGCGATGCATCACACGTGCCGGCTACTACTGGTCCACTATGAAAAAAGAGGCAGCCGAGTATGTCTGCCGATGCGAGAAATTCCAAAAGTACCCCCCAATGATATACCAACCAGGGGAACCCCTCCATTCCGTCACTTCCCCCTAGCCATTCATCAAGTGGGGAATGGATATAGTCAGCCCGCTACCCGCAGGACGAGGAAATGTACGTTTCTTACTTGTTTTAACTGACTAGTTTTCCAAGTGGGTGGAAGCAGGTACGTACGCGCAAATACGCTAACAAGAAGTTATCACCTTCATATGGAGGAACATCATACGCCACTTCGGCATCCCCAAAGAAATCAGCTGTGATAATGGGCGCCAGTTCATCGGTTAGAAAATGACCGAGTTCTTCGAGAAATTTCACATCAAAAGGATACTATCCACGCCATACCACCACGTCGCCTACAGCCAAGCGGAGTCCTCCAAAAAACAATTTTAAATATATTAAAAAAGAAGCTCGAAGATGCCAAGGGGCTATGGCTCGAACTACTACCCAAAGTCTTGTGGGCGCACACAACCATACCCAAGTCCAGCATCGGGGAAACCCAATACTCAATGGTTTATGGAACCGACGTGGTCATACCTGTTGAAGTCGGCGAACCTATCCTAAGGTATTCACATACCAGCGGAACAGAAAACGACATCAGTAGACTCCAAGATCTTGATGAAGCCGAAGAAAGAAGAGAAATGGCCCATATCAAGATGGTAGCCCAAAAACAACAAGTCGAAAGATATTGCAACAAGAGGGCAAAAATACGGCCACTCAAAGTAGGGGACTATGTCCTCAAAGCCAAGACATTGGCCTCAAAAGACCCAAGTGAAGGAAAACTGGGCATAAGTGCATCATATCAACCTCTCCGTGTACTCTCCAAGCCCGACATGATAGAGGGACTGGATTAGTGTAATATCCAGATGTATAGAAAGGCTACGGCCATGTCCAGATGTATAGAAAGGCTACGATCATCTCCAGATGTATAGAAAGTCTACGGCCATCTCCAGGTGTATAGAAAGGCTACGGCCATATCCAGATGTATAGAAAGGCTTCGGCCATCTCCAAGTGAATGAATAGGCTACGGCCATCTCCAAGTGAATGAAAAGGCTACGGCCATCTCCAAGTGAATGAAAAGGCTACGGCCATCTCCAAATGAATGAAAAGGTTACGACCTTATCCAAATGAATGAAAAGGCCACGGCCATCATTTTCACATGGCTAAGGCCATCATTTTATAAGGCTAAGGCCAACATTTTTACATGGCTAAGGCCGTCATCTTTACATGGCTAGGACCATCATTGTTAAACGACTAAGGTCGTCGAATTTTACATAGCTAAGGCCATTATTTTTACATGGCTAAGACCATCTTATTTACAATGCTATGGCCATAATCTTTACATGGCTAGGGCCATCGTGTTTAAAAGACTAAGGTTGTCGAATTTCACATGGCTAAGGCCATCATATTTACATGGCTACAGCCATCATATTTACAAGGATATGGCCATCATCTTTACATGGCTACGTCCATCATGTTTAAACGACTAAGGTCATTGCTAAGGCCGTCATTTCTCGCATGGCTAGGGCCATTGTGTTTAAACGAATAAGGTCGTCGAATTTCACATGGCTATGCCATCATTTTTACATGGCTACAACCATCATATTTACAAGGCTACGACCATCATCTTTACATGGCTACGACCATCATGTTTAAATGACTAATGTCATCGAACTATATAAAGGCTAAGTCCATCATTTTTTGCATGGCTATGGCCATAGTTTCTACACGGATAAGACCGTCGAGTTTTACACAGCTACGGCAAAAAACACAACAACGTGCCAAAAGAAATAGGAAAGATTACCTACAACAAAAGTCATATATATTTATCAAAAGGGTCAACACCCATGATACAAAAATCAGTATTTATAAACATATTTACAAGGATCCTAAAGTCATCTACTTATCCTGTACCGCCTGGCCTTCATGTGGCATGTCCTCATTTCTAGGAGGGTACACCTTAGAAATCTAATAACTGGATTCCAAACGATTAATATCTACAGAGTTGTCCCCTTGTCGGGCCGGCGATTCAGGACTATAGCCTGCCGCTTCACGAGCAGCTCTAACCAACTGGAGCTGGCTCTCAACTTCTGCCTCAAATGCTCGACCAGCCGCCAAAAATTCTTTAAACACGACCAGCCTGGCCTCCGCATACACCCAAATCTCGTGTGCCTCATGAGACGTATCAGCTTGTGCAAGAGCTTGCTTGAGATCCTCAACCTCGGCCTTCTTGGCATCAAGTTCAGCCGTTAAGGCCGCAACTTGAGTGCGCAATTCTATCGCCTCCTCCGCCACTACGCGGCCGAGCTGCAATTATTCGTCCTTAGTCTGAATGAGGACCTCCATCTCCACAGCCCGAGCAACAACGACCATGAGTTGTTCGTCAACTTTCTCCAGCTCACCCACCCTCTTCTTCAACTGCTCCTCGGATTGCACGAGGCCCTAACCAACTACCCGTAAATTAGGGTCTTGTTTATACATATCCGCCAAGGTCTGGTGCGCCTCGCGAGTCCTGTTGTATTTGTCCACCTTCTCCTTCTGGCGTCGACCCCTCTCTGCCTCCAGGATGAGAGTCTAAAAAAACAAAAGGTAAGTACAACTACACCAATGCAAAAGAAAGATCATAAATAAAGATAAAAGGCATACCTACAAGGCCGCGCCCGCCACCCTTCGGGCCTAGACCTTGTCGTTTAGTTCCACCAGGGTCGCGCGCTCAGCACTGACACACAAAAGTGTCATACTGGTGGCCGCCTCCTCGAAATTCTCCAACAAATTGTAGTGGCTTGGGATCACTATGCGACGAGAAGATTGGTCGGCCACCATCTCCACTTGGTCCAAGGACCCGCCTTCTCTGCCCACGTCCTTCATGGCGACCCACGGCCCGCCACGTCCACGCTTTTGTTCCTTCTCTCCATGGCCTCCCTCCTAAGAGCGGACCTCCGCGAGCGAATGGCCTCGGCCATAAAGACCGGCCTAGATTCAGGGCGGGGTGGTTTAACCTTCCCTGTGTGAATGGCCACAGCCTTGCCGGTAAGAATTCGATGTTTCCTCATATCCAATGTCTCCTCCTCTTCACGGTCCCTCTTCGGGGGACGCAGGTCCGGCTCAGATGGAGTCAGTTCGGCAGTGGTCGTCCCCATGGGGGAGACCCCGGGAACGGTCTCGGGTACAGCCGCCGCTATCTCCACGGGCAGCGTTTTAAGTATGGCCCCTAGCACTGCCTCAAACACTAACATTGGAGCCGCATCTGATGCGACCCCTTGTCTTGAAGGGGGAGAAACGCTTCCCCTAGATGTAACAACGAGGATCATATCCTCCTCAACGTTAGATACCGCCCTAGAAGGCCCAGCCACGGTTTTCTTCTTCTTCTTCTGCACCTTTTTAGAGGTGCACCAACCTACCAAGACATATATATAAGATGGGTAAGAGAAGTATGGGGGAACTCCCAAACCAGAACGGAAGGGAAAACTAGGCAAAGCTTGTTGGGTCATAGAGCCTGAGGAATTCAAGCAAGAAATGACATTCTTCTGCAAAAGGGATCGACGCTTGCACCTACGACCTAATGTCGTCAACCCTTTGAGGAGGGCGAGCTGTCACTACATGAATCTAAAAGGGAAATTTACGACGGTGAAAACCAACAAAATAAGGTTGTCGTAATAAAAGCTACACACAGTAATACTTACACGCATCGTTCCACGCCTCCAGAAACCCTTCAAGGTTGGACACAAGGTGCTCGGTACGCACATAGAAAAATCTCTTCCAAAATTTGCGGTTGGCCTTGTCGTCCACTTGCGACACAAATCTCTTCTTACCCTAGCTCTTTAACTGGAGCATCAAGCCTCTCATAAAGCTCGCACCGAACATTTCAAGGAGGTGACGAATGTTGACCTCTTTCTCAGCCTTTGCCGCATAGGTGGTAATAATCTTACACACCTTCAATGCGTACGGAGTAAGTTGGGCCAGACACGCCCCGTACCAGGGATATAGCTCTTCTTCCAAAGGGTAAAGCGGGAGGCTATACCCGATTGGAAAGGCGTATTCATAAAATACACAATACCCGGGCTTGTGCACATTAGCATAGTTTATCCCGGCAGGGCCATCTCAACATAATCAGAAATATTATACGATTTCCTGAGAGCAGCCAAGTGAGACGGCATCAGATCACTGAGTTCCCAATGAGGGATTTTACACTTGTTCTTAAAGTCCTTCCTTGTATCCATATCCAGTGGGAGTATGTTAGCCGTTGATAAAGGAACAAGAACCTCCTCGGCCTCGCAATCATCCGAGGATGACGAAGCCCTAGAGGGAGCATCGTCCTTGGTCCTGGTATCATCATGGCGACGTTTAACCATAACGGAAGTTATGAGAAAAAGGCACTTCTGGTCGTGGGTTCAATTCCTAAGAACGAGAGTTTTAGAAAGGAAAGAGCAACGAGTACCATAAAAAGATGAGGAAAAGATTGGGGAAATACTCTCTGAAAAAGTTCGAAAGAGGGATCAAGTTCAACTTTCCCTCTATTATAAGAAAGGGAAACGGAAATCGAAAAGGCATGACTTAAAAACGACGCAGGAAACCCAAACGTCACGTCATGGCTTGAACCGTCTCGGGGGCAGAAGTAATGATCACGCATGTGATCGATGACGTCATCTTAAAAAGGAGCCCCAAAAGGAGGTAATATGTCAACGATGTAACATCTTCACATGTGGGCATGCCCCTTCCGACAGTATTCACAGGACCGGCCAAATTTCCAGAAACGTCAAGCATGTATGTCCGTTCGTTGAAGATGTCTCTCGACTACGTCCTCAACAAACGGAGGGACAACCTGTAACGGGAAAATTTGGTTCCCCACGTTCCTACGGTATCAACGTACACCCTCAGTGAAGAGAGTGGCCCAATTACGGTCGACTCAAGTAAGGCCGGCATCAATTAGTAGACGGACCGAGTGACATGACTCACTGCGATGTTGTTTGGAGCTCTGACTCTCCCGTACACTGAGGCCACCAACCCTTGTACTTTTCTTTGATTATTTCGACTTGTCTCACTTGTTCTTGTATCTCGAATTATCTACACTATAATCACAGGTCTCAGTCATATTATACTCTCCAGTCCATATTACTCTTGATTCTGATTAACCCTTATTATTTTTGATTGTTTTAGAGCTTATTTAGTACTCGCATAACTTTTTAGCCAAACATAGATGTATATATTATCTCAATCAAAATCATCTAGCTAACTCGTTTCTGTTCCAAATAAAATATCGAATTCAAACTAGGCACAAACAAATCAAACTGGGCATGAACAATCATGTGCAGCCATAGTTATCAAAGAAATAAGAACACAGATAAATGGTTTTTTTACAATTCAAAGTAAGAAATACACCTGAATAGCTAAGCTCTTTGAATCTGAAAATATCTAGGACCGAAAACCTTGGATGAACGACGGAACCAGGGCCCCGGATAGCTACCTTCGTCTACCTCGAGGCTCGCCAAAAAGTTACAAAAAATAGCCGGATCTGAAAATCCGGTGAGAATAAAAAAAGTTCACACACATGCCGCTATTTCCACCACGATGAGTAATAAGCATATGGCAGCCATAGTTATCAAAGAAATAAGAACACAGAGATTTTTTTTTACAATTCAAAGTAAGAAATGGACCTCAATATCTAAGCTCTTTGAATCTGAAAATATCTAGGACCGAAATCCTTGGATGAACGACAGAACAAGGGCCTCGGATAGCTACCTTCGGCTACCTCGAAGCTCTTCAAAAAGTTAAGCAAAATAGTCAGATCTGAAAACGCGGTGAGAATCAGAAAGTCACACACACACATGCCGCTATTTCCACCACGATGAGTTGTAGTTTGAGCTACTATTTTCATGTTCCTAGAGCTGGTTTTACAATTGGTTGTGGTGTGAGGTTAAGTCATTTGGAGTCAAGTGAAGGATCAAATAGACGATCGGAGGTTCCTTTTGCTTGTCGTTTTTATTTTGTATTGCTTTGTTTCTGTTCCTAGTTTTTCCTTACTGGACCTCACTATGAGTGTTTTGCGCTCTATCTGGACTAGAGGGAAAGGGGTCTTTTCTCGCTTAGGAGATTGAAGGTAATAGTTGTTGCATGTCTTCGTTGAAGAGGAAGAAGCTTGGTTGGAAGGGGTTTTTCACTGGTTAATGTGGCTGAAGGGTGGTTATGGTCGTTTGGTTTCAGGGGGCGATGGGGTGCGAAGAAGATAAGAAATCGGGGGGGGGGGGGGGGTTTCTGTATATTTGTATTGCGGCGCCCTAAAATCCCTAGGTCTGCAGCTATCAGCTTTTGGTCTTCTCCTCTTGTGTATTTCCCAGCTCATTTCTATATTAGAGGTCTAGGTTTTTGTAGGGTTAGGATTGCTGGGTGTTGGGTCGGGTAGACCCGATTTGGGTTGCGTAAGGAGATGGACTTTTTTAGTGAAGAAGTGGTATTGAAAGATTTGGGTTCACTCGTTATATGGCCCAATTTTGGATTTAAGACCAAGCTATGCTATTTCCTATTCTTTTTGTTCTCTTTTCATTATTTAATTAATTAAAAATCTAAATTAAATTCCTAAATTAATTCAAATTATAAAATTAAGCTAATTATCTAACTATAATATTTATAAAAATTAATTGATCCTAAATTTAAAAAGAAAACTTAATAATCTAAAATTAAAAGCTAAGAATGTAAAAATGAGCTATTTTCATAATTTTCATTTTTAATAAATAAATAAATTAATTAATCCTAACATGTGAACACAAAATCCAAATGCAATGCATGATATTTCTGGTATTTTTCATGATTTTAATAAAAGTAAACATGCAAAAAATTCAAACAATTAATCAAAATCCTACAAAATTGCAAACAATTAGGGAAAACCTATTTCTTTAATTTGTAGGAGTATTTAACATATGGCAAAAATCACGTGCACACAGGAGGCATCTAGTATAATATACAAAAGAATGTCTCTATCCTACTGCCTGAGATAAAAAAAAGACAACAAAAGTAAGAAAAGACTCCATCCGGCTGCTGAACGGCATAGGAAGGGAGCAGCTCATTGCGGAAGTCTCGGCCTATGAATCAGGCGCGTGCACCAGACTGGTAGCCAGATGAATCTGCCTCAGATCATGTACAATTAGGTGTAGAAGCGTAGTATGAATACATAAATAATATGTACCCAGTAAATATCCCGTCTAATCTCGAAGAAGTAGAGACGAGAGGTCGACTTGGTTCTTACTAGGGTCAAATAATATAATGAAGTATTATGCTAAGCATGAGGATTAATAATAATCAACAGTTTATAGCAAGAGGTAAAATCATGTTCTTCACAATATTCCAACTAACTATTTACATTTCGACATATTAGCTAAAACAATTAAACTATAAGTTTTCACATAAATATCATGCGCACATTATGCCGAGGTCGGCGGTCCGATCCAACAGAAAATAAATTGTGCACTGCCGATGGTCGAATGGCGTGAACCATAGATGCACCTATTTATACAGAGGTGATCGGCCTGATCCATAAATAACAAAAAATATCAAGAGTACACACAAAGACGCATTTATATTAAAATAAATTCATACAATGATTCCACAAGTATACATATTCACTTTTATTCTGTTTCAGGTCTCTAGCATATTCTAAGCGATCATATTAGCAATAAATATAGAGATATTCACAATTATGACATGATGTTAGTCCTAGAATACCTAGACAATTAAAATAATAGTAGCAACATACGGACTCTTATTACCTAGTGCGTATGTAGCCCCCGCATTTAGTAGCAATTACTTAATTTTTTATACTTTTGTCCCATTTGTTTTAAATAAATGGATAAGTATGGTTACGTGTATTTGGTTAAGAACATTACTACTAATGTGTGTTGCAATTTGGCCGGACGGGAATTTGAATGTCGTCAAGGCTTATAGTTTCGTTAATGATGTAAGTGATGGTACTCCATAATGTTTAATATACTATCTTTGTTCTGTAAAAAAAATAGTGGTGCCTCAGAAATTATTATAACTGTTATGAAATCTCCTATTTAAGGTGAATGTCTATTAGAGAGATTCTAGAGTTCTATTCTTGGTAGCTAAATCATCTTCCTCCCTATATATAGAGGTGCCCTCTACCATTGTAAATCACTCCTAACATTCTCTAAGTATCAATAAGAAGAACTCTCCTCTACTCTTCTCTCTATTGCTCTTGTTCTTGCATTATTGTTCTTGTCTTTTATATTATTTCATAACACGTTATCAGCACGAGTCTCTAACCAATTGAAATTTTCGATTGTCTTAACTTTTGTTTGTGTAGGGTTTTGCTTCAATGAAAGAATGAAGAAAGAAAGAAAAAAAAAGGAGGAACGAAACAGAAAGCAAAAGAAGGAATAGAAAAAGAAAAAAAAAGGGAGGAACGAAACAGAAAGCAAAAGAAGGAAAGCAAAAGAGAAAAGGAAGAAAACATTGAAAATATAATTGGTATACCTTAAAGGTAAGTAATTTACTTTTCCCTTTCAAATTCTTGGAATTCTATAATTTGATATATAAAGCATAGACAACAAAGTTTGATTATAACTCTAATGGAGTTTGTAAGAAATTATAACCACATGAAGTGGTAAAATCTCTATGTCCTGCCATGATTAAATTCATGTATGATTGTGGGCAAATAATTGAAAATCCGTCCCATTGAATTTGCTCCATTCCCTTTAGAGAATGTGGAAGCAGTATATGATAAGTCTGAAAGAAGACTAAAATATTACCATGAAGGTATCAATGAATGTGGACGTGGCAAAGAATTCCGTCCAATTGAATTTGCTCCATTCCCTTTAGAGAATGTGGTAGCAGTATGTGATAAGTCTGAAAGAAGACTAATTACCGTAAAGGTATCAATGGATGTGGACATGGCAATAGACGAAGTTATAATCGTCATTACTGTGGTAATGAGAACAATAAGGATTCTCAAAATAATCTTTCACTTTATGAAAGTAATATTTGACATGAGATTGTGTAAAGCACATGATTTTGATCCATTCCCTGAAGTAAATGTGATAATTGTAATAGAGCCCGTAAGTATGAACACGCTCTTGATGTAAATTTGTTTTATGTCTGACATTATGAAAAGAAAGTTCGTTGCCCTTGAAATTTCGGGCAAGAACTATATGACATGGGTGTTGGATGCTGAAATCCACTTAGATGCTATGGGTCTTGGAGACGCCATTAAAGACAGAAATAATGCATCCACCCAAAACTATGCTAAGGCCTTGATTTTCTTGCGCCATCACCTTGATGAAGGTTCGAAACTATGCTAAGGCCTTGATTTTCTTGCGCCATCACCTTGATGAAGGTTTGAAAATTGAATATATCACAGTCAAAGATCCACCTATCTTGTGAGATGGCTTAAAGAAGAGATATGACAACCTGAAGTTGGTCACTCTGTCACAAGCACGATACGATAAGAATCCAAAAGCAAGTAGTTTATAAACTATACATTATCGTTGCGGTGGAAACGGGCACTGGTCAAAGGCTTGCCGTATACCATGACATTTGGTTGACCTTTATCAAGCATCTCGAAAGAGTAAACGCCCTGAAACGAATTTTGTCTCTGACGACAACTTTGACATCACCCACTTGGATGTGGCAGACTTCTTTGAGCAACCCGAGGGGAAGATAGACCACCTAATCGGTGATGGATCCGTGATGAAAGAAGATGGAGCTATTTGATTTTATTTTACTTGTTTGTATTAATGAATGAATAAACTAATAGCCATTAGTATTAGCTCGTATTAGTTAGTTCATGATATAATGTTAGTATTAGTTCTTTAGAATGTATCAATATGCTCAAATATCAATAATATTTTTATTTTCCAGTAGGGGTAATCGACTAGCCTGAAACACTAGTCGATTATCTAATATTTTCGCATTAAAGCTGAAAAACAATTGATCGACAATCGATTGTCTATGTCTAACAATAGATTGTCGTTAAACAGTGTAATCTGGAATTTTTCAAAAATCATCCACAATCGATTGTCTATGTCTAACAATCGATTGTCGTTAGACAGTGTAATCTGGAATTTTTCAAAAATCATCCACAATCGATTGTCTATGTCTAACAATCGATTGTCGTTAGACAGTGTGATCTGGAATTTTTTCAAAATAGTCAACAATCGATTGTCTATGCTTAACAATCGATTGTCTTAAAACAGTGTGATCTGGAATTTTTCAAAAATTGTCAACAATCGATTGTCTATGTTTAACAATCGATTGTCAATGCTCAACAATCGATTGTGTGTGTTTAACAATCGATTGTTTTATAAAAATGCTTAAACTGAAATTTTCAAACTGCATAGTAATCGATTATGGAAAACATATAATCGACTATCTGATTTATTTTAGCCAACTGACATCAGCAGATTTTGAAAATATTATGTGACACAAACGAATTGAACTTGTTTATTCTTATGTTCGTGTATTTCTATTGTATATCAAACCATGGGAATTAAATTGATTGAAGGCTCCGGAAGAGCAGCTGTAACTCTGCCCAAAGGCACGACGTTTATCTTAGAGAATGCAATATTCTCCTCCAAGTCTAAGAAGAACTTGTTGAGTTTTAATAATATCAATCGCAATGTTCTCCTCCAAGTCTAAAAGGAACTTGTTGAGTTTTAAAGATATCATTCAAAATGGATATCATATTGAGATAATAGATGAGAATAATCTTGAATTCTTCATGAAAATGAGGCTGCCCATTTCGGTTTGGGTTCACGCCATTTTGCATGCAGCAATGCTAGTTCGTCGGCTGCCCACTTTGGTTTGGGTTCATGCCATTTTGCATGCAGTTTGTCGGCTGCCCACTTCGATTTGGGGACACGCCATTTTACATACAGCAATGCTAGTTCGTCTCTAACTGACGAATTGACACAAATATTCCCCGTTGCATTTGGTTTTGGATCATGGACCCAATATATCCCATTTAAGAATGTTTGGATGCGCAGTATATGTCCCTTTAGCACCGCCATCCCGCACCAAAATGGGTCTGCAAAGAAGGTTAGGAATATATGTTGAGGTTGAATCGCCATCCATTATTCGCTACCTCGAAACATTGACAGGAGATTTGTTCACTGCACGATTTGCAGACTGTCAATTTGATGAGACACTTTTCCCAAAATTAGGGGGAGAAGTTGGTGAAACCAAACGGGAAATTTTGTGGAAAAATGCATCATTATCTCATCTTGATCCACACACCTCTATTTGTGAGAAAGAGGCACAAAAGATTATCCATTTGCAAAGAATAGCAAATCAAATGCCTGACGCATTTATAGATTTGAAAAGGATAACAAAATCACATATCCTCGAAGTGAATGTGACAACATTTGATTCACGAATACATATTCATTATTGGAAGAATATGAACATGAAATTGATATTAAATATACCACACTCACCCCTAGAAGGAGGTTTGAGATGATACCACACTCACCCCTAGAAGGAGGTTTGAGATGATATATGGCATGAATGATCGTTGGTCACGTACCTATTGTACGCCAAAGTATTTTGGAAATATGACTATTAAAGGACAACGATAATGCAAGAAACATATCTTGCATATAAGTTTGACATGACCATAATGGTATAACTTTCTCTTTAAGAAAGATATTCACCACATGGATGTTGATGAATCTGTGGCAGTACAAAATTAATTGAGAGCTCTAGAAGAGCCAATTATTACTATGTTGGAGAAACACAATTGAGTATTGTGCTGTAGTAAGTCTCAAAGAAACTTATTCAGTTTCCAAAGTACACGCGAAAGCGATTGATTATATTGAGACTATAAATAAAGAAAGGCTTTGATATCTCCTATTACTACAACTTGTAGCGGGGTAATTTGCATATGAAAAGCTACCCGCTTTGTTCTCCAGTTTGTACTACACAAACGAAAAAATGCCACAATAAAGTGGATATTTATTGGTATAAAAACCCATGTCATAATAAACCTGAAGTTTATTGATAAGTGCACATGTCATGGTGTAAATTTGAAGTTTACCAATATTGATAATTTATTCAGTTGGCATTCGTGTTAGCCATCTCATTTTAAGTATGATGTGCAAATTCACATAGGTGAATATTAAAGAACTAGAAAGTTCTTTACGAATTCTCTTGTATCACTTGTTCTCATTAATGAACTGACCAACTAAAGAGTTCGGGTTGAAGCCCATAAATTCTGGAAATATCAAAGGTGAATATGGGCCCATTCACCTGCCATGTATACCACATATGATGCATCTATGATATGGGTACATGCGCAATTGTTATTAACCCGCAGCCTGGCCGGTGCTTGCGAGGTAAATTGCTCAGTAATCTAACTTCGAGCATAATTTCCAGATTTTCTACTCAAGATAGTTCATCTTGATAAGTTGGTTTATATCAAAGTTGGTTTAGCAAGATAATTATTGAGTGCTTCCACTTAATAGCTAAACTGTTTCTTATGAGAACAAAGTTATTTATATCAGTTTGATATACGTTGTATACGAGAGTATATTATATTCTCCCCTCACAAGTGGTTCAGGGTCAGGAACCAAATAATTTCATCTTATTATTAATGTGCTGTGTATATTGACATGATAATGCACAAAGATGATTTCCCAAAGTTGAGGAAACAAGTTAGCTTTTCTAACATGAGGGGGAGACACGATAAACACTTGAGAAAAGGTTACATGGGATGAATTATCATTTGTATATGTATATCCCCGAATATCATGATATGAACCTGAAGTTCATAAAAGTGATAATTCAATTGCAACATATTGCAGAGCATGCTATACGCATTTGCTGACCCAAAGAAAGTAACTAAATGGAAGAGATACAATTCAAGAAGAATTGATTCCATATGAAAGACATGTAGTTTTGAACCTATAGTTCAAATGCTTGAAAGTATAAAAGTCAAAGGTATGTATAGTCAGTTTTCGATATCTTATTTGTCTAGCATGACATGGAAAACTTGATATGCATCTAAAGTCTATTATATGGCTTATATGACTTAACTTGAAAGATTTAAGTTGCTTGAAGCATATGCAATTCTTGGTCCTGAAGTACCACATCCTTAGTACAATTTGTGTACATATGTATCTTGCTATAACTATAAGCATGATGGCATTGAGAATGCATCTATGGAGATATTGAAGAGTTATTCCACGACATTATATGAAGATGTTCATATCTATCAAGAATGATGATTTCAAGGTGCGGAATATTTATTCAAGTCAATATGGTTGATTTGTCAAACGTCTACCAAAGATCATTTTGAAGATGATGCACAAGATTGGAATGCAAATGCTCAAGGATATAAATTGATGTTCTTATCAGGGGGAGTTAATGCGCGTTGCACTCTTTTTCCCTTACAAGGTTTTGTCCCAATTGGGTTTTCCTTGCGAGGTTTTTAACAAGGCAACCAATAGGCGCATATTCAAACATGTGTACTCTTTTTCCTTTCTTTAATTTTTCCCATTGGGTTTTGGTTTTAAGGTTTTAACGAGGCACATTGTTGAATAGACATTCGAGGGGGAGTGTTATGAAATCTCCTATTTAAGGTGAATGTCTATTATTAGAGAGATTCTAGAGTTCTATTCTTGGTAGCTAGATCATCCTCCTCCCTATAAATAGAGGTGTCCTCTACCATTGTAAATCACTCCTAACATTCTCTAAGTATCAATAAGAAGAACTCTCCTCTACTCTTCTCTCTATTGCTCTTGTTCTTGCATTATTGTTCTTGTCTTTTATATTATTTCATAACAATAACAGAATTCTAAAAATATAAGAATGATAAGCTTAGTATTTAAACTTGTAATCTAAAGTAATTTTAAACCATCTTTACCATCATACTAGAATTTTTTTTTATATTAACGGATTACGTATTATATAAAGAGAGGAGATTTGCAAAAATATACTCCCAATATAACGCATTGTATTCCCATAATAATATTTTTAGTTCGCACTAGTATACCCAATATTTTCTTGTAACAGTATTTATATATCTAAAAATTATTATACACTATTTATGAACTTATATCATCAATATATCTATCTTGTATAAAGTGTATAATATGTTTTTTTAAAATTTGTATAAAAATGTATTACCTACAAAGATAAACTTCTTCTTGAATTCCATTCGGAATTCTTGTTGAAAACTAGCCAGAACTTCAAATTTTGTAGACAACTTCCTTAGACTATTTTCAACCAGTTTAAACAATACCTATTTCATATTTCTCACAAAAACCGAATTCGAAAATCAAACTTGTTCAAGTTTGCTCAACAATGGTGAGTTATCTTTCTAATATGATCTTCACTATTAAAATCTTATAAAATTAGGAATATAACAATGATTTATGCTCCAAATACAACAGTAAAGTGGAGTTTGTCAACTAATAATCAATACAACTCAAAATTCAGATTTAACTTTGAAGATACGAACTCAAAGTTTTCAAAAACAAAGATTTCAACATTTTTTTCTCCTAATCCAAATACGAATGCCAATTTTTTTTTATCAATTCGCTACTTGTACGCAAAAATAAGGATAGATTTATGGAGGACTTGGGTGAGACAACTCTAAAATCAAAAGGCAGGAAAAGAAGAGAAAAGGAGCAACAGTTAATGCTCTGTTAATAGGTGAAAGAGTGTTTGAAATTATACACAAAATGGACCAAAAATATTTAAATCTGAAAATATGAGCATATTTTGATTGTAAGCTTGGGTCAAATGATAAAGAAGGTAAAAATCTCTATAATGTTATGAAATAATGTAAAAGACAAGAACAATAACTCAAGAACAAAAGCAAATAGAGAGAAGAGTAGAGAGAATTCTTCTTATTGATACTTGGGGTTGATTTACAATGGTAGAGGGCACCTCTATTTATAGGGAGGAGGATGATTTATCTACCAAGAATAGAACTCTAGAATCTCTCTAATTAAAGACATTCACCTTAAATAGAAGTGTATTTATAACACTCCCCCTTGAATGTCTATTCAATGATGTGCCTCGTTAAAACCTTAAAACCAAAACCCAATGGGAAAAATTAAAGTAAGGAAAAAGAGTACACATGTTTGAATATGCGCCTATTGGTTGCCTCGTTAAAAACCTCGCAAGGAAAACCCGGTGGGACAAAACCTTGTAAAGGAAAAAGAGTGCAACGCGCCTTAACTCCCCCTGATAAGAACATCAATTTATATCCTTGAGCATTTGCATTCCAATCTTGTGCATCATCTTCAAAACGATCTTTGATAGAGATTTGACAAATCAACCATATTGACTTGAATAAATATTCCGTACCTTGAAATCATCATTCTTGATAGATATGAACATCTTCATATAATGTCGTGGAATGACTCTTCAATATCTTCATAGATGTATTCTCAATGCCATCATGCTTATAGTTATAGCAAGATACATATGTACACAAATTGTACTAAGGATGTGGTACTTCAGGACCAAGAATTGCATATGCTTCAAGCAACTTAAATCTTTCAAGTTAAGTCATATAAGCCATATAATAGACTTTAGATGCATATCAAGTTTTCCATGTCATGCTAGACAAATAAGATATCGAAAACTGACTATACATACCTTTGACTTTATACTTTCAAGCATTTGAACTATAAGTTCAAAACTACATGTCTTTCATATGGAATCAATTCTTCTTGAATTGTATCTCTTCCATTTAGTTACTTTCTTTGGGTCAGCAAATGCGTATAGCATGCTTTGCAATATGTTGCAATTGAATTATCCCTTTTATGAACTTCAGGTTCATATCATGATATTCGGGGATATGATAATTCATCCCATGTAACCTTTTCTCAAGTGTTTATTATGTCTCCCCCTCATGTTAGTAAAGCTAACTTGTTTCCTCAACTTTGGGAAATCATCTTTGTGCATTATTATGTCAATATACACGGCACATTAATAAGATGAAATTATTTGGTTCCTGACCCTGAACCACTTGTGAGGGGAGAATATAATATACTCTCGTATATAACGTATATCAAACTGATATATATAACTTTGTTCTCATAAGAAACAGTTTAGCTATTAAGTGGAAGCACTCAATAATTATCTTGCTAAACCAACTTTGATATAAACCAACTTATCAAGATGAACTATCTTGAGTAGAGAATCTGGAAATTATGCTCGAAGTTAGATTACTGAGCAATTTACCTCGCAAGCACCGGCCAGGCTGCGGGTTAATAACAATTGTGCATGTAACCATATCATAGATGCATCATATGTGGTATACATGGCTGGTGAATGGGCCCATATTCACCTTTGATATTTCCAGAATTTATGGGCTTCAACCCGAACTCTTTAGTTGGTCAGTTCATTAATGAGAACAAGTGATACAAGAGAATTCGTAAAGAACTTTCTTGTTCTTTAATATTCACCTATGTGAATTTGCACATCATACTTAAAATGAGATGGCTAACACGAATGCCAACTGAATAAATTATCAATATTGGTAAACTTCAAATTTACACCATGACATGTGCACTTAATAAACTTCAGGTTTATTATGACATGGGTTTTTATACCAATAGATATCCACTTTATTGTGGCAATCTTTCTTTTGTGTAGTACAAACTGGAGAACAAAGTGAGTAGCTTTTCATATGCAAATTACCCCGCTACAAGTTGTAGTAATAGGAGATATCAAAGCCTTCCTTTATTTATAGTCTCAATATAATCAATCGCTTTCGCGTGTACTTTGGAAACTGAATAAGTTTCTTTGAGACTTACTACAGCACAATACTCAATTGTGTTTCTCCAACATAGTAATAATTGGCTCTTCTAGAGCTCTCAATTAATTTTGTACTACCACAGATTCATCAACATCCATGTGGTGAATATCTTTCTTAAAGAGAAAGTTATACCATTATGGTCATGTCAAACTTATATGCAAGATATGTTTCTTGCATTATCGTTGTCCTTTAATAGTCATATTTCCAAAATACTTTGGCGTACAATAGGTACGTGACCAACGATCATTCATGCCATATATCATCTCAAACCTCCTTCTAGTGGTGAGTGTGGTATCATCTCAAACCTCCTTCTAGGGGTGAGTGTGGTATATTTAATACCAATTTCATGTTCATATTCTTCCAATAATGAATATGTATTCGTGAATCAAATGTTGTCACATTCACTTCGAGGATATGTGATTTTGTTATCCTTTTCAAATCTATAAATGCGTCAGGTATTTGATTTGCTATTCTTTGCAAATGGATAATCTTTTGTACCTCTCTTTTACAAATAGAGGTATGTGGATCAAGATGAGATAATGATGCATTTTTCCACAAAATTTCCCGTTTGGTTTCACCAACTTCTCCCCCTAATTTTGGGAAAAGTGTCTCATCAAATCGACAGTCTGCAAATCGTGCAGTAAACAAGTCGCCAGTCAATGTTTCGAGGTAGCGAATGATGGAGGGCGATTCAAACCCAACATATATTCCTAACCTTCTTTGCGGACCCATTTTGGTGCGGGATGGCGGTGCAATAGGCACATATACTGCGCATCCAAAAATCCTTAAATGGGATATATTGGGTTCATGACCCAAAACCAATTGCAACGGGGAATACTTGTGGTAATTCGTCGGTCTGAGATGAATTAGCATTGCTGCATGTAAGATGGCGTGACCCCATACCGAAGTGGGCAGCCTCGTTCTCATAAGTAATGGCCTTGCAATCAATTGCAGGCGTTTAATTAACGATTCTGCAAGACCGTTTTGAGTGTGAACATGAGCTACAAAATGTTCAACTTTTATCCCGATTGATAAGCAATAATCATTAAATGCTTGGGATGTAAACTCAGCAGCATTATCCAGTCTTATGGACTTGATTGGATTATCTGGAAATTGTGCTCGTAGTCGAATTATTTGTGCCATCAATTTCGCAAACGCAAGGTTGCGTGATGACAACAGGCACACATGAGACCATCTACAGGATGCGTCTATCAAGACCATGAAATACCTAAACGACCCACTAGGTGGGTGAATAGGTCCACAAATGTCCCCTTGTATACGTTCCAGAAAGGTGGGTGACTCAGTCCCAACCTTTGTTGGTGATGGCCTGATAATCAACTTGCCTTGATAACACGAAGTGCAAGGATATTCATTATTCGAAAGAATTTTGAAATTCTTTAACGGATGCCCATAGGAGCTTTCTATAATCCGTCTCATCATGACCGATCCTGGATGTCCCAATCGATCATGCCAAAGTACAAAGGTATTGGAATCAGTAACCCTTTGGTTTACTGTTGAATGTGCCTCAATTGCACTAATTCTTGTCCAATACAGGCCACAAGATAAAGACGGGAATTTCTCAATAACCCTCTTTTGGCCGGAGACATTCTTTGTGATGACGAGATATTCAAGATTATCTTCATCCATTGTCTCAATATGATAGCCATTCCGGCGTACATCTTTAAAACTCAACAAGTTTCTCTTAGACTTGGAGGAGAACATTGCATTCTCTATGATTAACGTCGTGCCCTTGGGCAGAGTTACAATTGCTCTTCCGGAGCCTTCAATCAATTTACTACTTCCAGAGATTGTAGTAACGTTTGCCTTACACATATTTAGTTGAGAGAAATACTTCCTTTTTTTGAGTATTGTATGTGTAGTACATGAATCAATTAGGCAAATACTTTTACAGTTGGATGTTGATCCAAGTTCGCTTTGTGAGATATCCATATTTGCTATCCCATAGTTTGACATACAAAAGAGATACAAGAACATAAGAATAAACAAGTTCAATTCTTTTGTGTCACATAATATTTTCAAAATCTGCTGCTAACAGTTGACTAACAAAATCAGATATGTTATTCATTACTTTGCAATTTGAAAATTTCAGTTTAAACGTTTTCTTCAAACAATCGATTGTTACATACAAATAATCGATTGTTGAACATTGACAATCGATTGTTATGCATAGACAATCGATTGTGGATGATTTTTGAAAAATTCCAGACCTCACTGTTTCAAGACAATCGATTGTTAGACAAAGACAATCGATTGTGGATGATTTTTGAAAAATTCCAGACCTCACTGTTTCAAGACAATCGATTGTTAGACAAAGACAATCGATTGTGGATGATTTTTAAAAAATTCCAGACCTCACTGTTTCAAGACAATCGATTGTTAGTCAACGACAATCGATTGTTGATCAATTGTTTTTCAACTTTAATGCGAAAATAGTTGATAATCGACTAGTTTTTCAGGCTAGTCGATTACCCTTACTGAAAAATAAAAATTTTATTGATATTTGAGCATATTGAAGATATTCTAAAGAACTACTGCTAACATTGCATCATGAACTAACTAATACGAGCTAATACTAATGACTATTAGTTTATTCACTAACTAATACAAATAAGTAGAACAAAATCAAATAACTCCATCTTCTTTCATCACGGATCCATCGCCGATTAGGTGGTCTATTTTCCCATCGGGTTGCTCAAAGAAGTCTGCCACATCCAGGTGGGTGATGTCCTCATTGTCGTTATAGACAAAATTTGTTTCAGGGCCTTTTCTCTTTCGAGATGCTTGATAAAGGTCAACCAAGTGTCTTGGTATACGGCAAGTCTTTGACCAGTGCCCTTTCCCACCGCAACGATAACATATCGTTTCTGAACTATTTGCCTTAGGATCTTCATGACCCCGTTTCTGCTTTCGGCGGTTATCTCTCTTCGGGGGGTGACGGACTTCTTTGGAATTTCTTCCTTGTCTACGTCCCTGGCTATGACCCCGTTTACGACCATGACCATGGTCCTTTTCATGTTTGGCATAATGAGAGTGCACCTTATCTGCTTCAGGCAGTGGTGTAGACCCAGTGGGTCGATTTTTATGATTTCTCATGAGCAGGTCATTATTTCGCTCAGCCACCAGTAGAAGAGAAATCAGTTCAGAGTACTTTGTAAAGCCTTTCTCTCTGTACTGTTGTTGCAGTACTATATTGGAGGCATGAAACGTTGTAAACGTTTTCTCAAGCATATCATAATCGGAGATATTATCCCCGCATAGCTTCAATTTAGAAGTAATTCTGAACATAGCAGAATTATATTCAGAAACGGACTTAAAGTCCTGGAGCCTCAGATGAGCCCAATCATATCGTGCTTGTGGCAGAGTGACCAACTTCAGGTTGCCATATCTCTCCTTTAAGCCGTTCCACAAGACGAGTGGATCCTTGACGGTGAGATATTCAATCTTCAAACCTTCATCAAGGTGATGGCGCAAGAAAATCAAGGCCTTCGCACATTCTTGGGTGGATGCTTTTTCTCTATCTTTGATGGTGTCTCCGAGACCCATAGCATCTAAGTGGATTTCAGCATCCAACACCCATGTCATATAGTTCTTGCCCGAAATTTCAAGGGCAACGAACTTTCTTTTCGTAATGTCAGACATAATCGAAAATTAAATTAGGAAGAGGAAAATACCTTAGATTTCTCGAGAATGGTTCTTGAGACGGTAGAGTCTCGTGCTGATAACGTGTTATGAAATAATGTAAAAGACAAGAACAATAACTCAAGAACAAGAGCAAATAGAGAGAAGAGTAGAGAGAATTCTTCTTATTGATACTTGGGGTTGATTTACAATGGTAGAGGGCACCTCTATTTATAGGGAGGAGGATGATTTATCTACCAAGAATAGAACTCTAGAATCTCTCTAATTAAAGACATTCACCTTAAATAGAAGTGTATTTATAACATATAAAAAATTATATGATTTTAGTTGCACTGTATAATTTCTCTGTAAAATGAATTTAATTATACTCCTCCTAGTCCTAACGTTATAATTCAAGCTCATGCTATCATGTTGTCACGATCCAAACCCCAATCCGATCATAATGGTGCCACTCAAGACAAAGTCAGCGAACTAACTTATTTCGCCTTTTTAGAATAATTAATATGAATAAACATTTTTAGTATGATTAAATAACCACGGTCTAAACAAAAGATTTCTTTATAAAGCGCGGAATACAGTCCAAACACATCCCGATACCGGGGTATCACAAGTCACGGGCATCTATTAGAGTATAAATACATCTACAAAGTCTGAAATGTACAAAACAGGACTGATGAAAGAAAAAGGGAGAAAAGCGGTACTGCAAACACTGGTAGCCACCTTGCTAAACTCCAACGACTCAGCGTCTGATCAGCTCAAAACCCGCTACCGGGTGAATAAATACTTGCATTTGCATACGAGGTGCAGAGAGTAAAGTGAGTACTCAAAGTCAGTAAGTAATAAAGGCCAAAAATAACTCAGAGTAAGAAATCATGTAGAGCAACCAACATGTTGTATAGAAGCAGTGTGAAACCATTTAAGAAAAGCAATAAAATCTTTAAAAATATCTTAGCACATTTTAAATCTCTTTTGAAAATAACTTTTTCAACAGTTATGCAAAAGAATGTAAAACAAATAGTACAGATAAGCACAGAAATCTACCCCTCGGGCACAACACTCCATTAACATGTAATGTCAGGCAATCAGGAAGATATCATATAAAGTAACATAAACAATAGATAATGAACGGCAATTGAAATAAAGTAAACACATAGAACAGTACCAGCCCCCGGGCTCACTCTGTGATCACAATGGGTACCCGCGCTTACTGGAGGTGTGCAGACTCCGGAAGGGACCCCTTACGGCCCAAGCGTAATATCAAGAAATCTCGTGGAATCAAATCTAGGCCCTTGGCCTCATATCACTCAGCATATCCTCACATATGGCCCTCGGCCTCAGTCAGTCTGTATAATCATCACAAGCCCCTCGGGCGTTATAAAGTAGTAGTTCTTAGCCGAAAACATCATTTAGAAATATCATTTAAGTTTTTAATAGGAGTAAAAGGGGCAGAGTTTGCAAAATAGCAGATATCAACAGGACTGAGTTCAAGATATAAGTCAAAACAATGAGGAAATAGTGATAAAAATCTCCGAAGGGTTCAAGTAATTGGCACGAAGCCCAAATATGGCAATCAGCCCAAATCATGATGATAACAAACAAGTTTCAGTCAAATACGCAGTAAAATTATCAAATCGGACGGACCAAGTCACAATCCCCAATAGTAAACGACCCCACGCTCATCATCAGACACGTGTCTCGCCTCAATATAGCACTATGATGTGTAATTAGGGGTTTCAAACCCTCAGAGTATCATTTACAGACATTACTCACCTTGAACCGGAAAAATATCTAGCTCGCAACGCCTTTTCCCCTCAAACTGGCCTCCAGGGGCGTCGAATCTATCCAAAATCAGAACGAATACATCACAATATACTGAGGGAACAAAGCCCAAGCGAAAATAATTAATAACAGGCACAAATCCTGAAATTACCGAAACCTTAGCTCCGGGCCCACTTCTCAAAACTAGGAATTTTTTACATCTTTGGGTTCCTCATCTCTCCACGAGTTCATACATATCAAAAGTTTTCAAATCCGACCCCAAATGGTCCCTCAAATCCCAAATCAAAATCCAATTTCTTAAGCCCTAGTCCTTCAATTTTAGGCTTAATTTTCATAAATTTCTAGGTGCATTTCATAATATAATCGAGTTTCAAGACCAAATTTCTTACCTCAAGTCATTTCCCCTTGAATACCTTGCTAATCTCCTTAAAAAATCTCCAAAAATGAGCAGTCATAGGTGAAAATAGACCCAAAATCGCGGAGAAGATGATTTAAAAATATTTTGTCCTGGCCTGACTTTCCTTCTTCGCGAAAGCGGTCAACCCCTCGCGAACGCATAGCAAAAAATTACGTTCACCAACTTTTACCTTACGGGAATGCGACATGCAGTCGCGAACGCAATGCTTCCACAGTCTTGACCTTCGCGAACGCGATGACTCAATTCCACTGGAGCTCCAGCTGCTAAATCCTTCTGTGCGAACACGAGATCATAACTGCAAACGCGATGCACAGTCTCTCAACCCTACGCGAACGTAGACTGACTCGCGAATGCGGAGGCTAAATTTCCACACTCCTCAGCTAACTCTTCACGAACGTGAGGGACCTCTCGCGAATGCGAAGAGTACAATGTGTGCAACTGCTGAAGACCAAAATCTGCAATTTTCTTCAACTTCAAATGATCCGTTCAACCCTCCGAAACTCACTCGAGTCCCCCGGGACCTTTACCAAATGCACCAGCACACCCTAAAACCTCATTTAAATTTGTTCGAATCATCCAAACACCTCAAACAACATCATATTACCCAAAACTCATTCAATTCAAGCCTAATTTTCTAAAAAACTTCTGAAATACACTTTTGATAAAACCACATCCGGATGACCTGAAATTTTGTACACACATCCCAAATGATATAACGAAGCAATTGCAACTCTTGGAATACTATTCCGACCCTTATATCAAAATCTACCTATTTACTGGAAATTGCTAAAATCTCAACTTTACTAATTCAAGCCAAATTCTATTGCGGACCTCCAAAATTAATTCCGATCACGCTCCTAAGCCATAAATCACCTAACGGAGCCAACCAAATCATAAAAATGCTTGTCTGAGATCATATACAATCAAGTCAATTCTTGGTCAAACCTTTCAAATTCAAAGCTTTCAATTGAGATTGTTCCTTCAAATTCATTTCAATTTCCCTGAAACCCAAAACCAACGATCTACATCAGTTATAATACATTACACGGGGCAACTCATGCCCGATAACTGACGATCAAAGTGTAAAAGCTCAAAACGACCGATCGAATCGTTACATATGTTTTGAGGAGTATTATCAATTCTAGTGTGGTCTAGAAATTATTTATATTCCGTAGCCAAAATAATATATAAAATTTGTATATAATATACGGAATGAGGGTAAGTATATAAAAATAATATTTTTTAACTATTGTACAGTATCATTATCACATGTTTTGAACATGTTTGTATTTGCTTGCACCTCTACATTTCTTCTTCTTATTTTTTTTCTCGATAGTTTTTCGTGCATTAGGTTTGTCATGAGAAGCAATGTGATATGAGTCGTATCATATGACCAATGTTAAGTTTCCTAGACCCTTGGATTTGAGACTAAAATGACTCCTGTAAATCTAAAGATTATAAACGACATCTCCAAGATATATAACTACATACAAACTCGAGTTTGTTCGTGTGACATATAATTGAAATACAACTAACATACCCAATAAAATTTTACGAATAAGATCTAAAGAGAATAGAGTGTACGCAGACTTTACTCCTATTCGGAAGGATAGAGATTGTTTCCGGGAAATCATCGACTCAACAGAAAAGACAATAATATCATAAAAGAAAAGGCACGTAACAACAAAAAAATAAAAAAATTATAACAGCACCGCAAATGACAAAAAATAAGTAAAAGGACAATAACACAAAAGTATCCAAAACAACACAATAATATGAACGCAACATAGACCGCTAACAAACCTAGACAAAAACTCTATCAGACTACCTGGTACAAAGAGGGAAAAACTCCAGACAACCCTTAGCCTACAAGGCTACAACCCTAATGCTCGGCCTCCACACGTTCCTATCAGGAATCATGTTCTCGGAAATCTGAAGCCGCTTCATATCCTGCCTGATCACCTCGCTCAAATACTTCTTAGGCCACCCTCTACCTCGTGTCATACCTGCCCAAGCCAACCGCTCACACCTCCTAACCGGGGCATCTATAGTTCTCCTCAGCACGTGTCCAAACCACCTAAGCCTCGCTTCCCGCATCTTGTCATCCACCGGAGCAACGCCTACCCTCTCCCGAATATCTTCATTCCTTTTATTATCCAATTTATTATGTCCGCACATCCATCTCAATATTGTCATATAATTGAAATAATTCATTAAAAATTAGTTGACACAAAAAGTTCAATTTACCTGTGCATTATTTGAGATTGTTTAATTTACCATTTATTTATTTATTTATGTTCTCTATCTGTATTCTTACTTTTAGTTATTGGTGTTAAACGGTTGGGCCGGGCTGTGTTAATTGTTGGACCCGTATGGGTAATGGTTCGGGCCGGGTACGTTTTAGGGCTTAGCGGGTTAACAGGTTCGGATTCATCCGGATAAAAATTGAACCATAGGGTTAGGGTTGAGGGGGCCGGGTTTAGTATATTTTTTAATTTTTTAATTTATATTTTTTTATAACTATTGTAAGTTATATTAATACTTTGTATTAATTTAAAGTATACAAGAAAGATGAGAAAAACTGCACTTATAAATTGCAAGTGGTATATTTATTTCAAAATTTAAAATTAAAGTTTGCATTTGAACAGTAAATTAACAAAAAAAAAATAGTAAAACTAAATTTTCATGCATAATAAATTAACAATACTTCAAATTAATCTAACAAACTAAAATATTAAACATAAATACATATAATTTTTAAATAACACAGATTATCGAAAAATCTTAAATACGAATTTTGGAGAACACTCAAGACAATACTTTATATGCCTCCTTAAACTGCATGTGCCAGACTCTGAACGAAAATTTAAGACTTGACCACATTTAATTTCTGACCTTCTTCATTTTCTTCTACCATCTCAAAGTGTTGCCAAACATATGAGCGCACTCTAGCAATACGAGGCATAATTTAACTTGAATTTGAGATTAAGACTTGAAGTCTTGAAAATTGGAGAATGAGAGAAATTGAGATTGAGAAATGAGAGGGTGTTTATTTAATGTTTTAGAGAAGGTTAATTTTGTAAATTGAAAAATGGTTTAAAATTTTTTTTTAAAAAGACTATTTTTACAAACCTGCCGTTGGCCAACATCTGGTTGTTGCCAACGGTCAGTGGGTCCCACATAATTCGGAAAAAAAAATTGCCGTTGTACCGGGACCGTTAACCTGATAAGGATTACTGTTCACTGGGCCGCGTTCAACTAGTCCGGTTACCCAGTTTCAAAAACATAAACGAACCAACCCCTCTACCCTTACCCAGCGCAGCCCAGGCCCCTCTATCGGTCTGAACCTGTTCAGAACCAAGTCAACTTGGCCCGTTTAATACCTTAGTGAATTGTTTGGACTCCACGTGTTTAATTTTCTTGGAAAACGTCAAAACTTGCTCTTTAACTATTTTTTGTAATTTAAAATTAATTTCAAATTAAGTTCGTAACGACAAAAATAAAACTTTTTCGTCATAGTGGGATAATATTAAACCAAATACCTAACAAAAAGTAATGGTTCGTAATTTCCAATTGTACTCAGGCAAATTTGACCATTTTCCCTAAAATTAGAATAGATAAACTTTATAGCCCTAAACTATTAATAAACCCCTTCTCCAAACTTTCCTATTAAATCCCATTTCAGTTCCTTTTCTAAAAAAACTTTCTAGAAGATTCCTTCCCTGCATTTTAATCAGGTAAACAATATTCGTTTGGAAGTTCGGTTTTCTTAATCAACACATTCTTTTATGTATTTTTATGTTGTTCTTTTTTTTTCTTCCTAAAAGCCGATTGTCAAATGTGAGAACCTTAAAGTTACAGGAGTTTGGTGTGTTCTTAGTGTTTATTTGATTTTCAAGTGAGTAAATTTACGAAAACATAACTTAAATAAGTTTATACTTGTCTCTTCTTTTTTTTGTTTTTAATAATTCTGGGTTTTAAATAATTTTTTTGTTTGGTATGATTCTGGATTACAAATGAGTTTATGTTTTTTTCAAGTAGCAATAATAACAAATAACTGAGCATTTGTATTGACTTCTATTATGTGAATGATCTGTATCCATTCTTCTATATTCAGGCCCATTCTAATTTTATGTGTTAAATCGTAATTTGGCTCAAACCCTGTGCGTGTTTATGATGTCTGTTATCTGTTTTCTTTTTGTATTTGACTCTGTTATATATTTCTTTGATACCGTGTTCGTTCTTTTGTCTCTGATAGATGGTCACAACTTCATCTGGGTTCGAATCCTACTGAGAGGTCCACTAGGGATTAGAAATTGTTGAAGAAACAAATGTCCAAGCACATTTAAGTAGTCAATCAATCAACCACCTACACCTCAATCTCAGATTAGTTGGGTCGACTATATGTATTTCTATATCTTTTTGCTCTATCCGATACTTTTCAACCCTGAATCCAATTATTTGTCTTTCAATGCGACATATTAATTCTTAGAACTTGAGGTTTTCTAGATGTCATACATAGTCTTCATACCTATATAGATATAAAAGGAGGAGGCTAAAGTGTAAAAGTAATCAAATTATGTTGTATCCTCAAGCACATTCAAGTTATATATTTTAAAGTTATTCTCATCTCTTTATTATATCTTTATCTCGAATGTGGTTATTTGATGTTGTACACCCTAGTTTATGACCTTTAGTCCGGTTTTTCGTCTACTATAGACATGCCTTATGCATTTTTGATACATGATGTTGGATATTTTATTAATAGGTTTATCCAGAGGGGACACACTTCATGATTCCCTGGTTTGAAAGGCCTCTCATATATGACGTTCGTGCGCGTCCACATCTAGTGGAAAGCACTTCTGGCAGTCGCGACCTTCAGATGGTAAATTCTTCTCTCAGCACTTGCTTGGTTCCCTACTACCACATATAAAAAGGAAAGAGAAATTAAAAGATTTGGATTGGAAGGACAAAAGTAATATGTGGTAAAGACTGTACAAACCTATGAGGGATAGAAGGTTTGTTCATCATATGTTTCCTTAATAGTAGGAGCAGAGCGTTTCTGTGTTATAAGAATGACAGGTTGTAAAATATATCTTTCAGGTTAAAATTGGACTTCGGGTTCGCACGCGTCCAGCACCAGATCAACTGCCCACTATTTACCAAACACTTGGTGAAAATTATAATGAACGTGTCCTGCCATCAATTAATTATTCATGAAACTTTGAGAGCTGTGGTTGCACAGTACAACGCTAGCCAGCTCATCACCCAGAGAGAGGTACGTGCAAGACGACATATACATACTTAGTGTGTTGATGTTGCTATTGGTAGAAGTAATTATTGCGCTATAGGTCATAACTGGTAATATTGCATCTGTACTGTATGGTGTGGTTGGCGCCAAATGTAAGGAATGTTCTGATATTGGATATGTGCTCCACTTCCTTCTCTGAAGTAGGGGACTATGGTGGATAGCTGCAAATTTTCTATTTGGCTGCCGTAGGAACTCATTGGAATTTTAAAGGTTCTTCACCATCTTTGCTTAAACTTGTGTACTTGTGCAGAATGTTAGTAGAGAAATACGGAAGATCTTAACTGAAAGGGCAGCCAACTTCAACATCGCTCTAGATGATGTGTCCATAACTAGCTTGACTTTTGGGAAGGAATTCACGACTGCAATTGAAGCAAAGCAAGTGGCTGCTCAAGAAGCTGAGAGAGCAAAGTATATTGTGGAAAAAGCAGAGATAAACGAAGTGCTATTATTAGAGCTCAGGTCATAATATTTTCCAAACCATATCCTTCTTTCTTTAATGTAATCTCCAGTTAATTCTTCAACTTATCATTTTATATGGAATATTATGATCAATGGTGCTTAAATTCCTTCCTGCAGGGTAAGGCTAAGAGCGCGCAGCTGATCGGTCAAGCTATTGCCAACAATCCAGTGTTTATCACGCTCAGGAATATTGAAGCAGCAAGAGATATTGCTCATACCATTTCAAATGCAGCAAACAAAGTGTACTTGAGTTCTGATGATTTGTTGCTCAACCTTCGGGCTTGAACTTGGAGACAACCGGAAGAAAGTAACCAGGAAGCGACCATGGCTAAACGGTTTGCTATTTCATCATTGCATTTTCTTCCTCATCTTATTAATAGTTGGGGACTATTCTTGGATAGGGACTTGGAGATAGCCTCTTGTTGGCGATTGAGATAGCAATTTGTTCTCGTAGTCTATTTTTCTTTTCACCTTCGAATTTTCCTTTCCAGATCATACACTTCTTTTAAATGTTGCTCTCGGAGAATAAATATGAATATTGAAGGTATAAAGAGAAATCATATCTAGGCCTGCTTTCCATCTCATCCTTTATCAGCTGTTGTTATTACCTAAATTAAATGTGGAAGCCTCATCTTTCATATCTCCAGTCCTGAATGTGTTTAGTCTGAGTTTTCGATTATATGTTTCTTCCTCCCTTATTATTGTCTTAAGTAGAGCCTGTTGGCAACTCAAACCATGTTTTTGGGTAAATTCTCAATGTTTTTATTTATTCGGGAATTTTGACATTGTATAGCCGTCGACATGAAAAAATCATTGGTGTTATTCGGGACGTTAAAAAAATAAGAACGCATTGTTTACATTGTATAGTCGTCAACCTGAAAATATTATCGGCAGATATATAATGTATGTATAATTTATGTATATTAGTTAGTGAATATAAATATTTTGAGGCTGAATGTGTAACTTCCTGAAAGAAACAAGTTGGCCAACTCTTGACATCAAATGTAAGCTTGACTCAATTAAAACAACTTGGTTACGTTATACCAACCATGACTTACTCTAATTTAATAAATTCCTTATTTAAACCCTTGCGAGCCAAGTCATTAACATTCTGAATGAGGGAAGTGAACTTTTACGTCAATCTGTTAGCTTACTGAAACAGACTCTTCAGGAATTTTCTAAGGTCTCTGGTCTTCAAGCAAATGTTGATAAAAGTGCAGTGCACTTAGCATGAGTAACCAACTGGCAGAAACATGAGATTCTACAGGTGCTGGGATATCCTGAAGGCAGACTCCCTATTTGGGGATGCCTTTGAATTCAAAGAAGCTGTCCATTGCTCAGTGCTTGCCACTGGTGGAGAAAATTACACAGAAAATAAATTGCTGGTCGTCAATGCTACTATCATATGTTGGTCGGCTTCAATTGATTAAATCTGTTCTATTTGGTATTCAAGCTTACTGGTCCCAGATTTTCCTATTGCCTAAAATTTTTTTGATGGTGACAGAAGCTATCTGCAGATCATATATGTGGACAGACTCTGCCACAGTTTCAAGAAAGGCTCTGATTGCCTGGGATACTCTGTGTCTGTCTTACAGTACAGGGGGACTGAATGTCTTGGACCTATCTAAATGGAATAAGGCTGCTGTGGTTAAGCATTTATGGGCACAAACTAAGAAGAAGGATAGCCTATAGATAAAATGGGTTCATACCTTTTATATCAAGAACCACTGTTTTGAAGACATGCTGGTGCCTGGGGCTGCTGCCTGGGCAATCAGAAAATTTTTTGAGTCGAGGAGTTTGATTAAAGGCATTGCAACTCTAAGTGAAAATCTGGAAAACAGATTGAGGCAGGTTCAACGGGGAGAGCCTTTTAGCATTAACAAGCTATACAGACAACTTCTTCCTCAATGCAGCAAAGTTCAGTGGAAGTCCATCATCCTGCAGCCTCAACTACATCCCAGATACAAATTTATATTGTGGTTGGCTTTGCATAAGCGACTTGCAACTGTGGAACGACTTCAGATGCTAAATATTTTGGTTCCACAAGATTGTATTTCTTGTGGTTTGTATCGAGAGACCTTTGAGCATCTTTTCTTTGACTGTTTGAATACCAAAGAAATCTGGTATCGACTCCGTAGCTGGTTAGGCTATAAGCGATCCATTGCTGACTGGCAGGAGGAATGTGAATGGGTTAGTAAGCTGGCGAAGAGTAGAAATGGGTTAACAGAAATTACTGCTTGTCTCTTTGGGATTCTGGTGCTATCGATATGGAGGGAGCGGAATAAATTGAGATTCCAGGGAGACAAGTTGATGAGCGTCACTGTATGTAAGGAAATCGTAGTCCATCTCCATTTCATAGGGGCTTCAAGGCAAAAGTGGAGGGCTGTCCTACAAAGTCTAGATCATTTCCCATAGACTTCAAATGAGATAGACTTTTCTCGAGTTAGTTTGTGTCACACGTATTATCAAAGAGTGTTCTGTTTTTTTAGAATGATAATAGTGTAGCAACTTTGTATAGCATATGAGAATAGGTGGTCAGCATCTATGCTTTGTACGTATATTTTTCTGACGGAATGAAATAGAAAACTGTTTATTCAAAAAAGAAAGCGTTAATTAATTCTGGCCATTAAAACCCATATCATAAATCTTTGTGTTAGAGTTTTTAGCATATTAAATTTCCCCTTTTCCTTCTACATTCTGTCATATATACTTACAAATTAATCCCCCAAATTGATATTCATGCATTGAACTAAAATCTTAAAAATAAAATTTACAAGATTCAACACACACATAGATACCTCAAAGAAATTAGGAACAGAAAATGTTGTAGCATCTGAAACCCAGTTGGAAGTACCCTTATTAGAAGATGAACAAATTGTTGAAAATCCAAAGAAAACACCAGCACAAAAGGTCATTAGAAAAACATTCAAGAAAACAGCCATTTTAGCCAATCTTTTACCTTCAGGTTCTGTTCTTGCATTTCAAATTTTATCACCAGTTATAACACATGAAGGCCAATGTTATTCCTCAATTAGCCATTCTATGACATTAGACCTTTTAGCCTTTTGTGCAATCTCTTGTTTTTTCATTAATTTTACAGAGTTTTCGCGATGAAGGGGGAAAGTTTGTTATGGATTGGCAACATTCAGAGGTTTATGGATTATTGATAGCTCGAATATTACCATTCCTCCTGAGGAAGCACCAAAATATAAGTTGAAATTTTTGGATGTGTTTCATGCCTTGTTATCTATACTTGTTTTTGGCGCTGTCACGGCGTTTGATCAAAATGTGATCAAATGTTTGTATCCTTCTCCATCACCAGAAACTCAAGAGATTCTTGCAATTTTGCCTATGGATGTTGGTGTAATTTGCACATTGCTGTTTGTTGCATTTCCTACTACACGCCATGGAATTGGCTTCCCTCTTTCACGTCGTTAGGAATACACATTTCTTTTCTCTTATTCAATTTAATTCTTCTTAAAGATTGATGTACATGAGCCTAATAAGTGGCGGAATCACATTGGCCCGAGGATGGTCAAACTGAATCATCCTTGTCAGAAAATTAATCTTCTTCTTTATGTATGAAATTACAGATATATAGTGAATGTACGAGCCCCTTCAACTTTGAAACAACACCTTTGTACTTTCGTTCATATGGGAGGTAGGAAAAAAAGAAGAAAAGAAATTGGATAATCTCTGATACATGCCTGGGATCCTAGCAGTCAAATCACTGTATTCGTTTCTCACCTCCTTCCGGTCAAATATATTTTAAGGTGTGTAGAGGCAGGAGAAGGAGGAATTGATCGACCAACTTTAGATAGGTGAATTGTTTTTTTATGTGTGTGTATCAATTATTGACTCCTATAAACACAAGGAACGTTACCATAGCAAACTGGACTCAAGATTTATTTTAGGTTGTGAATTTGATTCTCAGCTGACATTTTAGTTGGCTTTCAATCTCGTCTTTGATCTTGCCTCCGCCACTGTTTGGCTAAAAAGATATGTGAATACTTATTAATTTCTAAAACAATCAAAAATAAGAAGGGTTAATCGTAATCAAGAGTTATATGGACTAGAGAGTATAGTATGACCGAGATCTATGATTATGGTGTAGATAATAAGAACAATAGGACAAGTAATAAGCTTTATACAAGAGAGAGAGAGAGAGAGAGAGAGAGAGAGAGAGAGAGAGTCAGATGAGACACACAGAGAGAGTTGTATATTTCCAATAGCAAAATACACATGAGTCTTTACAAAGGGAAGGTACCCTTTTGTATGCTAAGAGACTTTCCTTGAAATAATAAAAGAAAAGTACAAGGGTTGGTGGCCTCAGTGTACGAGTGTCAGAGCTCGAAACAACGTCGCAGTGAGTCATGTCACTCGGTCCGTCTACTAACTGAGGCCGGCCTTACTCGAGTCGACCATAATTAGGTCGTTTCCTTTGCTGAGGGCGTACGTAGATAGTGTAGGCACGTAGGGAACCAAATTTGCCCAATACAGATAGCCCCTCTGTTTGTTGGGGGCGTAATAGAGAGACGTCTTCAACGAACAAACATACATTCTTGGTATTTCTGGAAATTTGGCCGTTCGTGTGGATACCGCTGGAAAATGCGTGCCCATATATGAAATGTTAATCCGTTGACATATTACCTCTCTTTTGGGGCTCCTTTTGGAGATGACATCATCAATCACATGCGTGATCATTACTTCTGCTCCTGAGACGGTTCAGGTCATGACGTGACGTTTGGGTTTCTTGCGCTGGTTTTCGAGTCATGTCTTTTCGATTTTCGTGTGCCATTTCTTACAAATAGAGGGAAAGTTAAACTTGATCCATCTTTCGATCTTTTTCATAGAGTATTTTCCCAATCTTTTCCTCATCTTTTTCTGATACTCGTTGCTCTTTCTCTTTTGAGAATCTCGTTCTTAGGCATCGAACCCGCGACCAGAAATGCCTTTTTCTTACAACTTTTGTTATGGATAAACATCTTCGTGATGATACCATGACCAAGGACGATGCTTCCTCCAGGGCTTCGTCATCCTCAGATGATGGGGAGACCGAGGAAGTTCTCATCCCACTGTCAACGACTAACTTACTCCCACCGGATATGGATAAAAGGAGGGACTTTAAGAACACGTGTAAAATACTTCCTTGGGAACACAGTGATCTGATGACGTCTCACTTGGCTGCTCTCAGGAAATCGTATAATATTCCTAATTACGTTGAGATGGTCCCCGCTGGGCTAAACTATGCTAATGTGCACAAGCCCGGGTATTGTGCATTTTACGAGTACGCCTTTCGAATCGGGTATAGCCTTCCGACTTACACTTTGGCGGAAGAGCTATATTGCTGATACGGGGCGTGCCCGGCCCAGCTTACTCCGTATGCATTGAATGTGTGTAGGGTCCTTACCACCTATGCGGCAAAGGCCGAGAAAGAGGTTACCGTCCATCACATCCTACAAATGTTCGGTGCGAGCTTCATGAGAGGCTCGATTCTCCAGTTAAGGAGTCGGGGCAAGAAGAGCTTCGTGTCGCAGGTGGACGACAAGGCCAACCTCATTTTTTGGACGAGATTTTTCTATGTGGTACCGAGCACCTTGTGTCCAACCTTGAAGGGTTTCCAGAGGTGTGGAATGATGCATATAAGTATCACTGTGCGTAACTTTTACTACGGCAACCTCACCTTGCTCGTTTTCACCGTCGTAAATTTCCCATTGCTTTCATGCAGTGACAGCTCGCCCTCCTCGAAGGGCTGACGAAATTAGGTCGTGGGTGCAAGCGTTGATACTGTTTGCAGAAGAATGTCGTTCCTGGCCTGAATTCCTTAGGCTCTATGGCCCGGTAGGTAACGTCCTTACCTGAGTTTTTTCTGTTATGGTTTGGGGGTTCCCATAATTTTCTTGCCCGTCTCATACATGATTTGGTAGGTCGGGACGCCTCTAAAAAGGCACAGAAGAAGAAGAAAACCGTGGTTGGCCCTTCTAGGGCGGTATCTGACCTTGAGGAGGATATGATCCTCGTTGGCACGTCTAGGGGCGGTACTTCGCCCCCCTCAAGACAAGATGTCGCATTAGAAGCGGCTCCAGGGTTAGTATCTGAGGTCGTGCTGGGGGTCATACTTGAAACGACGTCCATGGAGATACCGACAGCTGTTCCTGAGACCATTCCTGGGGTTGCCCCCATAGGGACGTCCACTGCAAAACCGACTCCATCTGAGACCGCTCTAAATCTCATGGAGGGGGACCGTGAAGTGGAGGATCCATTGGAGATGAGGAAGCGTCGGATTCTTACTGGCAAGGTTGTGGCCACTCAGATAGGGAAGCTTAAGCCATCCCGCCCTGAATCTAAGGCGACCTTTATGGCCGAGGCCATTCGCTCAGGGAGGTCCGCTCTTAGGAGGGAGGCCACGGAGAGGAGGAGTAAATGTAGGGACGTGGCGGGCCTAGGAGTCTCCACGGAGGACGTGGGCAGAGGAGGTGGGTCCTTGGACCAGGTGGAGATGGTGGCCGGCCAGTCTTCCCGTCGTACAGTGATTCCAAGCAACTATAATTAGCTGGAGAATTGCGAGCAGGCGGCCAGTAATATGACACTCAGCACGGTGCGACCCTGGCGGAACATGGCGACAAGGTCTTGGCCCAAAGGGTGGCGAGTGCGACCTTGCAGGTATGTCTTTGTCTTGATTGATGATCTTTCTTTTGCATTAGTGGAAGGTGATTTTGCTCGTACTTACTTTGGTTTCTTTTCCGGACTTTTATCTTAGAGGCGGAGAAGGGTCTACGCCAGAAGGAGAAGGTGGCCAAGTACAACAGGTTGGTGCAGAAGTACAACAGGACACGCGAGGCGCACCAGACCTTGGCCGATATGTATACGCAGGACCCTAACTTCAGGGTGGTTCGTGAGGGCCTCATGGAGTCCGAGGAGCAGCTGAGGAAGGGTGCCTGAGCTAGAGAAAGTTGATGAACAGCTCATGGCCGTTGTTGCTCGGGCCGCGGAGATGGAGGTCCTTATTCAGACTAAGGACAAAGACTTGCAGCTCGGCCGTGTAGTGGCGGAGGAGACGGCAGAACTACGCACTCGTGTTTTGGCCTTAACGGCGGAAATTGACGCCACGAAGGCTGAGGTCGAGGATCTCTAGCGAGCTCTTGCACAGGTCGATACGTCTCCTGAAGCACACGAGATGTGGGTGTGTGCGGAGGCCAGGCTGGTCGTGCTCGAGGAATTTTTGGCGGCTGGTCGAGCATTTAAGGTGGAAGTTTAGAGCCAGCATCAATTGGTTAGATCCGCTCGTGAAGCGGCCTGTTATAGTCCTGAATCGCCGTTCTGGGAGGGGGGAAACTCTGCAGACATTAATCGTTTGGAATCCAGCTCTTGGATTTCCAAGCCGTACCCTTCTGGAAATAAGGACGGGCCACCTGAAAGCCAGGGTGGGCAGGATAAGTATTGGGCTTTAGGATCCTTTTAAATATGCCTGTAAATACTGACTTTTGTATCATGGGTGTTTGACCCTTTGGATAAAGACATATGATTTTTGTTGTAGGTAATATTTTCTATTCTTTTTGGCACGTTGTTTTTTTTTACCGTAGCTGTGTAAAACTCAACGGCCTTAGCCGTGTAGAAAGGATGGCCGTAGCCTTGTAAAATTTGACGGCCTTAGCCGTGTAAAAATGATGCCATTGCCTTGTGAAGGCGATGGCCTTATCCATGTAAAAATGATGGGCGTAGCCTTATAAAAGCGATGGCCTTAGCCATGTAAAAACGATGATCATGGCCTGATGGCCTTAGCCATGTAAAAATGATGTCCGTAGCCTTATAAAAGCGATGGCCTTAGCCATGTAAAAACGATGATCGTAGCCTGATGGTCGTAGCCATGTAATAATGATGGCCGTAGCCGTATAAAAACGATGGCCATAGCCATGTAAAAATGATGGTCGTAGCCGTATTAAAATGGTGGCCATAACCATGTAAAATGATGGCCGTAGCCATATAGAAACTATGGCCATAGCCGTGTCAAAATGACGGACGTAGCCTGGTAGTTCATTTGGAGATGGTCGTAGCCTTTTCATTCAATTGGAGATGGTCGTAGCCTTTTCGTTCATTTGGAGATGGCCGTAGCCTTTTCGTTCATTTGGAGATGGCTGTAACCTTTTCATTCATTTGGAGATGGCTGTAGCCTTTTCGTTCATCTGGAGATGGCCGTAGCCTTTCTATACATCTGGAGATGGCCGTAGCCTTTCTATACATCTGAAGATGGTCGTAGCCTTTCTGCACATCTGGAGATGGCCATAGCCTTTCTATACATCTGGGGATGGCCGTAACCTTTCTATTCATCTGGAGATGACACTAATCCAGTCCTGTACCATCTCGGGCTTGGAGAGTACACGAAGAGGAGGACATGATGTACTTGTGCTGCAAACATCTCCAGGTGGCCCCTTTGTCGCCTTGTTAAAAACCTTCCCGAAAAAACCAATTGGGACAAAACCCGGGTAAGGGAAATAGAGTACGACTTAGGTGACACCATTTTAGAAATGGAAATGTTTGAGGTGAGCGACGTTCCAGTTGAGCTGGAGTGTCGTTCCTTCCATTGTCTCTAGCTGGAATGCTCCTTTCCCGCCCGCCACCGTGATTTTGTAGGGTCCATCCCAGTTTGTTCCCAGTGTTCCTTCACTTGGGTATTTTGAGGCCAAAGTCTTGGCCTTGAGGACGTAGTCCCCTACTTTGAGTGGCCTTATTTTTTCCCTCTTGTTGTAATATCTTTTGACTTGTTATTTTTGGGCTACCATCCTGATGTGGTCCATTTCTCATCTTTCTTCGGCTTCATCAAGATCTTGGAGTCTGCTGATGTCGTTTTCTGTTCCGCTAGTGTGTGAATACCTTAGGCTGGGATCGCCCACTTCAACGGGCATGACCGCGTCAGTTCCATAAACCAGTGAGTATGTGGTTTCCCCGGTACTGGACTCGGGTGTGGTTCTGTACGCCCACAAGACTTCGGCTAGTAGTTCCGGCCATAGCCCCTTGTCATCTTCGAGCTTCTTTTTTAGTATGTTTATAATTGTTTTGTTGGAGGACTCCGCTTGGCCGTTGGCGGCGGGGTGGTATGGCGTGGATTGTATCCTTTTGATGCGCCATTTTTCGAAGAACTCAGTCGTTTTCTGACCAATGAACTGGCGCCCATTGTCGCAGCTGATTTCTTTGAGGATGCCGAAACGGCATATAATGTTCCTCTATATGAAGGTGATGACTTATTGCTCGCGTATTTGCACGTACGCACCTGCTTCCACCCACATGGAGAAATAGTCAGTCAAAATAAGTAAAAATCGTACCTTTCCTCGTCCTGAGGGTAGCCGGCCAATTATATCCATTCCCCACTTGATGGATGGCCAGGGGGAGGTGACAGGATGGAGGGGTTCTCCTGGTTGGTGTATCATTGGGGCGTACTTTAGGCATTGCTCGCATCAGCGGATATATTCGGCTGCTTCTTTCTTCATGGTGGGCCAGTAGTAGCCGGCGCGTATGATGCATCGCACGAGGGCGCAGTTGCCAGTGTGGGCGGCCTTCGTGTACTTCTTCAAGTACCGGTCTTGCTTGTTGCGGCCCTAATAATTTGGCTAAGGGGCCACCGAACGTCCTTTTATAAAGGTCGTTGTTGATCATGCAGTATCATGCGGCCCGTATGTGAAGTATTTCACCTCTTTTTTATCGGTGGGTAGTATCCATCCTGCAAATAAGATATGAACTATTGCGCCAGTCCCAAGTCAGGTTTAAGGAAAGTACCCAGGTGTGATCAATGGCTGAGTGGAGGAGTGTGACCACGCTTTATTTGTTGATGTTTTTGGTGGCGCCAGCCAACTTTGTCAAGTCGTCCTCTTCGATGTTCCGTGCTCTGGGAATTTGTTCGAAGCGACATTTTTCGAATGTAGCCATCAGTTTGTGGATTTCTGACTGGTACTTTTGTAGTCTCTATTCTTTGATTTGATAAGTCCCAGTGATCTGGTTTACCACAAGTTGGGAGTCGCAGTGGAGGAGAATTTGGCGAGCCCCATACTTGGTGGCTAATTTCATGCCTGCAGCAACGGCCTCGTACTCGACCTCGTTGTTAGTCATTTCCGGGCATCGTATGGACTGTTGAATTGTTTCACCCGTGGGAACCTCAAGAACGAGTCCCAGTCATGATCCTGATGTATTGGCGGCGCCATCCGTATAAAGGACCCATAGGTCGTTTTCGGAGGATGCACGTTGTGCCTCAAGTTTTTCCTTTGGCAGGACTTCCGTGTTGAAGTCGGTGATAAAGTCGGCTAGGACTTGCGACTTGATGCTGTCCTCGGAAGGTATGTAATATCATGCTCGTTGAGCTCAACGTCCCATCTGGCAAGTCGCCCTGAGAGTTCAGGTTTGTGTAGGACGCTCCTTAAAGGGAAGGTCGTTACTACCCCTATGGGATGGCATTGAAAATATGGTCGTAGCTTTCGTGAAGTTACTACAAGTGCTAATGCTAGCCTCTCAAGGTAGGGGTAACGGGTTTCGACGTCCACTAAAATTTTGCTAATATAATAAATAGGAGATTGCGTACCTTTATTTTCGCGCACTAGGACGACGCTGACTGCGACTTCTGATACGGCCAAATATATCAACACCGGCTCACCTGGGTTGGCTTTCACCAGTAGGGGTGGTGATGAAAAATATGATTTCAAGTTCTTCATGGCTTCTACACTTCATTCCACTGCAGTCGCAGGTCTTTCTTCAATATACCGAAGAATTTATGGCACCTGTCGGAGGAGCGTGAGATGAACCTGTAGAGGGCGGCTATCCGAACCGTCAGCTTCTGCACCTGCTTTTTTTTGCTAAGTGTTTTTGGGATGGATTCTATGGCCTTGATCTGGTCAGGGTTGACTTCGATGCTGCTTTGTGATATCAGAAATCCCAGGAACTTTCCTGAGGCTATGCCAAAATCGCATTTTTCGGGATTCAATTCCATACTGTACCTCCTTAATATTTCGAAGGCTTCCTTCAAATGGGTGAGGTGGTCTTCCTTTTTTGATAACTTGACCAACATGTCGTTGATGTAGACCTCCATTGTCTTGTCGAGTTGTTCTTTGAACAACGCAGTCACCAACCTCTAGTAAGTGGCCCCTGCGTTCTTAAGCCCGAAGGGCATTACCTTATAGCAGTACGTACCCTAGTGAGTGATGAAAGTTATTTTCTCCTGATCCTCCTCAGCCATCATGATCTGATTGTTGCCGGAATACGCATCAAGGAAGCTTAGCAGCTCATGTCCTGCCGTTGCATCTATCATATGATCGATGTGGGGTAGCGGGAATGAGTCTTTTGGACATGTTTTGTTTAGATCGATGAAGTCTACACACATACGCCACTTCTCATTTTTCTTTTTGACCATTACGACGTTGGTGACCCATTCTGGGTACTTGGACTCCCTGATGGAGCCATTACTCAGCAGCTTGTCTACTTCTTCACTCACCGCTTTGTTGATTGCGACGTTGAACTTCTTCTTGCCTGCTGCACGGGCAGGTATAATGGGTCAATGTTAAGTTTGTGGGAGGAAATTTCTCGTGGAATTCCTGGCATATCTACATGGGAAAAAGCGAATAGGTCCGCATGTTTAGATAAAAATCCACAGTACTGACCTGGATTTGATAGATCGTGGCCTATGTAAGCTTTCTTTGCGGGGTCACTGTTGTTCAACTAGACAGGGTCGAGGTCTTCGACCGTAACCTTGCTAGCATTGATGTCATCGGGATCTTTGATGGCATTCTCTGTCGAGTGGACCTTAGTCCCTGACAAGGCTGATTGCTATGCTTCAGCACTTGCTTCCTTGAGTTGGTTGGTGTGTGTGTGTAACCCTGAGCTATTTTATAGCATTCTTGGGCGGTGCGCGGCTCACCCCATATACTGTACTCCCCATGAGGTTGGGAATTTGACCACTTGATAGAAACTAGAGGGGACGGCCCTCATGGCATGTATACCGTCCGATAATGGCGTTGTATGTCGTTTCTTGGTTCATTACGTGGAAAATGGTTTCCATCGTAACTCCTCCCGCCAGAACGGGCAGCGTCACCTCGCCTGAGGTTCTTTCCACTGCATTATTAAAACATATTAGCGTTATGAAGCTTGGAATTATCTTATCCTCGAGTCCCATGAGTGCAAGGACTCTTGGTTGAATGATTCATGCGCTGCTGCCATCGTCGTCCATGATCATTTTAACATCGGTATCTACTATGCTTAAAGTTATATCTAAGGCATCATAATGAGGAAAACACAAACCGTCGGCATTAGACTTATCGAAGGTGATACTGTCTTCGAAGTTGTCATACCGTTCGTGAGTCATTGGCTTTATATTGCGATTATTTAGATTTTGCTGTAACTTCCATGCTTATTTGATGATTTTTATATGTTGTAAAAAGCATGTGAAAGAAATTGTGAACTTTAAATTTCAAGGAGTATTAGCTCGAGTTGAAATACGAATTGTGAAGGTATATGAGACATTTAAATATTTGGAGCATGGGCTCAAGTGATAATGAGAACTATGTGATGAAAGTTAAAGAAAGAGAAAGAGTAATTGATATTGTTCCCCAGTCGGGATTTAACTATTTAATTGCATTTCCTTTTTGGGATTTCTATCATTATTTATCTACTTTCTTTCCTGTAACGACTCGATTGGTTGTTTTGAGAATTTAAGCTCCATTAGCGGCATAAGGTCAGGAACAACTTCAGAATAGGAATATCAAATTGCGTGCATGGTAGAATTCGGCTTTCGGATGGTTTAGAGTCAAATTTGAAGAAGAAATCTAGTTTTGAAAGTTCTAACGGTAAAAATCTGATCGGAATTGGACATTTGATTAAACGACCCCGGAATGGGTCGTGAATAATCTCAACAACTTTGTATGGTGATTTTTGAGTTAGGCGCGCGTCTGGATTCAGATTTGGAGGTTCGTAGAGTGAATAGAGGTTTTTCAGCGAAAGTTGACGTTGGAAAATGAAGAACTTTGACCCACAATTAACTTTTGGAATATCAGGGTGGGAATGCAATTTCGAGAGTTGGAGCAGCTCGATTATTTTATTTTGGACTTGTCTGCAAAATTTGGCGTGATTCCGAGTGGAATTGATAGGTTTCGGCATGAGATTCGTTATTTGAAAATTTGGAAGTTCTTAAGCTTGATTTTTGGGTTGATTCGTTGTTTCGATGTTGTCCTATGTGATTCGGAAATTTGAGCAAGTCCGTATGAGGTTATATGACTTGTGTGTGTGATTAGACGGGATCCCGGGAGCCTCGGGATGAATTTGGATGGTTGTCAGAAGGTTTTTGGAGTTGAAAGGTTGGTGAAGATTGCTGGTACTTGTCATAACCGCAATTTCGGTTTGGGTTCCGCAGGTGTGGAGCTGCAGAAGCGGCTGTGTGATCACAGATGCAGCCCAGGGCAGATTATTGGAAACCGCAAAAGCGGTGTGAGAATTCGCAGAAGCATAACCGCTGGAGCGGTATTTTGTTCGTAGATGTAGAATTGGTCACTTAAGGGAAATCCGCAGAAGCAGCTCATTTGTCGACGAGGCGGGAACGCTGAAGCGGTATGTACTGGGCTGAAATATCAAATTCAAAGGTTTAATTTCAAAAGTTAGAAAAATCAAATTGGAGCTCGGGAGAGGGCAATTTTTAGAGGGTTTTGAAGAGGAGATCATTAGTTAACGTTTCTTTGATCCTTTCTAATCATATTCCATCAATCTATAGTTAATTTTGTCAATTAAATTCGGTTTGGGGAATTAAAATTTAGGGGAAATTTGAAGAAACTTCATAGACCAAGTTATTGGATTTTGAGTGGGTGTTTGACCTCCAATTTGAGAGATTTTTATGGTTAGACTCGTGAGAGTATGGGGGTTCTGGAAATGTTAAATTCATCCGATTCCGAGATGTTGGCCTGAGGGGAGTTTTTGTTATTTTACCTAATTTCGCACTTTAGCTTTGAATTAAATAGTAGAATTAGTTGCTTGAGATGTTATTTACAATGCGTGATTTTATTGAATAAATTTGAGCTATTTGAAGTCGAGTACGTGTGGCAAGAACGTGGTTGCTAGTTGATTTTAGCCGGCTTGAAGTAAGTATCTTGCCTAACATTGTGTGGGGGACTTCTCCTTAGGATTTGAGTCTTTTCTGTTAATTGTATTCTTTATGCGCGAGGTCACGAGTGTGTGCTCGGAATTATTTGTAGAAAATTTATCCCTTTTAGGTTCTTAGATCCTTCAAATCACCGAATATGAGGTTGTTCTTAATACAATTGAGTTTCATGTTATTAGTTTCACCTCTACATGTCTTACTTGGAATTTATTTGCCCTTTTGGTGTATTCTTATTCCCAAAATGCCGTTTACTTATTTAATTGTGGATATTTACCCTTCTATATTCACATTATCATTCTTAACTGCTTGTCTTTATTTGGAAAACATCATTTCTATCTCTCGTGCAATTAATTAGTCTTGATTGGAAAAACGTTAGATATCATGTGTTTAGGCAATATTTTCCTTAATTGTAATTATTCGTTTCATGTTAATTTCCTTGTTGTTGAACTGAGTATTATCCAATTATTATTTCATATTATTTTATCCTTGTTGAGTTATTCTTATTGTGCTTAGTATTTCTCTGTTACGGTTATTCCTTGTGAGTTAGTTGTATCGTCTTTTGGGGAATGGAAATACCTGAGTTGAATTCCTTGCTTTGTTCCTGTATATATTCTCATTTATTGTGTTGTACTTGAGACTGTGATGCACGAGGTTACTGCCGTGCGACTGTTGGTACTGTGATGCACGAGGTCTCTGTCGTGCGGTTGTTGTTGAGGGGTTGCACGAGGTCTTGCCATGCTATTGTTGTTATTGATGTTATTCAAATGCGGCATAATAAGGCGAGATGTGTTATATGCTTATATGTGGGTTGCGCATGTGGTGGAATAAGGTGGGAACATTGTGATGCACGTGTGGCAAAATAAGGCGGTGCTTATTATATTATCATTGCACACGTGGCGAAATAAGGTGGGCTATGTAAGGGGCTGATTGTAATGAATTGTGACGGCCTGTGGAGACATTCCTATTTTGTTTACTATTGTGATTGTGGGTTGCTTACCTGTATGTGTTTGTCGTTTGAAAGTCCTGAGGAAACATTATACATGTGCTGTGTTCTCCTATTCTAGTTTACTAGTTCGTAGAATTCTGGTTAGAACACTTGCACGAGCATACATGTAGTTGAAGACTCCCGTTAGAGGCGAATTTCTCTTGTTTTGCTAAGGATGGAGGTACTCCCTCATTTATCCATTTTGTATGTGAGAGGGGCCATAGTTAGCTAGTTAGTGGTCAGCATGACTGAGAGACTGATGGGGCATAGGATGCCAAGTGTTAGATTGTAGATGCTGGGTTTTCGTGAGATTGTAGATGCTGGGTTTTCGTGAGTTGCGGTTGTTGATTTTCGGTATAAATTGTGGAAAGAGCTGAAGAAGGCCTTATGTGAACCACTGTAAGATGTGAGTATTGACTTGTTCTTCTCTTGTTGCGTTGTGACCTTAGAATTTGGATTGTGATTTCGTCATTTTCATATCATCATTTCTTGTATTCTCCTTGTTACTTATTGCTTGTTTACCTTATTGTGATTTGTAGCATTTTTAATCACTCGTGTAGTCATTACATATTTACATATCATCTCCATTATTTCTATGATTATATTGTTTATTGACTAGTAGGTGTCTTGACTGTTCCTCGCCACTACTCCACCGAGGTTATTCTTGATACTTACTGGGTACTGCCGTGGTGTGCTCATGCTACTCTTTTGGACATTTTTGTTGTGCAGAAACAGGTACTCCCACTCAGTTCTGTCATCCTTCGAAGGAGACGTATCGCTAGAGACTTCGAAGTATATCTGCTACGTCCGCAGACCGAGGAGTCCCTTTCTAGTTTTTCTATAATTTGTATAACTCTTTCAGTATTTCTCCTTGTGTAGATATTGTGAGCACGTGATTTTTGCCATATGAATTTGGAACTTGCATTTAGGTTTATTTCACCTTTTAGATTTAATTAGTGATTAGCCTATTTTCCACAAGAAGAAAATAACAAAAATAGTCCATTTTCACATTTTTAATTGTTAATTGTTGAGTTTACTTTTAAATAGAACTTAATCAATTTTGTAGGAATTAATTAAGCTTATTTAGATATAAAGTATATTTCTTTTTAGTTTTTGCATTTTTATAAATCAAGAAATATACAAAATGAAAAGAGAAATAAGTAAAAGCAATTGCAAAATGAAGACAACACTTGAAAAATAGAGAAAGAGGAAGAGGGTTGCTATATTAAAAGATTGAAATTGGGCCACTAATATTTCATAGCCCAACCGGATCACCCAGGCCCTATCCCAAAGCCACCCCGTCAGCCCCAAACCCAACAATCGGTCTGCCCTATTAATTATAAGGAGTCAATCTCAGCCGTTTACTCTCCATCATCCAATGGCTTGAAATTCCCCCTTTCATTACATTAATATGTCTGAAATTCCCCTTAACCCTAAACAACCAACATCTCCCTCCTCGTATCTCCCTGTATCACCACCGGAGCCGCCGCCGACGGTGAACGTCACCGCTACCAATGGCCACCAGATTAACACCTCGGGATCCTCTCTTCTCCCTCATCTCAAATCTACAAATAGTTCCCTTCAATACCCAGCTCATCTCTTCGAAGCTTCGTTTTAAGTTTTCCGGCCAAGTCACAAAATGACCCAAATCCGACCAAATTCACACCATACAATCCCTAGACCTTCCTCACAGCTAATACCTAACCGAATTCCCTCGAATATGAGTAGAACATGCTGAATTTTAAAACTTAGGTTTTTTTGGAGACAATTGTTTTTGGGAGATTTTGAAGGTTCGATTGGTTTTAAGTTAATATTATATGCTTATTTCATATGAAATAAATATATAACATTAACTCAAAGCCAAAGTTGAAAGTCAATCGAGTTTGAAGTAAGTCCGTTTGTTTGTTCTTTTTCTTTTCTTTTCTTTTTCCCTCTATGTTCTGATGAATGTTTCTTGGTTTAATTTGTGCTTCTGTGGCTAATTGGTTCATTCTATATGTTAGTTAATTAGTTTATGGTTTCTGTTTCGTTAGTTCGATTGTTAAGAGTTGGTTAATTATGAGTTTTGTTAGTTTAGTTGGGGATTATTTCGAATGTTTAGTTTAAACTAGTTTCGGTTCAATTTTGGCATATAGTTGTTTATAATTTGCCTGTTTCTCTTTAAATCTAATTTTTTTCAAGTTTTGATTGCGCAATTCTTGTTATTCAGTCGAATTGTAATCATAGCAGGGAATATTGTGTTAAGTTCTTTACCATGATTTGTTATTAGCTTAGATTTAGTTTTAATTAATTTTAGTTAACTCTGTCTTTAGTTCGTGTTTTGTGGCTTTTCACTTTTATCGAATTAGTTTGGTTTAAATGTTGATTTAGATTAATTGATAGTAGTAGGAGTTAGGTTTAACTAAGTATTAATTGGATTCAATAACTCATGTTTCAAGGTTTTAAAAGTAGTGTTAGCATGGCTGAATAGTGTAGACTGTTATTCAGTTAATCCTAGTTAGTAAAAGGGGATGGGGGCAACTAGTATAAGATCAGTAATTTCGGGAAATAATCAATGGTAGTTTAGGCATTGAAAGGGGTTGTTTTATGAAGAATAGTAAAATCAACACCAAGATTAGGGTAGTATAGATATTGTATAGGTAAAAGAACACCATAGGGTCTTCTAGAATAGAACTTTAGTGTAGATTTAGGTAAACTTAGGGTAGTAACTTGAGAAACAAGTCAGAAATTGAAGGACTAATAGGTGAAATATGAAATTAAAAGAGGAAAAAGAATATGTGAAAGCTTCCAAAACTTTCTTTCCTGTTATGGCCTATAAAAGGCAGCCCTAGTACCTTCATTTACAGGTTGGAGACTCCCTGAAAAAGTCAAGAAATTTTAGCTATCAAAACTCCCTCCAAATAGCTCTTTTTTTTCTAATTTTCAGATCTAAGTTTTCAAATATTCAAAATCCAAAAACATCAAAAACAGAAAAAAAAAATATCCTACTGTTTCATTGCTTAGTTAGATCATTTTCAAGCATTTCCTTGGTTTTCTTCAAATTATGTTATAATTTCAAGTTTCAACAGCATTCAAGAGCATCTGGTATTTTGCTCGAGTCAGTTTGGGTCAGTTTAGTTTGATTCTAGTTGGATACAATTCCCAGGGATCCTCAGTAGCAATTTAAGTGCAATTTTGAACTTACTTGAGTGTATTCCGAGTGGTCATTGGTTTGATTTGTGGGATTCTATCTGATTGTTGAACATTGCTGGTTTTCTAAATCATTTCCTTGGTTGCTCGTTGATTCTCTACTGCTGGAATTTCTAGTTGCTGGTCTTGTTTGATTTTTTTGGCTATTCCTCTTATCTCTTGGTATGTTGATTGATATCTACTGTTGTTGATTTACCTCTCCTTCTTCTCTATTTCACAACTCAGGTACACATCCCGAATTTGAGCTTGATGTAACTTCAAAGTTGAAAATGCAATACAACACTCGTTCAGTTGCTCCTGGAAGTTATATTCATTGGCCTGGGTTGTATTATTAGTTTAAATGTCTCCTCCCTCAGCCATACATCCCTTTTTTTCTTTTGGCCGTTTTTGGAGCTACGTGATCATTTAATGTAGTTCAACTGTTTAACGCATCTCCATTCCAATTTGTATGTGCCTGGACCATGGACTGTATAATCAGAATTATTTTGGATCGTAAAGAGACTATCTAGTTACTAAACTTTAGTTAGTTAATAGTCTCAATAATATCATTTGGTGATTATTTTGATCAAAAGTTTAAGTAATGGAATTAATTGTTTCCAGATTTGCATGCTGCAATTAAAGCATTTGAGTGGTGGACTGATTTTTGATTTGTTTGCAGTTAGTCCTGGACTATCTTGAGCCATAACTGGAAATCTGTGACTAATATAGTTGTTTAGTATAGCCCCTTTAGTGTAAATTAGTTAGACTTTTCTACCCTTATAAGGATTCTTTAACAATAGTTCTGTAATTAAGCTTTAACAGCAGTCTCAGATTTGAAACGTAGTCATATGTTCTATATTTTTACGAGTTAAAAACATATATGACAAGCATGAATACAGGGTAATCATATGAAGCTAAGAACGAATCAGCTATGAGGCCCTTAGTGATAATATTCTCCGCCTGGGCCCAATGCTCTTCTGTACAAGTTACACATCTGGATAATATACATTTGTGGGCAAGGATAAATTGGTTGAGGGCCAGCTTTATGGCCCAAGATATGGGGTGTTTCATTTAGGCTGTCTTATTTAAGTCCAGCCCTTATTCGAATATCATAGTAATATACATTGACTCGTTAATTGATTAGGCCCTTTAAAGACAAAAATAATTAGAAAATCCTTGTTACATTAGATTTTCCAAAACAAATGAGACGAGCCTCGCCAAACAAAAATACAAAATTGTGGGGCCCTTACATAACTGTTATATTTGATTATTAGATTTCGGGATCGGTCGTTTAGTAAATTTCACGGTCTTCCCCAAAATAATGAGGCGTTATACTCTTTTGGTGAGATTTTAATAAATTCACCTTCCTAAATCGGGTGCGCATTTATGCGACCCAAATCCAAATCTCAACAGAGTTGAAATATGTTGACAACCACGGGTGTATTGATTGCGACATGGTTTGAGACGCATTTTCATGACGTTACAATTCTATTAAAATAATAATAATAAAAGTGGTTCACGAATAAAAGGCACATAAGCTAACATGTATTCAAATCAGATAAAATCAAATAAAACAGTTAAGAAATCGTGCTAGAATCACGGAACACGGGAATACCTAATACCTTCTCTCGGGTTAAAAGAATTCCTTATCCGAATTTGTGGTTCACGGACTGTAATACAGAGTCATATTTTTCCTTGGGTCGTGATTTGACCGGTGACTTGGGACACCATCAATCTCCCAAGTGGCGACTCTGAATAATAATAATAATTTCTGTTCTGATTGTCCTTTAATTGGAAAAACTCATTTATGCCCTTACAGGTGTTGTGAAAAAGGAGGTGTGACAGATATTCTTGAGTTAGAGCCTCTTATGTATTCCTTAGCTTGTGATTTGTGAGATTCCAGATTTTGGAAATTGTTTTTAGCATCGGGAGTTGTTATTGTATTGCTGAGCGGCTTTTAAATATATGTTATTTTATGAAACCTGTTTTAATTATTTTACTACAATTTATGGTTTATCTTCCGCATTGTTAGGCTTACCTAGTCATAGGGACTAGGTGTCGTCACGACATGTTTACAGAGGGCGAACTGGGGTCGTGACAGGTTGGTATCAGAGCTCTAGATTCAAAGGAGTCACAAATCACAAGCTGGTTTATTAGAGTCTTGTGGATCGGTATGGAGACGTCTGTACTTATCTACAAGAGGCTACGTAACCGTTAGGAAAATTCCACTTTATTTGATTTCCCTGTCGTGTGAGATTTTGACATTCACTATCCTAAAGTTCTGTCTTCTACTCTCTCACAGATGGCGAGGACACGTACTACCCGAGGTGATCAGGCACCCATGCTCCTTGCTACAGTCATCAGAGATCGGGGCTGGGGTAGAGTTCGATGACGCACACGTGGTGCAGCAAGAGTACCTGTGCGATCGGTCGCTGAGGTACCACCAGCAGATCCAGCCGGAGTCCATGCATCTGACACACCTACAACTACTGCTACTCTAGCCCTTTAGGAGACTTTGACACAGTTCATGAGTATGTACACCACTTTGGCTCAGGCAGGATTGCTTCCCCTTACTCCACCCACATCCCAGGCTAGGGGAGGAGCACAGACTACCACCGCCCGCACCCCTTAGCAGCGAGCACATATTGAGCAGTTCCCCGAGATTATTCCAGCACCGCCTGCAGCACCAGTTTAGCTGGAGGGCTTGGCAGTAGTTCCCGAGCAGAAATAGATGAAACTTGGGAGGTTCCAAAAGTATGATCCTTCGGTATTCAGTGGGTTAGCATCATATGATGCCTTAGGGTTTCTTGATGAGTGTTATTGCATTCTCCGCACTATGGGTGTCTCTGGATCGAGCGGTATTTCCTTCACTACTTTCCATCTTTGAGGAGCCGCCTATGGTTGGTGGCGTACTTATGAGGTAGACGACCCAGGCGATCCAGCATCACTGACTTGGACCCAATTTTCAGATATGTTCCTGAGAGAGTTTGTTCCTCAGAGCCTCAAGGATGCATGGCGCGCGGAGTTTGAGCATTGAGCCAGGGTGTTATGACCATCTCGGAGTATGCTGTCTGTTACACCAGTATGGCTAGAGATACCCCAACCTTGGTTTCTACTGTTCGCAAAAAAGTTCACCGGCTTATTGAGGGGCTTACTCACAGCATCAGGTCTAGTATGGCTCGTGATTTAGAGATTGATATTCCATATCAGTAGGTGGTGAACATTGCTTTGAGAGAGAATTTGAGGAGGCGAGAAGGCCTCATAGACCGGTGAATATACTGGTCCTTATTTCGGAGGCAGGGTGCGTCATGGTAGAGGTTTTTGGGGTCAGCCAGTTTAGTTCGCGCCTCAGGGTGTATATGGTAATTCAGGTGCTCATGGATCTTGGAGTACCGATATCGCACAGTTCCCACCACCTCATCAGTAGAGAGGGTGCTTTCAGTGTGGAGATACTAGCCATATGGTGAAAGATTGTCACAGACTTCAGACTGATGTGTAACGGTGAGGTATTCAGGCAGGTAGAGGGCACCTAAAAGAGGGAGGTCATGCTCGTTGATGTGTTTCATATAGTAGGTTTGAGGCCGGTGTGCCAGCTAATGTCATTCAAGTACGAGTTCAGTCTGTTAATGAGGGCCACTCTCTGTAGTTCATCACACTTCTGCTTGTCGGGGCGAGTCCCCTTTATTTGTTGTCCCATTTATGGGTGCATTTCATGATTTGCACTTTGCTTATGTGATTATCCTGTTGGGAGTCTCTATGAGTGATAGTCGCATCTACCGTCCATTTATAGCCGTTGTCGAGGGTTATGAGGCTAGTAGTATATGTTGTCTGTTTTGGTAGGTTTGATGTGATCTCTGAGTATTCTTGGTTACGAGTTGTAATTTCTATGTTCCCCCGATGTTGGATCCAGGTTGTGTTGTAATTTGTAGGTGGAGTTGATCTAGTGAGGGTATCTAGATGGGTCGATGTGTACCCTACCTATGATTCAATGTTGAGGGTGGGACCCTCGTGATTTCAGGTGATTTGATATGTTGAGACCGGGTTGTGTCCCGTAGTGCAAGTTATATCAATATGAGATCTTTGTGAGTCCTTTATATTCTTCCATTCTTTCTTATTATATGACTTTGTAGATTGTGTTTTAGAAGAGTTTGTGCTAGTTGATTTGTTTGTTTGTTCCCTTATGTGTTTTCCTTTCCCATATTCATTCATTTTCGTTCTATGCTTCTTGAGTTTTAGTTGGTGGGGTATGTACCCATTGATGTTGGCTGAGATTTGGCCATTCAGAAATTTCGTTATGTGGTTTTCATGGTTATTGTATCATCTCCAGTGTTGTGGAGGTTTGAGAGGAGTTTCCTATTAAATATGAGGCTTATGGTCGGTACAGATTTGATCTCAGGCTACTATTGCAATCAGAAATGTTATTGTGGGCCTATGTGTGGTGTGTCATGTTGTGTGGTTTTACATTGTACGTGCTGGCTTGTATTGAAGTGGTTGGTTGAGACCGCTACCGAATATGGATTTAGAATCGGCTCTTTTGGAACAGATGGAAGGTGAAAAATTCTAGCTTGAAGACTTATTGGTATTGCTAGAAAGGTTACATTTCAATTGAGGTGGTGTCATCATACTTAACTGGATTGGGGTGACATGGGATCACCCGCAGGTGTACGTTGGAAGCGTGCATTCAGTGACTTGAGGACTTCGAGGTGAGTCATAGCACGTTCGAGGACGAATGTTGGTTTTAAGAGAGAGGATGTAACGACCCAACTGAACATTTTGAGAATTTAAGCTCTGTTTAACGGCATAAGGTCTGGAACGGCTTCGTATTAGCAGTATCGACTTGCGTGCATGGTAGAATTTGGCTTTCGGATAGATTAGAGTCAAAAGAAGAAATCTAGTTTTGGAAGTATGAACGTTGAAAAGTTGAGTGAACTTGGAATTTTGGGTAAACAACCCTGGAATGGATCATGGATGATCTCAACATCATCATATGGTGATTTTGGACTTAGGTGCGCGTCCAGATTCAGATTTGGAGGTCCGTAGAGTGAATTGAGGCTTTTCCGTGAAAGTTGAAGTTGTAGAATAAAGAAGTTTGACCCACATTTGACTTTTGGGATATCAGGGTCGGAATACGATTCCGAGAGTTGGAGCAGCTCTGTTATATTATTTGGGACTTGTCTGCAAAATTTGGCGTCATTCTGAGTTGAATTGATAGGTTCCGGCATGAGATTCACTATTTGAAGATTTGAATGTTCTTAAGCTTGATTTTTGGGTTGATTCGTCGTTTCAATGTTGTAATATGTGATTCCTAATTTTGTGCGAGTCTGTATAAGGTTATATGACTTGTTTGTGTGATTAGACGGGATCCCGGGAGCCTCGGGATGTATTCAGATGGTTGTCGTAAGGTTTTTAGAGTGGAAAGGTTGTTGATGATTGCTGGTACCTGTCATAACCGCACCTGCAGTTTAGGTTCCGCAGGTGTGGAGCCGCAAAAGCAGTTGTGTGATCCCAGATGCGGCCCCGTGCGGATTATTTGAAACCGCAAAAGCAGTGTGAAAATCCGCGGAAGGGGAACCGCTGGAGCGGTATTTTGTCCGCAGATGCGGAATTGGTCACATAAAGGAGAAGACGCAGAAGCGACTCATTTGTCCGCAGAGGCGGTACCGCAGCTGCGGAAAACACTGGGCTGAAATATCAAATTTATCAGTTTAATTTTAAATTTTAGAAAAATAAAATTGGAGCTCGGGAGAGGGTGATCTTGAGAGGGTTTTGTAGATGAGATCATTGGGTAACGCTTTTTGATCCTTTCTAATCATATTCCATCAATCTATAGTTAATCTTTTCATTTAAATTCGGTTTGGGGATTTAAAATTTGGGAAAAATTGGAAGAAACTTCATAGACCAAGTTATTGGGTTTTGAGTGGGTGTTTGGCCTCTGATTTGAGAGATTTCTATATGGTTAGACGTGTTAGAGTATGAGGGTTCTGGAAAGGTTAAATTCATCCGATTCTGAGACGTTGACCTGAGGGTCATTTTGGTCATTTTACCTGATTTCGCACTTCAGCTTTGAATTAAATAGTAGAATTAGTTTCTTGCGATGTTATTACAATGTGTGATTTAGTTAAATAGATTTGGGTCATTTGGAGTCGAGTACTCGTGGCAAGAACGTGGTTGCTAGTTGATTTTAGCCGACTTGAGGTAAGTATATTGTCTAACCTTGTGTGGGGGACTTCCCCTTAGGATTTGAGTCTTCTTTGTTATTTGTATTCCTTCTGCACGAGGTGACGAGTGCGTGCTCGGAGTTATTTGTGAAATATTTGTACCTTTTAGTTTCTTAGACCCTTGAAATCACCGAATATGATGTTGTTCTTAATACAATTGAGTTCCTTGTTGTTAGTTTCACCTCTACATGTCTTACTTGGAATTTATTTGCCCTTTTGGTGTATTCTTATTGCCAAATTGTGGTTTACCTGTTTAATTGTCGACATTTACCTTTCTATAGTCAGATTATCATTCTTAGCTGCTTGTCTTTATTTGAAAATATTATTTCTATCTCTCGTGCAATTAATTGGTCTTGATTGGAACGAAGTTAGATATCTTGTTTTTAGGCAATATTTTTCTTAATTTACTTATTCGTTTCATGTTAATTTCCTTGTTGTTGAACTGAGTATTATGGAATTATTGCTTCGTATTATTTCATCCTTGTTGAGTTATTCTTATTGTGCTTAGTATTTCTCTGCTACGGTTATTCCTTATGTGTTAGTTGTACCGTCTTTTGGGGAACAGAAATACCTGACTTGAATTCCTTGCTTTGCTCTTGTGTATGTTGTCATTTATAGTGTTGTACTTGAGACTGTGATGCACAAGGTTTCTGTCGTGCGGTTGTTGATACTGTGATACACAAGGTTACTACCGTGCGGCTGCTGGTACTGTGATGCACAAGGTCTCTGACGTGCGGCTGTTGTTGAGGGGTTGGACGAGGTCTTGCCGTGCTATTGTTGTTATTGATGTTTTTCACATATATGTTTATATGTGGGTTGCACATATTCGGAATAAGGTTGGAACAATGGGATGCACTTGTGGCAAAATAAGGCAGTGCTTATTATATTATCATTGCACATGTGGCAAAATAAGGTGGTCTATCAGCGGGTGATTGTAATGAATTGTGACGGCCTGTGGAGGCATTCCTATTTTGTTTACTATTGTGATTGTGGGTTGCTTACCTGTATGAATTTATCGCTCGGAAGTCAGTAAGGAAACATTATACGTGTGGTTCGTTCTCCTATTCATGTTTACTAGTTGGTAGAATTATGGTTAGAACACTTGCACAAGCATACACGTAGTTGAATACTCCCATTAGAGGCTAATTGCTCTTGTTTTGCTAAGGATGGAGGTACGCCCTCGGTTATCCATTTTGTATGTGAGAGGGGCCATACTTAGCCAGTTAGTGGTCAGCACCACTGAGATATTTATGTGGCACATGATGCCAAGTGTTAGATTGCAGATGCTGGGTTTTCGTGAGTTGTGGTTGTTCGAGATTTTCGGTAAAAATTGTGGAAAGAGCTTAAAAGGCATTATGCGAACATCACTGTAGGATGCGAGTATTGCGTTGTTCTTCCCTTGCTGTGTTGTGAACTTAGGATTTGGATTGTGATTTCTGCCGTCATTATCATATCATCATTTATTGTATTCTCCTTGCTACTTATTGCCCGTTTACCTTATTGTGATTAGTAGCATTTTTAGTGACCCGTGCAGTCATTAAATATTTAGATATTATCTCCATTTTTTGTATGATTATACTGTTTATTGACCAGTAGTTGTCTTGACTGTTCCTCGTCACTACTCCATTAGTCTTGATACTTACTGGGCACCGCCGTAGTGTGCTCATGCTACTCTTCTGCACATTTTTTGTTGTACAGATACAGGTACTCCCACTCCATTCTGTCATCCTTGGATGGAGGCGTGTCGGTAGAGACTTTGAGGTGTATCTTCTACGTCCGTAGACCGAGGAGTCCCTTTCCAGTTTTTCTATAATTCGTATAACTCTTTCTGTATTTCTCCTTGTGTAGATATTCTTGAGTCAGAGCCTCTTATGTATCCCTTAGCTTGTGATTTGTGAGATTCTGGGTTTTGGGAATTTTTTTAGCCTCGAGATTTGTTATTGTATATGTCGAGCGACCTTTAAATACATGTTATTTTCTCAAACCAGGTTTAATTATTTTTCTGCAATTTATGGTTTATATCTGCATTGTTAGGCTTACCTAGTCGTAGGGACTAGTTGCCGTCACGACATGTTCCCGGAGGGCGAACTGGGGTCGTGACATTTCCCCTTATTTGTGAGTGGTGATTGGGTGAGGAAGAGTGATAAAGCACGAAGGCTGATGTCGTGCATTGAATGATATTTGTGGATCGGTTTGCACACCGCAACAATGTTAAATAATATCGATCGAGTTGCACATCGTAACAATGTTATATGATATGGATCGAGTTGCACACCGCAACAATGTTAAATGATATGGATCGCGTTGCACGCCGCAAATATGCTAAATGATATGGATCGGGTTGCAAGACGCAACGGTATTGTTATATATTGGGATCGGGTTGCGGGCAGCAACAATCATTGATATGAGTGTGTTCATTTTGGATATTTTTTCTTTTGTTCAATGTAAATTCTAAGTTGCCCTTAGACTATTACTCTAGATTTACTGCTAATACTGGTATACCCCTGCAACATGTTTCCCTCTCCCATCTTTACTTGTTTATTCCTTCATTATTTTTTTATGTATATTACATAACTGCACAGGTACTTGGTAGAATGGTCCTAGCCTCGTTACTACTTCACCGAGGTTAAGCTAGGCACTTACCAGCATATGAGGTTGGTTATGCTGATACTGCACTCTGTTCTATTTTGCACAAATAAGGTTTTGGACAGCAGCAGCAGTTGCGTGGAGTAGGCCTTTAGTCGAGTGAGACACCGAGGTAGCCTTACAAGCATCCGCATGCCCGGCTTCTCCTCTATCTTTATTTCAGTTTGTTATCTCTTTGTACCGAGACAAACAATTTATGATTTCTTTTAGACGATTGTATTAAGTATTTTTGTAGTTCGTGAGTATTATGACACCAGTCTTGGCCAATCGATTTATGAGGTTGGATATTTCTGAACGTAGTCGAGTGATAGCCTGAATGGTTGCTCATTCTACATTATTTAAGCGTATCCGATCGACAGTTTGATGATCCCATTTGTGTGTCCTTAGAGACATGGTGCAGCAAGGAGGTGCCAAGCAGGTGACTTTAAATGATGATGGAGTTTTGAGATTGCAGGGGTGAGTTTCTGTACCCAATGTTAATGGTATTCGAGAGTTGATTTTAGCGGAGGCCCATAGTATCTGGTATTCTAATCATCCGGGATGCGGCATCATTATTGGTGGCGTAGAATGAAGAAGGATATTGTTGCATATGTGGAGCAATGTTTGAATTGTCAGTAGGTTAAGTACAGGCATTAGAGGCCTGGTGGTTTATGTCAGAGGATTGAGCTTCCCGCACGGAAGTAGGAGAAGATCATTATGGACTTTGTTACTAGAATTCCATTGACCCGGAAAATGTTCGATGCAGTTTGGGTCATTGTTGATAGGCTGACCAAGTTAGCATATTTCATTCCTGTGGTAGTCTCCTACTTATCTGAGAGGTTAGCTGAGATCTATATCCGGGACATTGTTCGCCTTCATGGTGTGCCAGTATCTATCATTTCGGATCGAGGTACGCAGTTTACCTCGCATTTCTAAAGAGCACTTCAGCAAGAGTTAGATACCCAGGTGGAGTTGAGTACAACTTTTCATCGCAGACGGACGGCCAGTCCGAGCAGACTATTCAGATATTAGAGGATATGCTTCGAGCTTGTGTCATTGACTTTTGAGGTTCATGGGATTAGTTCTTGCCTTTAGCAAAGTTTTCCTATAACAACAGCTACCAGTCGAGTATCAAGATGGCTCCTTATGAGGCTTTGTATGGTAGGCGGTGTCGATCTTCCATTCGATGGTTTGAGCCTAGATAGGCTCGGTTGTTAGGTACATATTTGGTTCAGGAGGCCTTGGATAAGGTCAGGATCATTAAGGATAGGCTTCGTATAGCTTAGTCCAGGCAGAAGAGTTATGCAGATCGCAAGGTTCGAGATGCGATTTTCATGGTTGGTAAGCGAGTATTGTTCCAGGTGTCGCCTATGAAAGTCGTGATGAGATTTGGGAAGAAAGACAAGCTTAGCCCTAGATTCAATTGTCCGTTTGAGATTCTTGATCGAGTGGGAGAGGTGGCTTATAGACTTGCATTACTGCCTAGCTTATCAGCCGTGCATCTAGTTTTTCATATGTCTATGCTTTGGAGGTATCACGATGATCCGGCCCACGTGTTAGATTTCAGCATCGTCCAGTTGGACATGGACTTGTCTTACGATGAGGAGCCGGTAGCTATTCTAGACCGGCAGGTTTGTCAGTTGAGATCCAAGAGTTTCCCTTCTGTCCCTGCTTAGTGGAGAGGTCAGCCTCTCGAGGCATCGACCTAGGAGTTTGAGTCTGATATGCGGAACCGTTACCCTCATATATTCCCCGACTCAGGTACTTCCTTCTTTTGTCCGTTCGAGGATGAACGATTTTTTAAGAAGTGTAGAATGTGACACCTATTTTCTTATTCATTCCGTGCTTCCAAGGCCTTGAAAACCTTATTTTTAGTCTCCTCGATTTGTGTTTGTAGTCCGAGCGCGTGGCCGGAAATCTTAAATTTGAAATTCTATGAAAAATGCTAAAATTTGATATTAAAATAAATAAATTTGACTTCGGTCAACATGCTAGGTAAACGAGAAAGACCCGTGATTTGACGATCCCGGAGGGTACGTAGGAAAATATGGGACTTGGGCGCATGTCGGGAATCGAACTCCGAGGTCCCAAGCATGAGAAATAATTTTTTTAGTAAAATTGGGTTTTTTTAATTTTTAAGGAAAATGCAAATGAAAATTTATTAGAATGTGTTGGTATCGGGCCTATATTTTGGTTCTGGCGCCCGGTACATGTCGTATATGTAGCTTAAGATATTTCTGTATAGTTCGGTTGACATCGGACATCGTATGACGTTATTTTGAAGTTTGATTCATTGATTTTAATATTATTTTGGCGATTTGATCGCACGGTTGAGTTCGTAGTATATTGTTGAGTTAGTGTGTGTGTGTGCGTTTGGTTAGGAGACCCAAGATCTTGAGAGCGTTTTGGAGGTTTTCGGAGTGGTTTCAAACTTTGAAAGATTGCACAAAATCGGCTTCAAGAATTGTAGAACATCTGTTCTTCGCGTTCGCGATGTATCATCCGCGTTCATGAAGCTCCTCATTTTTCCTTCATCGCGTTCGCAGCACTGGCTTCGCGTTCGCGTAGGGTCAAGAGACCCTGGGGGGCTTAGTCTTCTTTCCTCTTCGCATTCGCATTCGTAATCTCGCGTTCGCGTAGTTCCAAGAATTTCTTTATCGCGTTCGTGTAGGACAAATCCCTGGACCCTAGCCTTTTATCTTCGTGTTCGCATCCTTCACATTGCGAATGCGATGGTCTATTGAGTCAACCCTTCGCGAACGCGACCTCCCATCTGCGAACGCGAAGGGCAATTTTTCCCAGTTAAATTTGTAATTTCCATAACAGTGTAGCTATGGGATAATCACAAAAGCACACGAGCTCCTTCTTCTCCAAGGTCCTTAGGCATCCATTTAAGCTCTCTTTCACCAACACTTCTTATGTTTGTATTCTTAACTCGTTTTCTTCATTTCCCATCAATATTTGTAGAATTGCTAAGCCTAAGACATGTCATTTAGGGTAGAAATTGGGGGAATTGGGTACAGTTAGGGTTTTTTACTTTTTCTTAATTTAGACTTTGTTTTAGGCTCTAATTTGAAAACAAATTATATATTCAGGCTCGTGGGGGAATGGATGATATGAATTGGGTCCGAACCTCGTGTTTTGACCAAGCGTGCTTGGGAGCAATTTTTGGAAATTTGGGAAGAAATCTTGGAAATTTATAATTAGGCTTGGAGTTTGATTTGTTTAGCATATATTGATACTATAAAGTCATTTTTGTATAGATGTTATTGAGTTGGAGCCGAATTCGAGAGGGAAAGCGGTTGTTGTGGATTGACTTGGTTGTATAAGTTGAGGTAAGTGTTAGGTCTAACCTTAGCTTGAGGGAATAGAAGTTGAGTTGTGTTTTCTACGTTCTATTTGTCGAGTACGATGTATAGGCATGGTGATGAGTATCTATACATTGGTATCTAGAATGACCGTGAGTCCTTATATTGTGATTATTTCGATTTTGTTGTAGCTTCCCTGCTTATTTGAAGATTGATATATGTTGTAAAGAGCATGTGAAAGAAATTGTGCATTTTAAACTTCGAGGAGCATTGGCTCGATTTTAAATACGAATTGTGAAGGTATATGAGATATTTAAATCTTTTGAGCATGGGCTCAAGTGAAAATGTGAACTATGTGATGAAAGGGAAAGAAAGAGAATGAGTAATTGATATTGTTCCCTTGCTGGGATTTAACTATTTAATTGAATTCCCTTGCCGGGATTTCTATCATTATTTGTTTACTTTCTTGCCCCTTATTTGTGATTGCTGATTGGGTGAGGAAGAGTGATAAAGCACGAAGGTGATGCCGTACATAAAGTGATATTCGTGGATCGGGTTGCACGCCGCAACAATATAAATGATATGGATTGGGTTGCACGCCGCAACAATGTTAAATGATATGGATTGGATTGCACGTCGCAACAATGTTAAATTATATGGACTGGGTCTCAGGACCCAACAATGCTAATGATATGGATCAGGTTGCACGCCGCAACAATATTGTTATATATTGGGAATGGGTTGTGCGCCACAACAATCATTGATACAAGTGTTAATTTTGGATATTTGTTCTTTTGTTCACTTTTAATTCTAAGTTGCCCTTAGACTGTTACTCTAGATTTACTGCTAATACTGGTATACCCCCGCAACATGTTTTCCCCTCCAATTTTTACTTGTTTATTCCTGCTTTATTTTCCGCTGTATATTATAAAACTGCATAGGTACTTGGTAGTCTGGTCCTAGCCTCATCACTACTTCGCCGAGGTTAGGCTGGGCACTTACCAACATATGGGGTCGGTTGTGCTGATACTACACTCTGTGCAATTTTGCGCAGATCCGGGTTTTGGACAGGAGAAGCAGTAGCATGGGAGCAGGCCTTCAGTTCAGCGAGACACCAAGGTAGCCTTGTAGGCGTCTGCATGCCCGATGCCTCCGCTATCTTTATTTCCATTTCTTAACTCTTTTTACCGAGACAAATAGTTTATGATTTCTTTCAGAAGATTGTATTTAGTATTCTTTGTAGTTGGTGAGTATAGTGACACCAGTCTTGGGTAAAGGATATTGTTGAATCTTCCGTATTTCTATTCAGTTTTATATAATTTAAGACTTCCACTTATTATTTAATTTCGTTGTTTTTATGTTAATGTCATTTATTAATAAAAGGATTATGTTATTAATGATAAGGTAATTAGGGATTGGCTTGCCTAGCACTCAATAGTAGGCGCCATCACGACTCCCGATGGTGGGAAATCCGGGCCATGACATTTGATCACGCCCAACACTAGTCCTAAAAAGGATAAACGGTCGCTGAAAATATAATCCGGTCTAAAAGTCCGGAGTTGAATACCACATAGAACTAAGGATTAGCTGTATTTGTTTAATATCACTAAGAATACAAGATTGAAAATAAATAAACATGTGAAAACTAACTATGCTTGAACTGTAAATAATTGGAATAAAGGTCTAAGATAATGGTTTCCCCCGTTGTTGATTTCTTTATTTGTATGTTTCTTAAAGCGTCGATTTAGTTGTCTCTATCAATCATGAACTCTCCATCTATCATAAATCTTTCTCAAGCAATCTATGATAATTTACAAGACGCACTCTCTCAAGCTACGCTAGCTCTATTTGCATTATAGTTCACCTAGATCGCACCCGAGGTATCATTATCTCTAATCCAACCTCTAAACCCTTATTTATGACTCTCGCCTATACTCCGGGAGTGATGTTGTTCAAACAACTACCTAAATATGAACTATCTCTCAAGAAGATACATAATAAATAGGACCGATTAATTGATGATCCTTTCAATTAACCAAAATCAAAACGTAGTTGAACAAATAGAGATTAACAACCAACTCAAAACTATATTAATATAACAACCAATTCATCCCCAGCGGGTTTCACCAACACCTTAGGCAAAGGATTTAGCTACTCATAACAAAGAAAGAAAAAACTACTAAATATTTCGTAATGTAAAAATGGCAAGAAAATAAAAGAGATAAAAAACTCTAATGTTTTGGGTGATCTCTCACACTTGTTCTTTCTCCAAATGTAATCTAAAAACACCAGCCTCCTCTTCTAGGGATAATTTTATGTCAAAAGTGTGTCCAACCCCCAAAGAATACTATTTTTCAATGTAAATATACCAAGTAGGTGAGCCCCCAAACAATTATACCTTCTCCTATGCGAAAAATGACAATAATTCACGTCTGGACTACCGCGGAAGATGCTGCCTCATCCCACCTCAACTCCGCGGTCACAGTTTCGACTGCATTTTTCATCCTGTTCCGTTTGAAAGTTAGAAAAATGTAAAATACCAAAGTTGTATCCCTTTAAGTTAGATTTCCAACCATATATTGTGGAGCTCAAATGATGTTCTGAAAAAAAGATTATATGTATTTTACTAGACAGTGTGCAGTATACCTACTCGAGCCTTTGTTTTGTTGTTTTATCAACCGTTGATCCAAGAATACGATCCCGTCTTAATTCCTTGGGCTTTTACTTATACTTCAAAGCTCCAAATCACTTTAATTTATTCCATAACATTTATATATCTCGGAATCACTCCTACAAGGCATAAAATACACTGTTAGTGCAAAACACTAGCGATTAAAGCGCAAACCCGACTATAGTGGAGTAAATTAGAGTGTAATAACCGACTAAAATATGTAATTATAGCCTACCATAAACACCTCACACTTAAAACATTGCTCTTCATCGAGCAATCAAACTACACCTTTTTTATAGACACGACCTTTTTAAACAATTCTCATAACTCATCACACCAAGAGTATTTAAAATAGACTAAGCACAAAAGTGTAACATCTTCACCTCAAGATTGGACTCATAAGTACCACACATTATTTACAACTCACCTACTTAATCTAACATAGAGGTCACTAACATTACCTTTCCTTCATGAATCAAGTGCCTAACACAACAAAAGAGAGTAGTTCCACACAATAAAATTTAAGAACACTTAGGAACTCAAGATAGAAAGACTTCACTCACTCTTAGAAATAACATTCATATGCCATAAAAGATGCACCATAAGCTTGATCGTAGTGTACTACTCTACTAATCGAGCTCATTCAATCTAGGTTCAATTAGGACTTTAGTTGGTCATAATGTAGGCTACGGGACGGGTAGGATGTATTTAGATATAAAAGTGACTACACCTCCCCAAGCACTTTAATACATATACATTAACATTCAAACCACGTACTTATGTCAAACCAAAACTCCACCTGCACATCAATGTATATTACCCCATACTTCTTTAAGCACAATTAGAGCAAGAGTCACCACTTATTAAAGAAATTTTTTTTTCACAGCAATACAATTATGTTTTGTTTTTCTATTCAAGTGGCTCTTACTTGTTCAAAACAATGCACATTTCTCTTGATTTTAATAGTTCCACTCAAAAACCAAACCAACCACCCCACACTTTAACTTTGATATAAATCATCACAATTCAAGTGCTTATGAGAGGTTAAAAGGTTCAAATAGATAGTCCATTCAAACAATTGGGTAAGACTAGTAATGTGGTTGCCAAAGAAATAGGATTAGAGACTCAAATGGTTTAACTACGATACATAACAATTAGACGGGTAAATATACTTATCTACCTCAACAAAAAAATGCCTATATCACTTCCTAGACTGAACAAAACTACTATGTTGCTTTGCAAACACACAGGGCAAGTTCTAGGCATCAAATGCAATGCAAAGAATAACATCCAAACCTCACATACACATGACACATAACTCACTCAAGATTGGATTCATCAAGACACTCTAGTCAAAGCAGTTAAACAAATTTAAAATCATACAATTTAAGGTACTTATACAAGAGTCAAAAGCTGAACCCAAGCGTCACAACCAAAATACTCACTATTCTCAAGGCATAACAAAGTCAACAGATATTGCTTCAATTCAAAACACAACACAATGACTCTTATTCCTAAAAAAAACTAACTACACCCGGTTCAAATAAAACCCTTGGAAAAAAACCGTGGCCCAAAGAAAAACAAAGGGGAGTTATACACTACCTAACACAAAACAAAAAAACTTTTTGGAATTTTCTTTAGACTTACTTCCCTCAAGAAAACTCTCTAGAAGATCCGTCATCAAGAAAAGTCCATTCTTTTAAAAAAAATATTTGATTAGACAAACACAACTAAAGTAGCATGAAAAGTCACCCAGACAATCTCCTCACCACAGACTTAAAATTGTGAATTCTCTTCAATGCACACCACAAATAACAAAAGGATAAAAGAGATTCCATGTAGGCCAAAGGCCAAAGCATTAACAGCTCATGGGTACTCAGACTTCTTCCAAGCTTAGTCCTTCATGCGGGTACCTCACACTTAGTTCCAACAATTTGGTTTGTTGTTGCATCCTCCTAATACCTTTACTTTCCATGCTCCTAGAAAATAAAAACTGACACTACAAAAATAGTAAAATTTAAAAAATAATAAATAAATAAATAAATCAAAGAAAGAAATAAAGCAGGGTTGCCTCCCAACAAGCGGTTGATTTAACATCGCGGCATGATGCGAATCACTTTTTGCCTCCACTTCGCGCTTATGAATTGAACCCCAAGTTTTGCTTCAAACTTATGATTATGCTCTTGGGGCGGTGGAATGAATCTAACTGGCCCAAGGAAATAATGTAATATTTTCCACTCTTTGGCCTTTGTATGAGGTATGTAATCCTGTCTTTCTAGCAAGAAGAATTCCAGATTATATGTACCTTGTTCCTCATTCCTTGACTCTTCAGTTGGTTTGGATGACTCTATTTCTATATCATCATCCAAACACAATGTGGAAAAATGCTTGGAGTGTGGACCAATTCACTCAAATACATGAGCTTCAGGACTTTCAACATCCTCAACATTAATGATACTAGAGTTAACAAAATTTATATCCCAAAGTCCTTGGTTGGCTCTAGTCTCACTTCTTCAATTTTGACATCCTCAAATTGTAGTTGGCTAGGTTGTTGATGTTCTACTATGACCTCCCCAATTAACAGCTCAAATTCATGCTCTTCTTGGCTACTATCCTCAATATTGGCTTGTTGATCATTAAAAGCTCCAACTACTTGACTCAATTGAGCCTCCAACTTGAGAATAGTTGCCTCTTGTCTTTCTATATGCAATTGTTTTTCATTATTTTTTTTCAGAAGGCACTTTAACATATCTGTGATCTCCTTTAGATCTGCATTCCCAGGTTTTTGTTTCCTGTTAACTTCACAAGAAAAGGTAGAATAGTCATAGTAAGGGGTTGGGGGAAGATATGAAATATAAGAACAATCATAAAAGTGACTATTTTTATCACCACACACATTCCACCAAAAAGATTGAGTTGGTGCACATAACTCGCTCTCAGGAATGTGTTGAAAATTTTGCCATAGGTGGTTACCTTCACAATATGTATGGATATCAATAGTAGAATTCCCTACACCTAAATTCCCATAATTCCAAGATGTCATGTTTCTCAAATCAACAGTTATAAAAAAAAACAAAGAAAAAACAAAAATAAATTCAAATTTGAACTCTAGCAATTAAATACAGCTACAACTATATCGTTAGTTCCCTGTCAACGGCGCCAAAATTTGATCACGCCCAACTCTAGTCCTAAAAAGGATAAACGGTCGCTGCAAATATAATCCGGTCTAAAAGTCCGGAGTCGAATCCCACAGAGAACTGAAGCTTAGATGTATCTTTTTAATATCACTAAGAAGACAAGACTTAAAATAAATAAACAACTGAAAACTAACTATGCTTGAATTGTAAACAATTAGAATAAAGGTCTAAGGTAGTGGTTTCCCCCGTTGTTGATTTCCTTAGTTGTATGTTTCTTATAGCGTCGACTTAGTTGTCTCTATCAATCATGAACTGTCCAGCTATCATAAATCTCTCTCAAGCAATTATCACAATTTTCTAGACGCACTCTGTCAAGCTACGCTAGCTTGATTCGCAATATAGTATACTTAGATCGCACCCGAGGTATCGTTATCTCTAATCCAACCTCTAAACCCTCGGTTATGACTCTCGTATATACTCCGGGAGTGATGTTGTTCGAACAACTACCTAAATATGCACTCTCTCTCAAGAAGATACATAATAAATAGGAACGGTTAATTGAGGATCCTTTCAATTAACCAAAATCAAAACGTAGTTGAACAAATAGATATTAACAAACAACTCAAAACTATATTAATATAAAAACCAATTTATCCCCATCGGTGTTTCACCAACACCTTAGATAAAGAATTTAGCTACTCATAAAAAAGTAAGAGAAAACTACAAAATAGTTCGTAATGTAAAAATGGCTAGAAAATAAAAGAGATAAAGAACTCTAATATTTTGGGTGATCTCTCACATCTATTCTTCCTTCAAAAATTAATCTAAAAACACCAACCTTATCTTCTAGGGCTAATTGTATGTCAAAAGTATGTCCAACCCCCAAAAAATACTGTTTTTCCATGTATATATACCAAGTAGGGTCGGGCCCAAAAATTATATCTTCTCTTACGCGAAAAAGGACAATATTTCACGTCTGGACTACCTCAGCCGCGGTCAGGACCGCGGTGAACCGCCGAAAGCACTACCTCATCCCGCCTCAGCTCCGCGGTTGCCGTTTTTACCGTGTTTTTCACCCTGTTCCGTTTGGAATTTTGAAAAATGTAAAACATGAAAGTTGTAGCCCTTTGAGTTAGAATTCCAACTGTATATTTTGGAGCCAAAATGAAGTTCTAAGGAAAAGGTTATGCTAATTTTACTAGACAGTGCGCAATATGCCTACTCGAGTCTTTATTTTGTTGTTTTATCATCTGTTGATCCCCGAATACGATCCCGATTTAATTCCTTGAGCTTTTACTCTGAATTCAAAGCTTCAAATTACCTGAATTCATTCTATAACATCTATATAGCTCAAAATCACTCCTACAAGACAAATAACACACAGTTAGTGTAAAACACTAGCGATTAAAGCGCAAACTCAACTAAAAACCAGTAAATTAGAGTGAAATAACCGACTAAAATACGTAATTATAGTCTATCATCAACATTCTTGGATCCAGTGGAAATGTCACACAAGAATCTTAATTAGAATGTTAGTTTTGTATGCTTGTAATAAGACCAGATTCTCTTTATTAAGTCAATATATTTTTTCAAAATTTTTCATGTCCCCTATTATTGTGTATATTTCTATTTATATAGAGCATGTTCCGAAAAACCCTAATAGTATAAGTGCAGAGAATATCGCTAGAATACTCTATTTTGTTTCATTTTAAAACTAGCCGCTATAACTCTGTCAGAGATGCCCAATATCGACCTTGAACTACTATGACTTCACGGCCTTGATCTTTGCTGACTCTTCGACCACGCCTTTCATCGCTTCGTGGCTACTTCGATTTGGGGAGAATCTCTGTGGAGACCCAACTGATAGTACGTGGCAGCCGACAAAGGGGGCATTTGCATCTATACCCGCTTTTTGGGTCACATTTTAACTTATACCCGCTTTGTGAAAAATATTGCAAGCGTACCCACTATTCACATAACTTTAGGCATACATGCCTAAAGTAGCAAAAAAACATTTCCTGAAGTGTAGCAAAACATAAGATAAGTTTGGCCTGACTTACAAAGGCAATCACGCAAAACCTAAGTTCATAGTGAAAATGACAAATTCAATTCAGTTCAATAAAACAACAGCATGTGTTAGCTGAAGTTTTTGTTTGTAATTGCTGAACTTCAGCATTCTAATTGTTGAAGCTTTCTTTTGTATTTGCTGAACTTCAGCATATTTTAGCTGAAGTTTTGTTCTGTATTTGCGGAACTAATCTGGCCAAAACCAATCAATTTAGATGCAGTGAAGCAATACTATGTGTAACCATTTAGGATTTCTTTATGATGTAATTTGAATTATGCCTGACTTGATTCCCGTTTAAGAGAGAATACGTAGGCAGCCCAATAGGTTCGGTTACAATTTAAAAAAAATTCATTTCCCCCGCCGTTGGAAACTGGGGAAGAATTTTGAGGGGGAACCTCAAAATTCCGAAGTTGATTTTCATCCATTCATCGCAGGCAGCTGTCTGAAGCAGCAGCCCAGTAAACTAGGGTAGAATTATGAGGAGGACCCTCAAAATTTTGAAGTTGGAGAGGTTGCAATGTCTTGAACCGCGTCGCAGTCAATGGTTCATCCAAAAGAAAACTATTGTTTTTCATTTATGTATTTACATTATATTTTACTAAATCATGCATGGCTACTATCAAAATTGCATTGTTTAGCGACGCTACCCCAATGAAAACAAGGGCCGAGCAGGACAAGTGAAGTTCACGGGAAGACAAACTAAGCTTCCCCTTTTTTTTGAGAAACTCACGATTTTTCTTTGTATGCATGCACTCAATTTGTAAAATCATTAGCTATATCTATACACTCAGACTTTTTCAAGAATACAACTTCTTAGAATCATCACCTATTTGCAAGTGCTATCCGCACATGACATCCCCAGCAGCCAAGACCACACAATCGTTTATCGGCCGTCATCTATCAGCTAAGATATCTCACTACTATTCGCCTTTTATTTTTCATGCATTGCATATGGCTACCTTTCTGCCTTGCGAGACTAAGCATTGTCTCCATCTGCATTTCCTGCATTGCATAAGGCTACCTTTCTTTCTTCCGAGACTAAGCATTGTCTCCATCTGCATTTTCTTTCATTGCATAAGGCTACCTTTCTGCCTTCCGAGACTAAGTATTATCTCCATCTGCATTTCCTGCATTGCATAAGGCTACCTTTCTGCCTTGCGAGACTAAGCATTGTCTCTATCTGCATTTCCTGCATTGCATAAGGCTACCTTTCTGCCTTCCGAGACTAAGCATTGTCTCCATCTGCATTTTCTTGCATTGCATAAGGCTACCTTTCTGCCTTCCGAGACTAAGCATTATCTTCATCTGCATTTTTTTGCATTGCATAAGGCTACCTTTCTCCCTTCCGAGACTAATCATTGTCTCCATATGCATTTTTCCTGCATTGCATAAGGCTACCTTTATGCCTTCCGAGACAAAGCATTGTCACCATCTGCATTTTTATGCATTGCATAAGGCTCCTTTTCTGCCTTCCGAGACTAAGGGTTGTCTCTGTCCTGTATGGACGAAATATCGCTCTTTATCTTTCTTGCACGGTTGAAATATCGCTACCTTTTATTTTGCGCCTTGCACCGGCTGAAATATCTCCATATTATATTTTATTTGTGCCTTGAACTGTTGAAAGATCGCCACTTTTTGCATTTCATCAGCTGAAAGATCGCCACCTTCTGCATTTCATGGGCTGAAAGATCGCCAAATTTTCCAGAGGCGCCATTGTTCAGAGGCACCATTTTCATTGCCCGAGAACGCCATGCCATGGCCTTAGGACCCCACCTTTATCTTTTGCATATCATTATTCAAAGGTTTCATAGTTCTAAGGAATCATCCTCGTAGACCAAGAACATCATTTCATAGCCTGTGAATCCTTTATCATACGCGGCATGGCCCGGGACATCATGTTCTAAGGACGTCATCCTAACCGTCCAAAGAAATCATTCATGGTCCAATGAGAATTTGCATCACGTTTAAATTTATGCACAATATATGTTTGTATTGCTCATTTACAGGTACATCGGCTATCAATAGCCATCTCAGCATGAGCGATCCCGCTCCAGTTCCCGCTACCTATCAGACTTCAACCACCTTTCTCAATCTAATCATCGTGTCTGCTCTTTTCAAAAACCTCCATTGGCATATTCCGTCAATGGATCCTGAACTACATATGGTCTGATTCATGTAAGACTAGGGATATGTAGGTAGCTTAGAAACCATAGCTCGCTCAAAAATTTTCAAATCATTTTTTGGGTCAAAATTGGTCATCATATCTTCATCCGACAACTCTTTCATCCTTCTCGGGTAAAGAGGGGCAGATGTTGATACTCAATTTTTCTATAAATATTTTTTATACTCAAAATACTTTCAAACTAGCATGCATATACATATATACACATCACTAGGGATTTTGATATTTTTCCCTAACTTTTAAGATTTTTAAAATTAATTTATTGTCTATTTTAGTAGTATAAAATCCAGTAATTGCTCTCAAAATTATATGTCTTGGTGAATAATTTATTTATAACTCACATTTGCCCCAAAAATATAATTAAGATAATTTTACATATTTTTTTCAAATTTGTTTGGTATTATTGCATATAATTTCAATTATAGCCTATATTACGATTAACAGCATTTTGCAATCACAAAATTATTTTTAGTGTTTTTAGATTAATATTTACACATTATTAATTAGTTTAGTGCTTTTAATTTGCTTTTAAAATTATTTTTGATTATTTTATATAAAATAAAAGGGGGAAATTGGCTATTTAATACAGCCGATTATTATTGCAATTTTAGCCCCAATTTAACCCCACCCCATCAGATTTCAGTTTAACCCAATTGACCCAAAACACAACTAAACCTAACTCGGACCAGCTGAGAATTAATCTGAGTCGTTGATCAAATAAGATCAACGGCTCAGATCTATTTTACTTAATTAATCTCTAACCTCCCCCCCCCTGACCCCATACTCTTCGAGACCGGTCTCTCTCTATCTATTCATCTTTTCCTCTCCTCCTTCTCTCTAGAACCTTCTGGTTAATCTTTTCCGATGGCCTTCACCATCTCTCAGGCCACTTCCAGCATCATCCCTTTCAACCACCAGCCGCCTTGAAGCCTTAACTCATCGGTTCCTTTCATCCTTGAGACTCCACGAGTCTTCACCATGCAAGATTTTCACTGAAGCTTTGTTGGGGTTTGTTTTCAGCCTTTCTCCGACGGATTCTTGTTCGACAGTGCTGTAAACACCATTATTCCTAAAGTTTCACAGCCAAGTTTCTCTTGCTTCTCTCACTGGCTTCTTATGAAACCTTAATCTTGACCCAAACCTGTTAGATCTCTGATTTTTTAATGATTTTAACTCACGCCTTTATGTTTTGCACTACTCTCTAATTGATCTTTACGGTTGTTCAAGTTATAAACGTTTTTGTTCCCTTTTTAAAACTAGGGTTTCTAACCCCTTTTCGAAAACACTTTACTTTCTCATTTTGGGTACTAATTCGTGAGTTTCGGTGCTATTTCTAAAGATTTTTCTTACGTCTGATGAAACCCTAGCTTTATATGTTTGTTTTTGTATTATTTGCTTGTTTGTGTGTTATTCTAGGTTGTTCTCTAAGTTCCATGTTCTTTGCATTAATTTTGTTACTAGTATTTCATTCTCCTACCATTCTGTGTTCGCCGATTGTATACATGGTGATTTTATACTGATTCTTACAAGCTCTCTTTGAGACTGTGATACTTGCCTTAAAATTGTGATTCTGCGTATTTTCCTTTTAGTTTGGTATCAATTTCGAATTTCTTCCTCAATCTACGGGATACTTTCCTCAATTAATGTTGGTCTCCTAAATTTTCATTCTCGTTCCTTATTTTTTGGGGACTATTTTCCTGGCCTATATGTGTGCACGAATAATTTTATTAATTTGCCCGACCTATTTCCCTAATAAGAGTATCATGCACCTAGTCTTTATTGCATACTTTATGCTATTCTGTTTCGTTATGTGATCATACCATGCTTTGTGATTACTTTCCTTTTAAATAATTGCTTATTATTGTTTGAATTTGATTCCTTAACTAGGAGTCCATATACTGATTTGATTATGATTGATGCTAGTTCTTTAATTAGGGACTACTACATTATTTATTTACCCCTATTCAGTACTATAACTAACCCCCCCCCCCCCCCACATTCTCTTTTGCATAGGACACAACCAACACATTACATATCACAAATACACACAGCAATCCCTGCTCATGACTGTCATTAGCCAGCTGAAAATCTAAGGCTATTATTGTGCTTATACTTGGCTCTTGCATTCTGATGTGCTCTCTTGTTACTGGTATGTCCTGATTAAATTCCATATTCCAAACCAATATGGTTATTACTGCTTCAGTTTTTTCTATTCTTAATTGTTTTTTACGCTTCTGTTATGCAACATGTGATTGATTCCTGGTTTGCCTGTATAAATTTGTATGCTCATTACTATTGTTTACCTGTTATGACTATATTTTGTTACTATTTACTTTTATGTCTAAATTTTACTATTTCAAGGTCTCTTTAAACTCTTTTGATTTTGTGAGTTTTCATGTGATATATTTGTCCCCTTTGCCCATTACCCTTGTGTGCAACTCTCCAAATTTTTGTAAACTCGTTAAACTACCAACTTTCCTCTCCTTCCTGCTCTTTACACTACTCTTAGAGAACAGTTTCTACCCCCTTCATGTGAGCATTGCCTTGGGTACCTCTGAGTACTTATTGAACTGTGACACACAAGGCTGGTAATCCCACACTGCACTTGTTCAACATTCTGCTAAGTGTCTGGGTGCCGGTATTGGCCAAGGACCCAATGGGGCCCTAGGGAGCTTTGCCGCACCCAGACCATGATAAAGGCTGTGAAACTCGAAAGGAGTGAGGCTAGAAGATTTGGCCTGATCGAAGGATCCTTATAGAATAACTTCTTATTTTGTTCTTTATTACTGTAATTCAGCTATCATTGGTTTGTAATAATTTGTAGACAAATGATTGGGTTATAGTGAAATTGGGTGAGGTTATGCATGCTTAGTTCAAGTAATGGGTAGAAAACATGCTTATAGGATTTTATTTTCTTATCTGCGCAATAAATGACATGTATAGGACATGCATCTCATTCATTAGAGATCCTGCTCTAGGTTCTTTACTTTCAACCTGTTATTATACTCATTTCGTAACCTGGATCAGTTAATAACAAGCAAATAATTCAACAAAATAATTGTTGTTGCATTCTCATTAGAATTTAGAAATCATGTTTTAGGAACTCCTATGTGCATTAGATATTCTGTTATTTAAGGTGTTATGCTTGTATGAGTTGCAATTGTCAAACTCCTTATTAGTATGTTTAATCTAATAACACAAGTACAGTTAACTGTATTTGTACCCTTTTAAAACTGGAGATTAATATGCATGTTCACCCTTTAAGACAAGTAGGCAATACATACGACGCATAGGCAAACCATAGGCCTGATAAGAATCGATTAACCATGTTTTACCAGTTTAGGACCAATCACCCTCTTTTACCATCCTGAACTCTGCTTCCAGTTTTGCCTCTCTGAAGTTCACTCTGTTTTACTAAAACTCCTGCCCTATCTTGAAACAATCTTGAATTTGTGTATCTGTTTATTCTCAGGGATGCTTGTTCTACTATGTTTTCAAACTGCTGGGTAACCTTTTCTGCCCAGAATCGTGCTATTTAAAATACTTATCCTACGTTTCGCCAAGTTACTGTATCTTCAATGTCCTTACTCTATTTTCAAACATGTGTTTTAACAATTTTATTTATTTTTACCAAACTCTAAACTGTTTTATACTTCTAAATCTTACTATTGTCTTTAGTTGTAAATCGAGCATTCTTTTAGTCGCTCAGTCTTAACTGAACCTTCTGCTTTCACTACTAAGCTTCCCTCTTGAAACTTACTGTTTTTTTTTTCAAAATACCTGTTTTTAAACTCCTATCATTAAGAATTTAAATGTGTTTGAGACATGGTAGTTACGTGTTCACTTGTGGATGGATCTATGAGCCTTTATTTGTCTTTGTATGTTCCCTTATGTACGGTCCTATTTATTATGTATGTCGCTTAGCATTTTATCCTTTAAACCTAAGGGTTCAGCCTATTCCTTACCTTGTAGGAATAGTGATCCTAAATACCCTACAGGATCTATAAGACTGGACGGGTAATAGCACGCAATAAGCATTCGTGACCAACTCGCACTTTTAAACCTTTACGGGTGGGAAGGCTAGAATATAAAGATGATGACCGATGCACTAATATCATGTGCGAGCCCTCTTCTGAGGAGCGATTGCTGTATATTGCATTGATGTGATCCATATTAATCATAAACCAAGGACCCCTCTCCCTTTATTTGCTTTCCTCTCTTCTTGTAAAACTATTCAAATTTTTTCATAAATTCTGCCCTCTCTACTTACCTTCAAAAGTTTTCACCTTATTTTCAATGTTATATGCAAGTCCCTTTATTTGAACCCTTAATTGCTTACTTGATTATATGAAGTCACAATTGTAACATGGCAGGGAACCACACTAGTTGATCTTGAGGGGTGCCTAACACCTTCCCCTCGAGATATTTTCTAGTCCTTACCCAAACTCTGGTTCTTCAAACTCAAACCCCTTTAGTTTCCTAATGAACTTTAATTATTAGGTGGCGACTCTTCAATTCCAAAAATCTGAATCCCAAACGGGAACGAGTTTTCCTCCCAAATATCGTGAACCCGATTTTGCCTTAGAAAAAGGGGGGCATCGATAAAGAGGAAAAAAAAAGTTGGAAAACAAGCTCGAGTGGATGAAGCATAGAATACTAGGCGGTAGTGACTAAACAATGACATGTACGTGTTGAGCGTTGTAGTCTATCTTTGTGTTTCCTTTGTCAAGTGTTTTTATTAGTTCTACTGTTTGTTTTTGCGTTAGGTTTGCAAGGTTTGTGTTTGTGTTGTACTGTTAAAGTAAAATTGTTTTTCAAACGCAATTAAAATAAAATTATTGTTAAAAAGTAATTATTACCATTATTTACATAATGCACTATTTACACAAAGTAAAAACATAAGTAAAACGATGAGACCCGCAACATGTGTGCTTCAGTGTTGTTGCTGGCGCGAGTCGGATCCCTTGTCGCCCAGGTAGACTATCTCGATCATCATCATCAAGTTGCCTCTTTATGTGAGGATGTGCAGCAGCATCGACACCACAGATGGAATGATCAGAAGAATATGTTGTCGGGCCGTCAGCAACCTACAAAACAAGTACTAATCTTAGCATGTGAAAAAGTATATTTGCATTGTACGTGTTAAGTCAACAAATATTTTTTCACCGTGCTCTCGTCGGCCTCCTGAGTATATGCATATGTGGTGTCCTCATAAAAGCATGTAGTGGCCTCAAAGATGGAATGAGATGAAGCCTTCATAAGAAAGTTAAAAATAATCAATTTTGTAAACTGTAATCTGATAGAGTTTGCAGTTACTACATACTTAAACTGCAGAGACTCTACGCTAAAAGGCTCTACATTTTACTCGCTAAAAGGCTCTATATTTTACTACGCTAAAAGACATTATATTTTACTACACTAAATGACTCTATATTTTACTACGCTAAAAGGTTCTTCATTTTACTACTCTAAAAGGTCATTATTACATATAAAAACAACAAACATAACATACAAATATGAACAACAAACTAAATAAATAATATTTATTTATTATTTAACCAAATAAAAATATAGCATTAACAATACAGATTATTTATCAAATTTTAACAATTTTTTGTCCCAAAGCTAATAAATCAATCCGTGTATAAATAAAATATAAATTTAAGTTTTTTGAAATTAATTCAAATCGAATTTTTGCACCTGAATGGAGGAATCCAATGCTTGCCTTGTGTGCGGAAACTACACTCTTTACTTTCTAGGTGACGGGTAGAGCTCAATTTATTTTTTTTTAACTTGAAGGGGGGGAGGACTATCAATGGAGCAGGGGTCGTTATTTAATGGGAGATAGCAGAAGTCCTTATCTTTGGGAAGAAGAAGGGCTTTATTTTATTTAAGGGAAATATATTATAATATTGCGTTTTTCTTAAATACAATATTGTACTGTGTTTCCCTTTAATTAAATATAAGTGCACCCAAATTAAAAAGGGAAACACAATTCCTTTAAAAAATCTTTTTAATGATATGCAGTATAGTACTGCATTTTACTTTAACAACTAATTTTCTGTTAAAGAAAAACAGAATACTATACTGCATTTTCGTTATTGATGTAATTCTTTTAGTGGTAAAAATATGTTTTTTGCCGAAAATTCATTAGAAAAGTTTCGGACTCGCTAATTACATGATTGCGCTGCAGATTTTTTCGTTCTGAACTGGTCATCATATCTTAATTATAAACTCAGGCATTTTGCACTCCTAAGGCCTAGGCATTTACCAACCACGATCAAATTCCAGTTCATTTTTCTTTTTGACCCAAATGTGGGTAGATATAGTTGCCTATTTCTTACTACGTAAGTTTTACTAAGTCAAATATTTACAAAGCCAAAGAAGTAAAACAAAACAAAAGGAAGAATCTTGGCTGTTGGTGTTGTCACACTCATACTCGTAAAAGTGGATTACACGTGTCAGAGGACAAGCATGTTCTAGAATTAAGGACAGCAAAACCAAACCTCATCCCAATAAACGAGTCCGGAACTAAAATGTGGTTCTTTTTAACTTAAAATAAATAAATAAATTTTGAAATAAATTATATATAAAGCTACAAAATATAGCGTTATACATAACGGTAACTGCACCGTTATTGTATGGCATCACATAATGTGGCGCCATATTAAATAAAAGCTGACACGTCTGTACATCGTGCCACTATATTTGGAGATTATTACTCTTATTCTATGATATTTATATAGGAGATGGCTAGTCGGGGAGGTTTTTTTTTGTATATAGCGCCAAAATAAGTGGCTTTATACGCTTTTCAATTATTGAACCCCAAAATTATTGTAGGGTCACGAAAATATGGGTATGGCGCCAAATATAATGGCGTTATGTTAGCTCTATCAGCTTTAATTCCCATTTTGTGACTTTATATATAGTTTGGTATTTATTTTTTTTAATTTATTGGTTCCGTCCTCTCCGGTAAACAGCGGCCATCATCGTCGTGTAATAATCTACTATACATATCAAAAAGCCGGCAGGTGCCGTCAATCAACATCTATAGCACTTTTGTCTTCGGAAACGCCCGCGTGTCCACGTAATCCCATACACCTTTTTCTATAATATTACTCTCTTGGGCGGCCTCCCATCTCCTGTCAATCTTTATGTGGATCGCGTTTTTACCTGGAGAAAATATAAAACTAACCGTTGATAATGAACTAATTGTATTCACAAATTAAAATTATATATTATATAATATACAGTAAATACATATAAATTGTTATAAACTAAAGCAAAAGACAAGAACAATAGAACAAGAACAATAGCAATAGAGAGAAGAGTAGAGAGAGTTCTTCTTATTGAGTTGAGAGGGGTCTCAAGGGATGATTTACAATGGTAGAGAGCACCTCTATTTATAGGGGAGAGGAAGATTTAGCTACCACTAATAGAACTCTAAAATCTCTCTAATTAGATACATTAAAGACATTCACCTTAAATAGAAGTGTAAGAATCTTCTATTTCATAACACTCCCCCTTGAATGTCTATTCAATGATGTGCCTCATAAAACCTTAAAACCAAAACCCAATAGGAAAAATTAAAGTAAGGAAAAAGAGTACACATGTTTGAATATGCGCCTATTGGTTGCCTCGTTAAAAACCTTGCAAGGAAAACCCAGTGGGACAAAACCTTGTAAGGGAAAAAGAGTGCAACGCGCATTGACTCCCCCTAATGAGTACATCGATTTATATCCTTGAGCATTTGCATTCCAATCTTGTGCATCATCTTCAAAACGATCTTTGGTAGATGCTTGATGAATAAATCAACCATATTGACTTGAATAAATATTCCGCACCTGGAAATCATCATTCTTGATAGATATGAACATCTTCATATAATGTCGTGGAATAGCTCTTCAATATCTCCATAGATGCATTCTCAATGCCATCATGCTTATAGTTATAGCAAGATACATATGTACACAAATTGCACTTAGGATGCGGTACTTCAGGACCAAGAATTGCATATGCTTCAAGCAACTTAAATCTTTCAAGTTAAGTCATATAAGTCACATAATAGACTTTAGCTGCATATCAAACTTTCATTAGTGATACTAAACAAATAAGATATCGAAAACTGACTATACATACCTTTGACTTTATACTTTCAAGCATATGAACTATAGGTTCAAAACTACATGTCTTTCATATGGAATCAATTCTTCTTGAATTGTATCTCTTCCATTTAGTTACTTTCTTTGAGTCAGCAAATGCGTATAGCATGCTTTGCAATATGTTGCAATTGAATTATCCCTTTTATGAACTTCAGGTTCATATCATGATATTCGGGGATATACATATACAAATGAAAATTCATCCCATGTAACACTTTCTCAAGTGTTTATCATGTCTCCCCCTCATGTTAGTAAAGCTAACATGTTTCCTCAACTTTGGGAAATCATCTTTGTGCATTATGTCAATATACACAGCACCTTAGTAATAAGATGAAATTATTTGGTTCCTGACCTTGAACCACTTGTGAGGGGAGAATATACTCTCGTATACAACTTATATCAAACTGATATATACAACTTCGTTCTCATAAGGAACAGTTTAGCTATTAAGTGGAAGCACTCAATAATTATCTTGCTAAACCAACTTTGATATAAACCAACTTACCAAGATGAACTGTCTTGAGTAGAGAATCTGGAAACTATGCTCGAAGTTAGATTACTGAGCGATTTACCTCGCAAGCACTGCCAGGCTGCGGGTTAATAACAATGGCGCATGTAACCATATCATAGATGCATCATATGTGGTATACATGGCAGGTGAATGGGCCCATATTCACCTTTGATATTTCCAGAATCAAGGGGCTTCAACCCGAACTCTTTAGTTGGTCAGTTCATTACTGATAACAAGAACTTCTAGTTCTTTGATATTCACCTATGTGAATTTGCACATCATACTTCAAATGAGATGGCTAACACGAATATCAACTGAATAAATTATCAATATTGGTAAATTTCAAATTTACACCATGACATGTGCACTTATCAATAAACTTCGGGTTTATTATGACATGGGTTTTATACCAATAGATATCCACTTTATTGTGGCATTCTTTCGTTTGTGTAGTACAAACTGGAGAACAAAGCGGGTAGCTTTTCATATACAAATTACCCCGCTACAAGTTGTAGTAATAGGAGAATCAAAGCCTTCCTTTATTTATAGTCTCAATATCATCAATCGCCTTCGCGTGTACTTTTGGAAACTGGATAAGTTTCTTTGAGACTTACTACAGCACAATACTCAATTGTGTTTCTCCAACATAGTAATAATTGGCTCTTCGAGAGCTCTCAATTAATTTTGTACTACCACAGACTGAGGTTCGAGATCCTCACATTCTTGCATTCCGTATTTTCAAGAGTCTCAGGCTCAATAGATTCTTCGTGAATCTCGGAATTAATCAAATCATGAGCGTCCTCATGTGATTCTTTCATAGTGTCATTTAGATCGTTCTTTTTCCTCTTTCTAGGATTTCGATCTTTGGAACCTAATGGTCTGCCACGCTTCTGGCGTGCATTTGACTCATTGGATATGACACTAGATATTTGTCCAATAGGGACTTCAATACAGATCGGAACTTTTTCCCGCGTGAATGTGTGATTTCGTTATCCTCTTCAAGTCCGTAAATGCGTCAGGCATTTGATTTGCTATTCTTTGCAAATGGATAATCTTTTGTACCTCTTTCTTTCAAATAGAGGTATGTGGATCAAGATGAGATAATGATACATTTTTCCACAAAATTTCCCGTTTGGTTTCACCAACTTCTCCCCCTAATTTTGGGAAAAGTGTCTCATCAAATTGACAGTCTGCAAATAGTGCAGTGAACAAATCTCCTGTCAATGTTTCGAGGTAGCGAATAATGGAGGACGATTCATACTCAACATATATTCCTAACCTTCTTTGCAAACCCATTTTGGTGCGGGATGGCGGTGCTACAGGCACCTATACTGCGCATCCAAAGCTTCTTAAATGGGATATATTGGGTTCATGACCCAAAACCAATTGCAATAGGGAATATTTGTGATAATTCGTCAGTCAGAGACGAACTAGCATTGCTTCATGCGAAATGGCGTGACCCTAAGCCGAAGCGGGCAGCCGACAAAGTAGCATTGCTGCATGCAAAATGGCGTGAACCCAAACCGAAATGGGCAGCCTCGTTTTCATGAATAATTCAAGATTATTCTCATCTATTATCCATTAACTTTGCAAACGCAAGGTTGCGTGATGGCAACAAGCACACATTAGACCATCTACAGGATGCGTCTATCAAGACCATGAAATACCTAAACTACCCACTAGGTGGGTGAATAGGTCCACAAATGTCCCCTTGTATACGTTCCAGAAACTGGGGTGACTCAGTCCCAACCTTTGTTGGGGATGGTCTAATAATCAGCTTGCCTTGATAACACGAAGTGCAAGGATATTCATTACTTGAAAGAATTTTGAAATTCTTTAACGGATGCCCATATGAGCTTTCTATAATCCGTCTCATCATGGTTGATCCTGGGTGACCCAGTCGATCATGCCAAAGTACAAATGTATTGGACTCAGTATTCTTTAGATTTACTGTTGAATGTGCCTCAATTGCACTAATTCTTGTCCAATACAGGCCACAAGATAAAGACGGGAATTTCTCAATAACCCTCTTTTGGCCGGAGACATTCTTTAAAGTGAGGACGAGATATTCAAGATTATCTTCATCCATTGTCTCAATATTGTAGCCATTCCGGCGTACATCTTTAAAACTCAACAAGTTTCTTCTTAGACTTGGAGGAGAATATTGCATTCTCTAAGATAAACGTCATGCCTTTGGGCAGAGTTACATTTGCTCTTCCGGAGCCTTTCAATCAATTTACTTCCCATGGTATGACATACAAAAGGAATACATGAACATAAGAATAAACAAGTTCAATTCTTTTGTGTCACATAATATCTTCAAAATCTGCTACTAACAGTTGGCTAACAAAATCAGATATGTTATCCATAATCAATTCCTTTGCAGTTTGAAAATTTCAGCGTTTTTCATAAGATAATCGATTATTAAACACACACAATCGATTGTTGGAACATAGACAATCGATTGTTAAACACACACAATCGATTATTTGTTATTTTTGAAAAACTTCGTAGCATACTGTCTTAAGACAATCGATTGTTAAACATCGACAATCGATTGTGGATGATTTTTGAAAAATTCCAGATTACACTGCCTAACGACAATCGATTGTTAGATATAGACAATCGATTGTGGGTGATTTTTGAAAAATTCTAGACCTCACTGTTTCAAGACAATCGATTGTTAGACAAAGACAATCGATTGTTGGCTATTTTTGAAAATTTCCAGACCTCACTGTTTCAAGACAATCGATTGTTAGCCAAAGACAATCGATTGTTGATCAATTGTTTTTCAACTTTAATGCGAAAATAGTTGATAATCGACTAGTTTTTCAGGCTAGTCGATTACCCCCACTGGAAAATAAAAGTTTTATTGATATTTGAACATATTGAAGATATTCTAAAGAACTACTGCTAACATTGCATCATGAACTAGCTAATACGAGCTAATACTAATGACTATTGATTTATTCATTGACTAATACAAATAAGTAGAATAAAATCAAATAACTCCATCTTCTTTCATCACGGATCCATCGCCGATTAGGTGGTCTATTTTTCCATCGGGTTGCTCAAAGAAGTCTGCCACATCCAGGTGGGTGATGTCCTCATTGTCGTCATAGACAAAGTTTGTTTCAGGGCCTTTTCTCTTTCGAGATGCTTGATAAAGGTCAACCAAGTGTCTTGGTATACGGCAAATCTTTGACCAGTGCCCTTTCCCACCGCAACGATAACATATAGTTTCTGAACTATTTGCCATAGGATCTTCGGGATCCCGTTTCTGCTTTCGGTGGTTATCTCTCTTTGGGGGGTGACGGACTTCTTTGGAATTTCTTCCTTGTCCACGTCCTTGGCTTTGACCCCGTTTATGACCGTGATCATGGTCCCTTTTATGTTTGGCATAATGCGAGTGCACCATATCTGCTTCAGGCAGTGGTGTAGACCCAGTTGGTCTATTTTCGTGATTTCTCATGAGCAGGTCATTATTTCGCTCAGCCACTAGTAAGAGAGAAATCAGTTCAGAGTACTTCGTAAAGCCTTTCTCTCGGTACTGTTGCTGCAGTACCATATTGGAGGCATGAAACGTTGTAAACGTTTTCTCAAGCATATCGTAATCGGAGATGTTATCTCCACATAGCTTCAGTTTAGAAGTAATTCTGAACATAGCAGAATTATATTCAGAAACGGACTTAAAGTCCTGTAGCCTCAGATGGGCCCAATCATATCGTGCTTGTGGCAGAGTGACCAACTTCAGGTTGTCATATCTCTCCTTTAAGCTGTTCCACAAAACGAGTGGATCCTTGACGGTGAGATATTCAATCTTCAAACCTTCGTCAAGGTGGTGGCGCAAGAAAATCAAGGCCTTCGCACAATCTTGGGTGGATGCTTTTTCTTTATCTTTGAGGGTGTCTCCGAGACCCATAGCATCTAGGTGGATTTCAGCATCCAACACCCATGTCATATAGTTCTTGCCCGAAATTTCAAGGGCAACGAACTTTCTTTTCATAATGTCAGACATACTCGAAAATTAAATTAGGAAGAGGGAAAATACCTTGGATTTTCGAGAATGATACTTGAGACGGTAGAGTCTCGTGCTGATAACGTGTTATAAACTAAAGCAAAAGACAAGAACAATAGAACAAGAACAATAGCAATAGAGAGAAGAGTAGAGAGAGTTCTTCTTATTGAGTTGAGAGGGGTCTCAAGGGATGATTTACAATGGTAGAGAGCACCTCTATTTATAGGGGAGAGGAAGATTTAGCTACCACTAATAGAACTCTAAAATCTCTCTAATTAGATACATTAAAGACATTCACCTTAAATAGAAGTGTAAGAATCTTCTATTTCATAACATAAATATATATTTTGTTACCTATTATTTTTTAAAGCGATTAAAAATTATTTATTTCTCTTTATACACCAACCCTAGATAGCATAACCTAGTTAATTTTCACGCAAAAAGAAGAAAGGAAACATATTAAATTAATTATGACTATAAAATATTATTTATTTATTAGTTTTGTTTAAATAATGACTGCTAAGTTTTGATTTTAAGCCATATGCCATATTTAAAGATGTGGTCTAACTGTTTGACTCAAAAGAAGTTAAACTCTTTCTAAGCAAATTAATCGAAAAAGACGAAACGGTAAATTATAGTCAATCATAATTAATATTGGATGGAAAGACATAATAACTGCAATAATATATTGGACTAATAAAATATCATAAAGTTTTATTAGTGATAGAGTTTTGCCCTGCATCTCTTTAGAGAGGGAAAGGAAGTTACAATCGTTTTTGCCCCCTTCTTAGATATCAAAAATGGAGCTTCCTTCTTTCCCTGTAGGTGAAGGATTTTGTTTGAGCTCTGCTCATCCTTTCGGGTTGACGGAGTGTTGGAGGAGAAGTAGGAGAGGACGCCCCCTTTCAGTTCTTTTTTCCTGTCTTTATAGTCGAAAAACCTTCTTGTGTTTGCCGTGACTTGTCATTGTTGGATCGGGGAAGCTTTCTGGTCGTGGAGAGGTCTTGGCCTCGTTGCTTATGTCAAATGTAGTAATGATGAGATGAAGTCAACTTTGTTGACTTCTTTTATAAGATGATAGGGGCGGGGTCGTGACCGCCGCAGTAGTGTGGTCAGATTTTAACCTATACACTAACCATTAATGAAAACAGATCAAACTATAAAAAATTAGAATTCAAGACGAAAAATATAAATATTCTAATTTCATTTTATCCATTTAAGAGTATTTTATTATGGTTGTGGTAAGAGTCCTAAAAATCAATCAAGGTATACATACGCTAATGATTAAATATGTTTGCAACTCTAGTGTGTTGATTTATTTATTATATTATTTTACCCGTAAAATGATATATTTGAATTTGTAATGTGGTTGATGGACAAGCAGATCGATTTGATCCTAAAATAATAAGTAAATTAAATAACATACAAGACTTAGTGCTAAAATCGAGATAAAGTAGCAGATAGCTCTGGTTCCGAGAGCAGAGTTTTCGAGGGCAGTAATACAAATATTATAAGACAAGTAATAAAGTAATATTGAGCTTTTGAACAGTATATAGCATATGTTTGTGATAAAACGCGTCCTCTTATAATGGTATTTGAAATCTCTATTTATAGTTGCACCTAGGGAATACGGTCCTAGGATCAAGCCATCTTAAAAATGACAATTATGTGGGCTATTGAAGAATGTGTAACGGCAAGCTATGAATGCCATATTCTCTACAACAGACTATGCATTTAATACTGCAGGATATTATTTAGCGAATTCTATTAGACGAGTATTTAATACGAACTAATTTTTTTACCCTATACAGATAGTCCCCCTACCTTCCCGTGGCACATCTTTATGTCATCGAAAAGTTGGTGTAGATACCTTATTTGGGGGAAAATTTTCCGGTCCCCTCTGAAAAGTTTTTAACACTTGATTAGACGCACGTCTCTCCGTATTTAATTCCTCGAACACACGTCACTTCATGATTCAGCAATACTTTTGTCGGTTCTCGAGGTAATCATAGCAACGATTTTAACCGCCTATTCCTTTACTTATACGCCTCATTCTCCTCTTTCAAACTTCATAATTGTTTGAAACCCCTTAACTTTTATTTCTCAACTCTCTCTTATTTCATATATTTGTAACCTTCTTCTATATAGAAATTCTCAATTCCTTCTGCTAACTATTCCCTCCACTTCCAAGAACTCCAACTCTTCAAAGAACTAGAAAAGCACAGATGATGATGCTCCTTCTACGGTAAGCACCATTATCCACAGAAGGCTTAATACATTCAAGAACTTTGAAGAGAATTTCCCTTCTGCTAACTCTCGCACATCGGTTGTTGGGGTATCGATGATGAAGGGGAAGCTAGTGATGAAGGGACTTCCCTACAAAGGAAACAATGATCTTCATCAGCTCAACAGATCGCTCAATATGTTGAGTTAATAACACCAACCGAAGACGACGTCCAAATACTCTAGGGAGAGTGAAATATAGTAAAAGATGTCAACTTTCTCTTCTTAGCCCCATTCTCTACTCCCGCTACTGCGAGGCTGGCTACCAGGCCTCTTCCATCATTGATTGATGAGCAACTAATAACGAGCACTATTTTTGCTACAACTACTTCTTAACCTATAATGACATCAACTTCATATCCTTCTTCTCCAGCCATGCTTTCTCCATCAGCAACTGCTACATTATCTCCACCGGTCGCAGACACTCGAGAGGAGGATATCCCTCCTTCCTAGTTCATGGGAATCTAGGGCATAACTATTTGCCTATTTCTGTAGATTCCCAAAGGACGAGGAGCAACTCCCTCTCGATTTCTACCGAGTACCATCTATCATCACGGTCGGTGGAGCTCGCCAATTACTAGAAGCCTCAGGCTTAAGAGAAATATTACTTACACTTCTCTCGGGGGAGTATATGATAAACTACTCCATGCACAATGCGGAAGCGGTACAATATTTGTTCCTTTTCTGCTTCTTCTAGCTTCACTATGGTAGGATATTTTATTTGACTTTTGCTTTGCATGCTAACTTCCTTGCTTCTGAGGGTCTTCAGAAGTTAATCCTTGATAGAGAAGAACTCATATCTGAACGGGAACAACTGTTGGTCGAACTGGAGCAAATTGATGCTCGCCTCTCGGTACTAGAAGCACAAACTACCGAAGTCGTTGAGTTGGAGGCTTGGTTGCAACAAAGTGAGTATAAGGTGATGACCCTTATCCAAAAGACCGCCATGTTAAGGGTGCAATTTCAAGAGGCCAAGGTAAAGTGGTTCAAAACATTTTTCTTGCTGCTAAGCGTGATGCTGTCTCTTCTGAATTACTAAATAATTTGGAGGCAACCTTGAACTCCAAAGCTGAGGAGGTTGTTGCTGCTGAGGATAGGCACGCATGGATGGAAGAAAAGTATAAGAGGGCCACAGAGAACAATAAAGTTTATAACTCCACTATCTGTGACCTTGACGTCAGCCTTCAGGCCACCAAATCCAAGCGGAATACCCTTTCAGATGAGGTTGACCAGCTTAAGGTAGAGCTTCAGTGCTGAACGGATTCCCTCACTATTGAAAAAATGTGTTCAATGTATAGCATAAGGAGAAAAACCTTGAAAGAGGCCAAATCTTGTGTCATTGATTTTGATGGCAAGATTGCCAAGGTCTATGGGCTGGAGATAACTGCCCGAAGAGGCCTCCCAGTCCAACCTGATGCAACTGACTCTTCTGGTTCTGAGTCTACATTCTTAGGAACCGAGGAGAAACTTGGGGACGTGGTAGTTTAGCTTTTTTCTTTGTTTTTTTCTTTGTTGTTTTCTTTTCATATTCTATTACTTGTGCTACTTGGCACATTTGTTATATAAAAGTAATTTTTGCTTAAGCAATGCACAAAGTTTATTTTTTGCATCTAATTATACAAGGCTTCGAGTGTATTTTTTCCCTGATAGCGGGTATAAGTTCTTCCTGAACCAATCATTTACTGCGAGGGTTTTATAATAGAGGGCCCTCTCATGTTTACGGTTCTCTTGAATAGGACGTCTCATGTTCATTGTGGTACTAGCCTTTGAAATACTTGATTAACTTTCAAATGATAAAATTAAATCATCGTTTGGAAAGTAAACAATATTAATATAAAAGTACTTTACTTTATTCCTTCTATTTTAAAAAATACACAAGTATTTGTCGTGCTGAAAAAAATTTCCATTATTTGTGGCTAGCTTGTAAATTCTTATTTCTACGAGACTGGCCACGCAGTCCCTGATCCCAATGATACATCTTTGTTCCCGGATTTTGTGATCATGTTTTATGTGGTGGTCATGTTGTCGTATTCTCATATCATTCCCCCAATGCTCGAATGCGAAAAATGCAAATTTCAACACTGGAAGTCTTGTTCCTTTGCTGACTCCACTAATAAATGGTTCGATAATCTTTGGTCCGACAACAAGCATCATTTCCCTTTAGAAACTTTGCTACTAAGCAAAATATTAATTAACCCCCCTAATGGTTTGAAATGAAGGGGCACTCATGAACGGTCAGATAGTTTTTGGTTTGATAGGAAGATTTGCTTCCTGTTAGAAACTATGATATCGAGTCAATGACTGCCTAACTATCTCGTAGTGGCTCGTTGTTTCCATGCCTTGTCGTTTAAAGGTCTTATTTCTGATGATTGTGATTCCTTCTTAGTATGATTTCCATTGCTACCTCGTTAAAAACCTTTTCAGAAAAACCCAATTAGGACAAAAGCTGGACAAAAGAAAAAAAATTGCAATACTTACTTTCAGTATATGCGGTGCTTATCTGTAATAGTACCTTTTGAGGCATGTCAGATTCCATTTGCTTGGCAATTTTACTCCATCTTGATTTTCCAATTTATATGATCCTTTCCCGACGACAGATTAAACTCGATAGGGGCCTTCTCACGTTGGACTCAACTTTCCTGCATTGAGCTACCGGGTGTTTTGAGTTACTTTCCTTATTACAAAGTCTCCTAATTTGAAATAACGGATATTGGCCCTTCGATAGTAGTATATTTTCATTCTTTGTTTCTAGGCCACCATCCTTTTATGTGCCAATTCACTACTTCTGTCGAGCAGGTCCAATCTCATCAACAACACTTTGTCTACCTAAAACTATCTCATAGTAGGTACTCCTACTTCCACCGGGATCAATGCTTCTACTCCGTACACAAGAGAGAAATGCATCTCTTTCGTGCTTGGATTGGTTCTCATTCAGTGTGCCCATAGCACTCCTTGTAACTCTTCTGGACATTTGCCTTTGGCTGTTTCCAGTCTCCTTTTGAGATTTTGAATAATCACTTTGTTTGTTATTCCTCTAGGTTGTTTGCGCTTGAGTAGTATGGCGATGATGTGGTATTTTTAATTTTCAAGTCTTCAAGGAATTTCATGACTTTCGCGCCTATAAATTATGGCATGTTGTCGTAGGCTATCTCTTTTGGTATCCCAAACCTGCAAATTATGTTCTCCCACATGAAATCGACTGCTTCACACTCGCTAATTCTTTGGTAAGGACCTACTTAGAAAACTAGTTAGTTAAAATAAAAATAAAAAATCTTACATTACCGCGAGACGGCAGCAGCGGACCGACTATGTCCATCCCCTATTTCATGAATGGTGAGGGCGACAAACCCGATTGAAATAATTCTATTGTTTGATGCACCAACGGTGTGTGGCATTGTTATTTGTTGCATTTCTGATAAAATGCCTTAGCGTCGTGTTCCATCTGGGGCTAGTAGTATCCTGTCCTAATCAGCTTCAACACTAACGAGCAGCACCCAAGTGGTTTCAGCAAATTCCTTCGTGAACTTCTCTCATTACGTAATTAGCCTCGGATTCTCCTAAACATCTGGCCAACTGGGCATGGAAAGAATTTCTATACAATTGTCCTCCCCTAAAGCAGTTGCTTTAGTGCGCAACACCCGGGATTCCTTGGGATCTTCGGACAGTTTTTCATGTTCGAGATAATCAATGATCTCATTTCTTCTGTCCTAGATCAATTTGGTCGCATTTTCTTTATAATAACCATCCACATCTAATACCGAATGCATAAGTTCCACGCCCGTAGCATAGTTTGATCCCTTCATTTTCATAGACAAGCCCATTTTAGTCAGTGCTTCTAGTCATGTGTTTTGTTCCCTCGGGATGTAGGTGATTGACTATTCCCGAACCGTGCGAGCAGAGTCTGGACTTTCGCTACTTATGGTTGTATTCATTCCTCTTTGGTGTCGAAGATCCCATAGACTTTATTTAAAACTAGTTGGGACTCATATTTGATTTCTGTAACCTCAGAGTCCGGTCCTCAGGCCAGCTCGAGTCCGACAATCAAAGCCCCCTACTCTGCTTCAGTGTTTGTCAAGGAAAAATTCTTATGGTCTACCTCAGGTTTCTCCCGAAGGAGTGATTAGTACTACCCCGAGCCTGGACCCTTTCACGTTGGAAGATCACTCCAAGAACAGGTTCTAGACTCCTGATGTCATTTCCAACACTATCACTGCTTCTTTGGTGGCCAAAGTTAGCAGTCCAGGACTGAAATCAGCCAGAAAGTCGGCCAAGAATCGTTACTTAATCGTAGTCCTGGGTTTATACTCTATGACAAATACACTCATTTCGACTGCCCATTTGTCCAGTCTACCTAATAGTTCAGGTTTGTGAAGGATGTTCCGCAGGGGAAAAGTTGTCACTATGGTTATCGAATGACATTGAAAATACGGTATAAGCTTTCCAGTCGCAACTACGAGAGCTAAGACAAATTTTTCCAGATACGAGTAGCGAGTTTCTACTCCCGTAAAATTTTTACTAACATAATATAAATGAGATTGCGTACCTTTATCTTTAGGGACTAAGACAGCACTTACCACAACCTCCAAGACCGCTAAGTAAATCAGTAATTGCTTGCTTTCCTCCAGTTTCAATAGTAGTTGGGGGATGGATAAATATCTTTTCAAATATTTTAGAGCATGCTGGCATTCCAGAGTCTATTTAAAGTCGTTCTTCTTTTTCAGAAGTGCGATGAAGTGCTGACACTTTTTTGAAGACCAGAAAACATATTTGCTCAAAGCAGTTAGTCTTCCTGTAAACCTTTGAACCTTTTTAACGTTTGATAGATGGTTGGGGATATCCTTGATGGCTTTTATTTTATTGGGATTGACTTTGATCCCCTTTTGTGACACCAGGAACCCTAAGAACTTACCAGAGTTCACCCCGAATGCACATTTTTTAGATTAAGCTTCATGTTGTGCTTCCTTGGGATGTCAAAGGTTTCTTTCAATTGTTTATGATGATCACGTGTGTTCAAAGACTTAACTAACATATCATCTATATAAACTTTCATGGTTCTCCCTCTTTGTTTTTCAAACATTTATTCAGAAAGCCTCTGATAAGTGGCTCCAGCATTCTTAAGCCCGGAAAGCATCACATTATAGCAATATGTGCCAAAGTTCGTTATGAACAAAGATTTTTCTTGATCATCCAGGTTTATTTTAATTTGGTTGTACCTGGAATAGGCATCGACGAAACTCATCAACTCATGCTCGGCCATCGCATTAATAATTTGATCAATGTTTTGGCAAAGTGAATGAGCCTTATGGGCACGCTTTTTTTAGATCCTTATAACCTACGCACATGCGGAACATATTTTTCTTTCTTAGAAATACTACTATATTAGCTAGCCAGTCAGGATACTTTACCTCCCGTATGGAACCAATATCAAGCAATCGATTTACTTCTTCTTTGACAAATTTGTTTCTAACCTCAGCAATAGGGTATTTCTTCTGTCTTACCAGAGGGATGTTAGGATCCAGGCTTAACTTTTGCACGACAATCTCTGGTGGAATACCTGTCATATCCGCATGTGACTATGCAAAACAGCCAATTTTAAATTTAAGATATTTTATAAATCCTAATATGTGCTCGGGATTTAATCATTTCCCCAAGTGGAACTTCCTTTCCAAGAATTATTCTAACAATGCGACTTCATCGAGTTCTTCCGCTATGGATTTGGTTGAATTTGTTTCTTCTGGTACCTAAAAGTATCTTGGTACTTGATAGGATTCCAATGGCTCTTCTCCCATGTTCACTTTGTTTGAGTCAGGAGCAGGTGTCGGTTCCTGTAATTGCTATGTCGCACGCTCCTTCCTGGTGGTACTAGAAACTGAGATCGTGTTCATCTCCTATGTTACAGGTTGATGTCATCTGATTTGTTTAATTCCCTCCGGAGTTAAGAATTTTAGAAGTTTAGGGTATGTTGAGTGTATGTTGACGGTACAATCTTCATTTGTGTTGCCATGGTTTTCCAAAAAGAATATTGTAGCCTATATCGCTGTCTACTACTTCAAAAAGGGTCGTCTTCATTATCTCTTCGGCATTCGTGGTCAGCAGAATCTCTTCTCGGCTTGTCACACTTACTATGTTGAACTCGGAGAGGAGTTTTGTGGCTGGAATGCTTCAGGTTAGCTTGGCTTATTTCAGCACTTTCCATCGGATAATATTGGCTGAATCTAAGGGTCCACCAAAATACATTTAATTTTAAAATCTAAAACATTAAGAAAAATTACCAGGGCATCATTATGTAGTAGGAGTCCATCTGCGTCCTCCCACGTGAAAGTGATATCGTCCTCGATTACTTCCTGGAGTCTTTTGCTATGGGCCACTGATACTTTTATCTTTTTCGCTGCAGGACATGTTACGCCAATAAACTCGTTCCCCCCCCCCCCCCCAAAAAAAAATCATGTTGATCGTTCGATGAGGATCTTCTTCTACTTTTGAGGGTTTCGTATTATCTCGATTGTGGCCCTATTTATTCTTAGACCGGTCCCTTAATAATTCTCTAAGATGGTCGTTTTTCAGCAATGTCGTCACCTCCTCTCGCAGATATTGGGAGTTCCCATTCCGGTGGCCGTTGGTCCCATGGTACTCACAGGATCCCTCTAACTTGGGTCTGGTCTGATCGTCCTCAGAAATCATGCTTCCTTAATGTTCCTCATCGTTGATACCAATTCCACAACGGTATCATTAAGGTTATATTCGGACAATCTGGGGTAGGTGGAATCCTAGTATCTCGATACCTCTTTGTTCTACAACGATATGTTGCTCCGGCCACGATCATCTCTCCTATTAGTAGAAAATCTATCCGCCGATCGGAAACCTCTGTCGCGTCATTCGGCCCTTTTGTAGGGCAAAACTCGTCCTCTAGAAGACCGTCGATCTGCGTCGAAATCATCCTTCAACTTTTCTTTACGACCCTTGGTTAATGCCGAGAAATCGAGCTAGTCATCCACTATTCTTATTTTCGACTCATAGTGGTTGTGGACATCTACCCATGCCGTTTCTTGGAACTCGAGCAGACTCTCTTTCAGTTTTCGGGAAGCGTCTAAACTCCTCGGATTCAGCCCTTTAGTAAATGCATCAGTTGCCCATCATCTGGCACAACCGGTAGCAGCATCCTTTCCTTATGAAATTTGGTCACGAACTCCTGCAGCAATTCGGACTCTTTTTGCACATTTTTGAATATATTGGCCTTTCGGGCATGTACCATCCTAGCCCCGACATGAGCCTTGATAAAAGAATCTGTGAGCATCTCAAAGGAATCCATTGAGTGCTTGGGCAAAAGAGAATACCATGTCAGGGCCCCTTTATTGAGGGTCTCCCCAAACTTCTTCAACAAGACCGACTCAATCTCGTATGGAGCTAAGTCGTTTCCTTTCTGTATAAAATCATTCTATCTATGATATGTGCGCTTTGGTTGTATTAACATTATTTTCAGGTATAGGTTTTGATGAATGACAAACAATGAAGTCAAGTGTCAAACAACGATATTATATGACAAACAATCAAGAGTGAATGACAAGAAGCATATTGATGACGAAATTGCATAGACAAGCCAAAGACGAGTTCAAAAGTTCAAGACCAAAGACCCAAGGCGTAGGTCGTTAGGTAGAACAAATGTAAGAGCAACGTTTAAAGTTATCTCGTCTTTTGGCTCAACATAAGTCATCATAAATATGCATAAAATCATTTTACCAAATCATATTTATCATAGACATATTTAAATACTTCAAACAAAATGATTTTAGCGTTTTTATTTTAACCAAAATGGTTTTTGAAGTAAGTTTTCAATTCTGGTATATTACATAGGTCATCATTAATATGCATAAAATTATTTTATTAAATCATATATATCATAAAAAATTTTAATATACTTCAAACAAAATGATTTTAACGTTTTCATTTTAACCAAAATGGTTTTTGAAGTAAGTTTTCAATTCTGGTATACTGTTGTATACACAGTGTATATCAATGGTATATAATCGATTATAACTCTTAAATAATCGATTATCTTGCATCCGTTGCCAAAGTTTTGAACACTGGAACAAAATAATCGATTATTCCATCCAAATAATCGATTATTCTTGAGCAGAATCTCTTCCGATTTTGTAACGGTAAAAGGATAATTGATTATGCAAATTAAATAATCGATTATCCTTGCATAAAATCAGCATAATTGATTGCCAATTAAGCAATGGATATCCACCCTTAACCCCTATAAAAAGAGGTCTTTTGAGATGGTTTTAAACACACAACACCTCCCAATATTGATATACATATTGACATTATTTGAGCATCATTTTAGAGCTTTTGTTGAGCCATTTGAGAGACAACTTTGAGTTGTTCATAGAGCTAAATTTGTATCTCTATATCCTACTCTTTTGAGAGAGTTCTTGTTGTAAAAGAGAAAGGTGTTTGAGAAGAACATATCTTCTCATTGATTGTGCGGGTTCGCTAAGTACCCTAAGTCTTAGTGTTGAAGTCTTGTGGTGCGGTATCCACGAGCAAGGTTGAAGTCTTGAGGTGCGGTATCCTCGAGCATGTTGAAGTCTTGTAGAGTGTACATCTACGGGCAAGTGTAATGGTTTGTTAGGAACTCGAAAACTTAACGGAGTTAGTGGAATCTCGAGAGAGTCTCTCGGGGACTAGACTAACCACAAGTTGTGGTGAACCAGGATAAATTCGGTGTGTTCTTTCCTTGCTATTTTTATTACCGAATTTATTTTATTCCTGCAATTTTTAATTCCGCAATATTTACAAATATTCTCGTGCCGCACTATGCACCCCCCCTCTAGTGACGGGCACAAAACCTAACACTTTCACCATTGTTGTATAGATGGTGGTGTGGTTTTGAGGATCTAAAAACCCATCATATTTTGGTACGTCTGGCATTTTGAACCACTTCGGGATTAACTCTGGTGCCACACTTGGTTTGAATGGAAACTTAGTGTATTTCTTTATGTCTCGTCCCTTCAACACTTGATGTGCATGATGGTAGTCTAGGAACACGTGTTTTTGCTGCATTTTGCACTATAATTACTGAACTTTGAGCCTGTTTTAGCTTAAATGATAGTGATTTGCTTTTATTACGTATTTTATGCTTTGTTGGAGATGAGTGTGAGTAAAGAAGATGTTCTAGAGCTAAATCGACTAAGTGGAGATTTAAAGTCTGAATAAAAGCCAATGAATCAAATCACCGGTGTTGCATACGAAAGATGGAATAAAGCGCAAAGGTTATGACATTTAGATGATTGGTGCGAACCATGCGTAGTAAAGTTCGACGCATCAGTGCAAATATGTGTTAGAAATTTGACAAGTTCAGAGACTTGTAGTTTTTGAGTCTGACAGAAAAATACACTAATGCTATGCATAGTGCGTAGCATCAGTACAAAAAATTTGTCAGACAAGCTAAGTTCAGAGAGTTTATGAACAGGAAAAATGCACTAATGCGACACACCCTGCGTAGCACTTTGCGACGCATGCAGTGTAAAGAGTTTGTAGGTTTTTCCACTTCGCCTCAAAGAGGGTGGTTTCATTCAGGTTCATTCCTACTTGGTATAAATACAATGAAAACATATTTTTTAGGGAACTTTTGACTTTGAAAGTTTTGGGAGAGCATTGGAGGCTACAAGACACGTGATTTTATTATCTTTCCATCAATTCAATACGGAAGTTTGGATTGTAACATTAGATTGATGCTTTCTTCTTCTTTAACTCTTTTTATGATAATTTTCTCCATAATTATGGAGTAGTTTATATTAGGGTTTGACGTGATTTGTTGACTTGGTTGTTGTTTACGGATTTAATTACTGCTTAATTATTTGAATTTATTAGAAGAGCTTTAACTATTGTTGTGATTTTATTCATTATCTTGTTTAATAGGAAGAGGAGCATAATATTGAATATTGTTGCACGCATGCCTTAATTTATTTTGGTACTTATATAAAGTAATCGAAAGAGCTTTTTGATCTACCTCTTAAATTAAGATTGAGAAATATTCGAGAGAAGTTTCTCTTAGACCATTCTTACCAATAGATTCTTGCAAATTTCATCGCACTTTAAATTAGTTTATTTGAATTATTTATATTTAATCGAGAGAAGATTCTGAATCGGAAGCATAAGCTTGAACTCATGAGAATTGATAGAACCCCAAGAGTGAAGTATAACAGTATCATCTTCAGAATCAAAACCTTGCACCTATCACGTCAAAATCCTTGTTTCTCATATTGATAAGTAACTGACTTTGCTAATCTTTGGTGTGTTGAATTCAATAGTCAATAGCTTTACTTTAATAGTTAATCCTAGTTTATAACCATTACAAATCAAGTTTTGATAATCCTAAGTAGAGTTAAGCTAGAAATTACTTGAGCATTGGTTAAATCGAATCCCTGTGGAGACAATCATTAAACTATACTATCTTTGGCTAGTGAGTATCAATTTTGTGTTGTGTTTTGCGCTCATCAGTGCGCCCGAGATTTGATCCATTCGAGCGTTTATTTTCCTCATAAACCACATGAGTTCGACTTTAATGGGATAATTCTCATTATTGTTACCAGATCCAATGTCGTTCCCCCCGGCCCTGTCGAACCCGACCTCACCCCTCATGGTATTGTTATCAACCTTTTCTGTTGTTTGGTTTGGGGGAGAACCGGGAGGAACTAGACCTTTTTCATTCGCGTTGTCGGAAGCACCCGACAACGCTTACTTCAACTCTGTCATGATTTGATCTTGTTGCGAAAGATGGTCCATAATCGCCTTTTATTGTCCCCTCAGGATTCTTACTGTTGTCGCAACGTGCTTGTCCTCGGCATCATCAGGAGTTACTTCCTGGACGTGTCATGGATATTGTATTCCATAGACCGGCATGGCTTTATCCCCGCGTTGCAGGTAGCACTAATCGAATCTTCGTGTTAAGGTTGATTTCCTTGGGCATCAACATTGTGTGTGATGTTGACGTCATTATCTGTTATTTTTTATGATGTTTTGCTAAGAAACAAAGAATCAAATAGTTTAGTAATAGATGCAAGGACCAACCCAATTACATAACTATCTAAGCTTCACGGTGGACGCCAAGCTATTTATCCGTAAAATGGTACAGTTAAATTTGTAACGCGGTTTATAGATAAACAATTCGTTTTATCCCTGATAAGTAAATTAAATAAAATACAAAACTTAGCGCTAGAATCGAGATAAAGCAGCAGATAGCTCTGATTCTGAGAGCAGAGCTTTTGAAGGCAGCAATACGAATATTAGAAGACAAGCAATAAAGTATTATTGAGCTTTTGAACAGTATATAGCATAAGTTTGTCGGAAAATTTATCCCCTCATAATGACTATTGAAATTGCAATTTATAGTTGCACGTAGAGAACAAGGTCGTAAGATTAAGCCCATCTTAAATAATAATTATGAGGGCTATTGAAGAGTGTTTAACGGTAGGCTATGAATGTCATATCTCTATAACGGGGTATGTATTTAATATTGCAAAATATTCTTGATTGAATGCTATCATGTAGCAGACATTCGTTTATCTTTATGAGCAACACTCCTTTGGGGGCTTCTTAGTGCCAATCGAAACTGTTGCCCTGGTCTTGATTTTTACTTGTCTCGTTTTTCATCTGTCTCCGATTTCACGTATCGGTTTATTAGACGAGTACTTATATGAACTAATTTAAGCTACAAAAATATATTACCATCATAATTTACCATTTGATTGAAGTTGAAAGATGTAAGTATACCAAGTTGAAAACTGAGAATTTGGCCCAATTTCTTTTCGGGCATTAATTACTTAAAAAAACATTAGAGTTATGTGCGCGAAACCTATATACTTAAGTACTTTTTAAGCAAGCTTTAAAATTTAAATTCTCTATTTTAAAAATACTTAGTAAATAATGAACAAAATAATAGTAATAAAATATTGAATTGTGGATATTTTCAATATTCTGTACATATTACTCCTACTTAATATGGTTAAAGTTATGTCCAAACAAATGGTAGCAGATAAAAGAATTACGTAAAAAAATCCTATAATACCATTGTATTTTAGAAGATTTGCTTATTATACACCGTTAAATGCAAGACAAAGTTTAACCGGTTTTCCCCTCTATCCTCCATTATATAAGCACATCTACACATCATAAGTAGAACCACAGCTTCTCAAGCTATTTCTTTACAGGTCCAGTCACAAAATACACCATATCAGCTATACAAAAATGGCTATGAAAGAAAAGCTAAATGGCGGTTTGAAAGGAGGAAATGTTAAAACTAACGGAGTGAAAGAGGTTCACTACAGAGGAGTAAGAAAGAGGCCATGGGGACGTTACGCTGCTGAAATCCGTGATCCCAGCAAGAAGAGCAGGGTTTGGTTAGGCACCTTCGACACGGCGGAAGAGGCGGCAAGGGCTTATGACGTCGCCGCCAGAGCGTTCCGAGGACCCAAAGCCAAGACGAACTTCCCGTTGCCGTCGGAGAATCAGTGTCCCAGTAACAGCAGTGAACCAACAGAGTCCTCCAGTGGAGAAACCGGCGTTCACGCTCCTCACGCGCCGTCTGAGCTCGAGCTCACGCGCCCCCTTGGAACCGTCGCTGTAGGCTGTGACCATGGTGGTTGTAAATCCGAAGTTGGATTGGTGAGAAATGGGTTTCCGATTTTTCATCATCAACCGGTTATGGGAGCTCTGACTAGTGGCAGCAGCAGCCCTGTAGAGTCATCTAGTGGGGAAACCGGCGTTCACGCGCCTCTTGAGCTCGACCTCACGCGCCGGCTTGGCGCCGTTGGTGAAGGTGGCAACCATGTCCGAAACGGGTTTCCGATTTTTCATCAGCAACCGACGGTGGCGGTTCTGCCTAATGGCCAGCCAATTTTGTTGTTCGACAGTAATTTTGTGCCAACTGGAGTACTGAACCGGCCAATGCCGTACAGGTTTGAACAGGTGACGGTTGAGTTTAACGGCGTTAGTGGTAGGGTAGTTCATAGTGACTCGAGCTCATCGACGACGGTTAACGAGAACTATTACGGAGGCGGCGGCGTATCTAGAAGAGAACTAAATCTTGATCTTAACCTTTCCCCACCAATGGAAGCTTGATAATGACAACTTAATTAGAGAGGGGGGGGGGGGGGGGGGGCTAAGGGCTGATTTTTGTATATAGGATAAAAAACTGTTCTTGTTTTTGCAGCTGAGGCGGGTGGTTCTTAATTATCTCTTACTGTTTCTACCAATTGTACCTCTTTACTCTATCTTTTGGGTCTGCTGGTTAATGAGAACTTTTGAATTTTACTTCTTTCAAAAGAAAATTGGTGTGTGCTTTTCTGCTCTGTTTTGTCCATAAAATTGGTGTGCGCTTTTACTTCTGTTTTAATTTTTAACTTTTCCCTCGACTATGTATCCCTCTGAGTTTGTATGCATGGATAGTTAAAAAGGATTATTTTTGAGAAATTATTGGTAATATATTGGATCTTGGTAGGTTCATGTTCATCATTCAAATGACAACTCTTTTTTTCCTGTTCTATTTGCGTTTGAGGGGTTGTTTGAACAATATGTTGGCCATCTAACAGTGAAAATAGTTCGAATGTCCGTTGCCGGCCGGCCATCTAAACTAAGAATAGAAAAGGTAGTATATGTTTGTTTGTTCAACTTCGTATATTATTTTAATAGTGACTAACCTTATCGTATGCGCCCTTGTAACTAGCTCAATAAAAAAATTATTTAAAATTTATTTTTGAGATATAAAATAAAAATATAAGTTTTTCAAAATAATGAATATTGATTTTATATACTCCCTTTTCAATTTGGATAACACTCTTTCTTTATTAACTCGTTTAAAAAAGTGTCATATTTTTATAAATTAGAAATAATTTAATTTTAAAATTTTATTTTATCTATTTACTTGTAATGAAAAGTTTTTATAACTACATAAATATTATGATACCATAAAGCTTTCTCCTTAATTTTTAAAATCATAAATTCCAAAAGGCAATCTCTTTTCCTTTAAACTCCAATGTTAAGTTAAACTACTTTTTTTATTTGAAACGGAGTAACTAATATAAAATGAAACTGCTACACGAAGTACTCAATCACCTGTCAAATACTTCAACTTAAAATACATTTTAAAGAATAACTGAAGGTAGAACGGGAAGTGTGTATTTAGTTTGGAAGTATCATTATTCAAGTGAAATTATTATTTAAATTATACTAATTAGCTAGCTCATACCAAATTTTTAGTATTTAATTTTAATTATATTTTTATTAGATAATTTTTTTTTTCAAAATAGTAAAAAATCGATTAAGTGAAAAATCATCTATGAAGAAAAACATGATAATTCTTTGTAAATCTTAAAGATTTAAGAATCACTTTATATCATAAATGAAGTCTATTATTAAAATACCCTTTTAAAACCCATAATTATAGTAAAAAAACTCAATTATATTCAGCCAAATTTAATACTATCTAGAGAAGTTAAAAGATCTCATAAATTATTTTGTTGGAATAATTGACAATTTTGGAGTTTGTTACTAATTTTGGCACAATATTCCAAATAATTGTAATTGCTAATTTAAAAGAATATAATATAGAACATGTTATGAAATAGAAGATTCTTACACTTCTATTTAAGGTGAATGTCTTTAATGTACTTAATTAGAGAGATTTTAGAGTCCTATTATTGGTAGCAAGATCTTCCTCCTCCCTATAAATAGAGGTGCTCTCTACCATTGTAATTCACCCCTCTCAACTCAATAAGAAGAACTCTCTCTACTCTTCTCTCTATTGCTATTGTTCTTGTTCTATTGTTCTTGTCTTTTGCTTTAGTTTATAACACGTTATCAGCACGAGACTCTACCGTCTCAAGTATCATTCTCGAAAATCCAAGGTATTTTCCCTCTTCCTAATTTAATTTTCGAGTATGTCTGACATTATGAAAAGAAAGTTCGTTGCCCTTGAAATTTCGGGCAAGAACTATATGACATGGGTGTTGGATGCTGAAATCCACCTAGATGCTATGGGTCTCGGAGACACCCTCAAAGATAAAGAAAAAGCATCCACCCAAGATTGTGCGAAGGCCTTGATTTTCTTGCGCCACCACCTTGACGAAGGTTTGAGATTGAATATCTCACCGTCAAGGATCCACTCGTTTTGTGGAACAGCTTAAAGGAGAGATATGACAACCTGAAGTTGGTCACTCTGCCACAAGCACGATATGATTGGGCCCATCTGAGGCTACAGGACTTTAAGTCCGTTTCTGAATATAATTATGCTATGTTCAGAATTACTTCTAAGCTGAAGATATGTGGAGATAACATCTCCGATTACGATATGCTTGAGAAAACGTTTACAACGTTTCATGCCTCCAATATGGTACTGCAGCAACAGTACCGAGAGAAAGGCTTTACGAAGTACTCTGAACTGATTTCTCTCTTACTAGTGGCTGAGCGAAATAATGAACTGCTCATGAGAAATCACGAAAATAGACCAACTGGGTCTACACCACTGCCTGAAGCAGATATGGTGCACTCTCATTATGCCAAACATAAAAGGGACCATGGTCATGGTCATAAACGGGGTCAAAGCCAAGGACGTGGACAAGGAAGAAATTCCAAAGAAGTCCGTCACCCCACAAAGAGAGATAACCACCGAAAGCAGAAACGGGATCCCGAAGATCCTAAGGCAAATAGTTCAGAAACTATATGTTATCGTTGCGGTGGAAACGGGCACTGGTCTAAGACTTGCCGAATACCAAGACACTTGGTTGACCTTTATCAAGCATCTCGAAAGAGAAAACGCCCTGAAACAAATTTTGTCTCTGATGACAACTTTGACTTCACCCACCTGGATGTGGCAGACTTCTTTGAGCAACCCGAGGGAAAGATAGACCACCTAATCGGTGATGGAACCATGATGAAAGAAGATGGAGCTGTTTGATTCTACTTGTATTAGTCAATGAATAAATTAATAGTCATTAGCATTAGCTCGTATTAGTTAATTCATGATATGATGTTAGTATTAGCCCTTTAGAATGTTTCAATATGCTCAAATATTTTTATTGTACAGTAGAGGTAATCGACTAACCTAAAAACTAGTCGATCGTCTAATATTTAGCAATAAAACGAACTTTTTTCCGCCAGGCCAGATATTCGAATATCAGAGTCTGATATTCGAATATCTGGGCCAGATATTCGAATATCAGAATTCCTATATTCGAATATCTGGCAAGATATTAGAATATGTGCTTAAATATTCGAATATCTAATATTTTTCGCATTAAAGTATTATTTTTTCCGCAAGGCATTATATTCGAATATTAGAATACAATATTCGAATATCCTAAATAACTGCTTCCCAAAACGCTGTTTAAACGCGAAACAAAAGAATTGAAGTTGTTTATACTTATATTTATGTATTTTTTGTATGTCAAACTATGGGAAAGCAAAATGGATATCTCACAAAGCGAACTTGGATCAACATCCAACTGTAAAAGTATTTGCCTAGTTGATTCATGTACTACACATACAATACTCAAAGAAAGGAAGTATTTCTCTCAACTGAATATGTGTAAGGCAAACATTACTACAATCTCTGGAAGTAGTAAATTGATTGAAGGCTCCGGAAGAGCTATAGTAACTCTGCCCAAGGGCACGATGTTAATCATAGAGAATGCAATGTTCTCCTCCAAGTCTATGAGAAACTTGTTGAGCTTTAAAGATGTACGCCGGAATGGCTACAATATTGAGACAATGGATGAAGATAATCTTGAATATCTCGTCCTCACTTCAAAGAATGTCTCCGGCCAAAAGAGGGTTATTGAGAAATTCCCGTCTTTATCTTGTGGCCTGTATTGGACAAGAATTAGTGCAATTGAGGCACATTCAATAGTAAATCTAAAGAATACTGAGTCCAATACATTTGTACTTTGGCATGATCGACTGGGTCACCCAGGATCAACCATGATGAGACGGATTATAGAAAGCTCATATGGGCATCCGTTAAAGAATTTCAAAATTCTTTCAAGTAATGAATATCCTTGCACTTCGTGTTATCAAGGCAAGCTGATTATCAGACCATCCCCAACAAAGGTTGGGACTGAGTCACCCCAGTTTCTGGAACGTATACAAGGGGACATTTGTGGACCTATTCACCCACCTAGTGGGTAGTTTAGGTATTTCATGGTCTTGATAGACGCATCCTGTAGATGGTCTAATGTGTGCTTGTTGCCATCACGCAACCTTGCGTTTGCAAAGTTAATGGATAATAGATGAGAATAATCTTGAATTCTTCATGAAAACGAGGCTGCCCATTTCGGTTTGGGTTCACGCCATTTCGCATGCAGCAATGCTAGTTCGTCTCTGACTGACGAATTATCACAAATATTCCCTATTGCAATTGGTTTTGGGTCATGAACCCAATATATCCCATTTAAGAAGCTTTGGATGCGCAGAATAGGTGCCTGTAGCACCGCCATCCCGCACCAAAATGGGTTTGCAAAGAAGGTTAGGAATATATGTTGAGTATGAATCGTCCTCCATTATTCGCTACCTCGAAACATTGACAGGAGATTTGTTCACTGCACTATTTGCAGACTGTCAATTTGATGAGACACTTTTCCCAAAATTAGGGGGAGAAGTCGGTGAAACCAAATGGGAAATTTTGTGGAAAAATGTATCATTATCTCATCTTGATCCACATACCTCTATTTGAAAGAAAGAGGTACAAAAGATTATCCATTTGCAAAAAATAGCAAATCAAATGCCTGACGCATTTACGGACTTGAAGAGGATAACGAAATCCCACATTCACGCGGAAAATGTTCCGATCCGTATTGAAGTCCCTATTGGACAAATATCTAGTGTCATATCCAATGAGTCAAATGCACGCCAGAAGCGTGGCAGACCATTAGGTTCCAAAGATCGAAATCCTAGAAAGAGGAAAAAGAACGATCTAAATGACACTATGAAAGAATCACATGAGGATGCTCATGATTTGATTAATTCCGAGATTCACGAAGAATCTATTGAGCCTGAGACTCTTGAAAATACGGAATGCAAGAATGTGAGGATCTCGAACCTCAGTCTGTGGTAGTACAAAATTAATTGAGAGCTCTCGAAGAGCCAATTATTACTATGTTGGAGAAACACAATTGAGTATCGTGCTGTAGTAAGTCTCAAAGAAACTTATTCAGTTTCCAAAGTACACGCGAAAGCGATTGATTATATTGAGACTATAAATAAAGGAAGGCTTTGATTCTCCTATTACTACAACTTGTAGCGGGGTAATTTGTATATGAAAAGCTACCCGCTTTGTTCTCCAGTTTGTACTACACAAACGAAAGAATGCCACAATAAAGTGGATATCTATTGGTATAAAACCCATGTCATAATAAACCCGAAGTTTATTGATAAGTGCACATGTCATGGTGTAAATTTGAAATTTACCAATATTGATAATTTATTCAGTTGATATTCGTGTTAGCCATCTCATTTGAAGTATGATGTGCAAATTCACATAGGTGAATATCAAAGAACTAGAAGTTCTTGTTATCAGTAATGAACTGACCAACTAAAGAGTTCGGGTTGAAGCCCATAAATTCTGGAAATATGAAAGGTGAGTATGGGCCCATTCACCTGCCATGTATACCACATATGATGCATCTATGATATGGTTACATGCGCCATTGTTATTAACCCGCAGCCTGGCAGTGCTTGCGAGGTAAATCGCTCAGTAATCTAACTTCGAGCATAGTTTCCAGATTCTCTACTCAAGACAGTTCATCTTGATAAGTTGGTTTATATCAAAGTTGGTTTAGCAAGATAATTATTGAGTGCTTCCACTTAATAGCTAAACTGTTCCTTATGAGAACGAAGTTGTATATATCAGTTTGATATAAGTTGTATACGAGAGTATATTCTCCCCTCAAAAGTGGTTCAGGGTTAGCAACCAAATAATTTCATCTTATATTAAGGTGCTGTGTATATTGACATAATGCACAAAGATGATTTTCCAAAGTTGAGGAAACATGTTAGCTTTACTAACATGAGGGGGAGACATGATAAACACTTGAGAAAGTGTTACATGGGATGAATTTTCATTTGTATATGTATATCCCCGAATATCATGATATGAACCTGTAGTTCATAAAAAGGGAAATGCAATTGCAACATATTGCAAAGCATGCTATACGCATTTGCTGACTCAAAGAAAGCAACTAAATGGAAGAGATACAATTCAAGAAGAATTGATTCCATATGAAAGACATGTAGTTTTGAACCTATAGTTCAAATGCTTGAAAGATAAAAGTCAAAGGTATGTATAGTCAGTTTTCGATATCTTATTTGTTTAGTATCACTAATGAAAGATTGATATGCAGCTAAAGTCTATTATGCGACTTATATGACTTAACTTGAAAGATTTAAGTTGCTTGAAGCATATGCAATTCTTGATCCTGAAGTACCACATCCTAAGTACAATTTGTGTCCATATGAATCTTGCCATAACTATAAGCATGATGGATTTGAGAATGCATCTACGGAGATATTGAAGAGCTATTCCACGACATTATATGAAGATGTTCATATCTATCAAGAATGATGATTTCAAGGTGCGGAATATTTATTCAAGTCAATATGGTTGATTTACTTATCAAACGTCTACCAAAGATCGTTTTGAAGATGATGCACAAGATTGGAATGCAAATGCTCAAGGATATAAATCGATGTACTCATTAGGGGGAGTCAATGCGCGTTGCACTCTTTTTCCCTTACAAGGTTTTTTCCCACTGGGTTTTCCTTGCAAGGTTTTTAACGAGGCAACCAATAGGCGCATATTCAAACATGTGTACTCTTTCCTTACTTTAATTTTTCCCATTGGGTTTTGTTTTAAGGTTTTAACGAGGCACATCATTGAATAGACATTCAAGGGGGAGTGTTATGAAATAGAAGATTCTTACACTTCTATTTAAGGTGAATGTCTTTAATGTACTTAATTAGAGAGATTTTAGAGTCCTATTATTGGTAGCAAGATCTTCCTCCTCCCTATAAATAGAGGTGCTCTCTACCATTGTAATTCACCCCTCTCAACTCAATAAGAAGAACTCTCTCTACTCTTCTCTCTATTGCTATTGTTCTTGTTCTATTGTTCTTGTCTTTTGCTTTAGTTTATAACAGAACACTATTATTAGTGGAATAATCTTCTATATATTTTGAAATATTCTAATTTGGAAGAATTTCAAAGAAATCAGAACGTATACAAGTTTTAAAGAAATGCGACCACTTCCACTTCCAAGTTTTTGGCAAAAAGTATTTGTTATTAACCAAAAATATTTTTTAAAGTTAAGGTATTTGTCTATTTTTTTTATGGAAAAAAGCACTTTTGAACAAAATAAAAACAGTTTTAAGGTGTTGAAAAATAACTTCTTTTAAAGTAACTTTAAGAAAAACACACTTAAAAATATTTAGTTGTGTCTTAGTATTTTCTTATCCGCAGATTTCTTTGTTGTATGTTACTTCTTTCTCCTCGATTATTTGTTCATCATTTTTTGCTGACGTTATTGTTTTTATGTTTCGTTTCCTTTTTATCTCTATCTTAAGGCAAAACTAAGATTTGCGTATATATTACTCTTCTCAAATCTCATTTTATAAAATTATATAATAACAACAATAATTTCAGTATGAAAATAAAATTATATAAAATTTATTAATATTATTCTTATGAGAAAAATATTTCTCAAAATAAATTATTTTTTGAGGACACGACAAATATGTTATTACCTCCATATCATATTATCAATCGTGGTTATTAAAAATAGTAGTCTTAAATTATTTATCACTTTAGAAATTCAAAATAAAATTAATAATTTTTCACTTTTTTAATTTTAGTAATAATTATTTTTGAAGAATACAAATATATTAATTATAAATAACTTTATTCAAATAGCACTGAAGAAAGTTTAAATATTAAAGATATGAATAAGGGAAAATAATATGAGATGGAGTGAATATTTAACAATTAAAAAAGGGAAGTACCAACTAAATTAATGGAAAAGGAAATGCAAATGAAATTACAAGGAGTTTGGGTAGTTAGAGGAGAGTAATGTCAATTACAGCAGTCTCACGTTGTAAGTAGCAGATATCCATGTCCCTGGACGGCGATAGATGGTGTCCCATATGATTACGATATCCGTGTTGACGGATACATGTCGTGTCTAAGGTGGCCGGCACGTGTACTATTCTGCCTTTCTATTTTATGTTGTTAAATTGTATATAAATTGTCACTTTAACGATTACTACTCCTATCATTTTATGTGATTGTGTTAAATAAAAAATAGAATATGATCCCGTTTGAATGAATTTGTTTTAACTGACTTTTAAATTAAAATAGTTTTTACGTTATAAAATAGAAATTTTAACTTTTGATTCTAGTTTATTTTATTTTTTACTTAAAAATAAATATTTAAAAGTATTTTTATTTTATTTAAATACTAAAAAATAACTTAAAATCTGTTATGACTTAAAAGCACTAAAACAAACCAATTCAAACGGATTCTATAACATGTTTTACGGAGTTACATACTTTCTCTGCTCCAATTAATAGGGCTTGATTGGGGTGCAGAATTAAAAAAAATATTTTCAAACATGACATCGATGCATATATAATTATAACTAGTTTATTAAAGATAAAAGTTCAGTATTAGTTATTTCTACTTATTCTTCTTGAGATATATTAAAAAAATATCATAGCATAAATAGAACTTAAAAAGGTATTAATGATGAGAAAATATAAAAGTAGTGAGAAATTAAGGGTTTTAGAGAGAGGGAAGAGAAATTCTGGCGACTGGTAAGCGAGACGCTGCCTGACGCCGGTCACCACCCGCCATAACCAACCAGCCTTGCTAAAACCTTCCCACTATAAATATGACGAGATCGATAACCCCGGAAAGCGGAATCCCACAAAAGTTAACCCCAATACCTCTATTACACTGGTTTCTAGGTATTGGGAGTGCTCCTACAGTCATGCAAGCTCCACGGAGAAGGATGAAGTAGGTGTGACACTGACGGCTAGGAAACTCATATACTCAAATGGATCCCAGAAGCAAACATCGGCTGAAGTAGTCAAAGGTAATAGAGTTCAAAATAAGGGCATGCAGCTCAAGTTTTATCCTCCGATGGTGAAGGATGGAGTGAAAATCGCAAAATTGAACCTAAAGGAGATAAAGGTTCAGACCCAGAAATGGAGGAAGTCATTAATAGGCTATGTTCTAGGAGGTCATCCGTCATTCAAAGAAATGCTAAAATATGTTTATGGAGTTTGGAATGATGTTACAACGCCTACAGTGTTGTTGCATAATGATGGGTACTTCATTTTTAAATTCGAATCTATGAAGGACAAGAGCCTAATAATGCAACAAGGGCGGTATACTTTCAATGGTAGGCCTATGATACTGAAGGAGTGGGACCCTAATTTCCAGATTCAGAACGAGTCGATGAGAACTATTCCAATTTGGGTCAGTTTCCCTAGGCTGCCAATTCAATGCTGGTTTGAAGAGAACTTAGGCAGAATAGCAAGCTTGATAGGAAAGCCTTTATGTACTGATAGATTAACTGCTATGTGTGAAATAATTTCCTATGCTAGAGTTCTTGTGGAAGTAGATATAACCCAGCCTATGCCTGAGAATGTCTATATTGAGATACCAAATGGAAGAAGCTGGTTGCAAACTGTGGAATTCGAATGGACGCCAACTTTTTGTCTAGAATGTAACTCGTTTGGGCAAAAAAATGGATATTGTCAGAACGAGGAGCAACAGAATGAAGGGATACAGAAGCAGAGAAAGAGGAAAAGAAGAAAACTAAAATGCAGTGGCAACCAAAAGCTGTAACTGAGGAGCATATAGCTGAGCAGCAGAATGAAAAATCAACGGAGCTACCTGCAGTGGAACTACAACTAAACAATAAAGGAAAACAAATTGCAATTGTCCAAGGAGCAAAGGATAGAGTAAAAAACAATGAGATCAACTATGATGAATTGGCCAGGAGGAATACATTTGAAGTACTAACTATAATGGAACCTTCTGATGGGAATCAACAGAAGGGAGAATGCAGATTAGAGACATGTATAATGGATCCAGGAGGCACTTCAACCACTACTTCCTCATGATCATTGTATCATGAAATATTAGAGGACTAAACAAGTCCTATAAACAGAGAGAGTTAGTAAAATTCCTGAGGACAAATAAAGTAGATATAATAGCTTGTCTAGAAACTAGAGTGAAACAACAAAACTCAAAGGCAATCTATAAGAAGCTGGGAGGTGAGTGGAAAATAGAGAATAACTATGCATATGCTCATAATGGAAGAATATAGATAATGTGGAAATAATTAAATGTTCAGGTTGTAATTCTGGAAAGCACTAACCAAATGATCCATTGTCAGGTGAAAGATAAGAATTCAACATTTGCTAGCTACATCACATTTGTGTATGGCCTACATACTACACAACACAGAGCATCACTATGGAGGGACTTGAGAACTGTCCAATATAGTGGTCCTTGGCTTATAATGGGTGACTTTAATAGTGTGCTAGGTGTGGATGATAGGATAAATGAACAGCTAGTGCATCCATAAGAGACAACTGATTTTCAGAGATGTATTGATGACATTGGAGTGGGGCAGATTACCAAAAGAGGAAACAACTTCTCATGGAGCAACAAGAGCGATGCTGAAGCCAGAGTCTATAGCCATATAGACTGGGCTTTTGGTAATGATAAATGGTTTAATTCTTATACTGGGGTGGAAGCAGTATACATGCTACCTGAATGTTCAGATCACACTCCTATACTGACAGACACTGAAGTAATTAAACTTAAAGTGAATAGACCATACAGGTTACTAATAACAATTATGCAACAAAAGGAATATAAGGAAGCAGTTCAAAAGTGTGGAGTCAACAGATCAAAGGCTACACTATGTATTCTATTTGGAGCAAACTGAAGAAACTTGAACAGATACCAGAACCATTCATAACGAGCACTTATCTGTTGATAAGAAGCTGCAACAAATGAGAGAAGAACTGAAGGTACTGCAGGGAAAACTGAATGAAGATTATTTCAACAAAAGGTGATTGAGGAAGAAATGAAATCCTTAGAGAACATTGAAAAGTGGGAAGCAATTCAAGAACAGATAATGAGACAGAAGTCAAGAGCAACTTGGATCCAACTGGGTGATAGCAATACAAAGTATTTTCATGCATATATGAAATCCAGACAAGCTAGAAATAGGGTGAGCATTATTCTCAATGACAGCCAGATGAAGCTTACTAATCCACAGCAGATCCAACAAGATTCACTCACTTCCTTTAACAACTACTGGGCACCGCAGCAGGTCAACTTCCAGGAATAGATATTAATGTGGCAAGAGATGGGCCCTGTCTATCATTGCACCAACAGCAGCAACTGTTAAGTCCAGTAACAAAGGAAAAGATCAACCAGATAGTAAACACCTACCTAATGACAAGGCTCCTGGAATAGATGGTTATACTGCAGAACTTTTTAAAGAGTTTTTGTCAATTGTGGTGGAGGAAGTTATAGAGGCGGTGCATCAATTCTTTCAGACTGGCAAACTATTGAAAGAGATTACCTGCACAACTGTTACATTGATTCCAAAAGTGAAAAATCCCAACTATGTCAAAGAATTTAGACCCATTGCTTGCTGCTCAACATTGTACAAAATCATAGCAAAGATCCTCACAAACAGGCTTTAAACTGGTTGTGGACTATTTGGTGGGGCATTCACAATCTACTTTCATAGATGGGAGAAACATACTAGATATGTTATTATGGCTCATTAACTGATAAAAGCTTATACTCAAAAGGCAGTATCTCCCAGATGCATGATCAAAGTAGACATTAGGAAGGCTTATGACTCTGTTGAATGGGAGTTTCTGAAGGCAGTGCTGCTGCAATTTGGAGTACCTTAAAAAATGGTAGCTCTAATCATGGAATGTGTCTCCACAGCAAGCTACTCTCTTTTAATAAATAGAGGACTGACCAGAAAGTTTGCAGCAAGGAAGGGACTACGACAGGGAGACATGTCTCCCTACCTGTTTGTCTTAGTTATGGAATACCTCACTAGATCTTTGAAGAAACTTAACAGGAACCCAGACTTCAATTTTCACCCCAAATTCTCCAACTTACAAATCACTCATATATGTTTTGCAGATGATCTTTTGATGTGTTGTAAAGCTGACGAGACCTCAATGAAGTTAATGCTGGAAGAATTTGAACAATTCTCACAAATGTCTGGCCTTCAAGTAAATCTGGAGAAAAGTTCTTTGTATATAGCAGGTGTTTCAAGGGAAGTCAAAGAGAAACTGCTTGCAGACTTTCAACTAGCGGAAGGAAAATTTCCTTTCAAATATCTGGGAATACCCTTATCAACAAGAAAGATCACAATCACTAATGCATGCCTTTAGTTGAAAGGATAGTGGACATAATTAGATGCTGCTCATCCAAAGCCTTATCTTATGCTGGAAGACTTCAACTTATTAAAAGTGTATTATTTGAAATGCAAACTTATTGGGCCCAGGTTTTTCTCATTCCAAAGAAAGTTATAAAACTGGTTGATGGAATCTGCAGGAATTATTTGTGGACTGGCAGTCATGAGACAAGTCACAGGGCTCCAGTAACATGGGAAACAGTATGCAAACCAGAGGCAGCTGGAGGCTTGAATATTATTTGCTATGAGAGATGGAATTAAGCAGCCTTGTCTAAACTTATCTGGGCCTTAATGTTGAAAAAAGATAGGCTCTGGATTAAATGGATTCACTGTCACTACATAAAAAAGAAAGAAATTGATACCATGGAAATACAAAGCAAGCTAGCTGGCCAGTAAGGAAGTTATTTGGAGCAAGAGAATGGTGGACAACTAATAACACAGCAGTGCAAGCATGCAGCCAGAATGGGAACTATAGCATCAGGAAGGCATATATACTCTACTCCACAATATCCTAAAGTTCATTGGAAAAAACTAGTGATGGTGTCTGGGTTGCTGCCAAAACAGAAGTCATATTATGGATGGCAATACATAGACGATTGACAACAGTTGACGGGTTAGCATAATGTAGCATTCACACTGATCAGTCATGCATACTATGTGGGAGAGACATTATAGAGGCACATGACCATCTGTATTTTGAATGTTCTTATTCCCAAATGCTGTGGCAAGGACTGTTACATTGGCTGAACTTTCACAGAATGATAAATACCTGGGATTTAGAAGTTCAATGGGTGACTGCCAGGGTAAACAACAGGAACCCAAGGAAAATTATAATAGGAGTGGTGTTTGCAGCAGTTGTATGCAATATTTGGATGGAAAGGAATGAAAGAAGGTTTCGACAGTCGAACAACGAAGCTACAGACAGAGCAAGGCAGATTGCAATTCAAATACACATCACTGGACTGAAGAAGCCAAAATGGCTGCCTATTCTGCAGAATATAAATAGTTATCCTCAATGTAATCCTTGACTATATATACATTTTCTTGTGAAGTTAGCTAAACAACAATAGTTGTAGAGTAGCTAGTTGATTAAATTTTGAGACCTGTTCTATATTTCTTTTATAGTCCAAAAGAACAGAGGACGTACATTGATAACTGGTTGAAAACAAAATTTCCTTTCGACCAAAAAAAAATGAAAGAAAATTGTATCACATCAAAAATAAACTGTAAATACTTTAATATATATTAAGAGTTGCAAAAATTATATAAAATATTGACAATCTATTTTAATTTATTTAAGGTTAAATAATCATAAAATTTAAAAATTAAACATATCATAATACTTTTCAACTTTTAATATAGTTTTAAATGTTATGAATTTTAAAAAATGAAGAAAAATAATGATTTGGATATTCGTGGAAGGAGCAGAGTGGCTGGTGTGATGTGGAGAAATTTAGAGAAATTTGTAGGCAAAGCTAATGAAAGAAGGAGACAGAAGGGCAGAAGGGGACAGCGGCGTAGGCCCGACGTGTGGACTTTGTGTAGAGTCGTTTCGTCGCTGCCGCTTCTGATAGGCCCTACTCCCAATTCTCTTCTATTCCTTCTTTTCGTCGGCGGAATTTGTGGAGTAGATTTGGTTTACCTCTCTTTCCATTTTCTTTTCTTTTTTAAATTGCTTATCGACCCGCCGTCCGGCGGGCACCAGCAGTGTGAATATGATCATCTCTTTTCTTAAAGCCACAACAAGAACACGCATATATGACACGCTTGCTCTTGGAAGGTAACAACACGCACTCTTTGCCGAATTAGAATAACTAGATCTCAAAACCCAGATAAAAAGATCCAATCTTTTTCTCATTCCAAGATTCAATGCTGCAAATCCAAACCCCACAACCCATTTTCACAGTGCTAATCCCCACAAGATGCTCATAATGTACCAACATATATAAACATATACTTATATACAAAGCACAACAAATGCAGTTTGCTACTGATTGCTACTATGCTAGTATAAACTTACCCAACAACCATTAAAAGATCACAAGTCCATTAAATCCAAGGGAGCTGAGAGAATCTTGGGAAAGAAAGTGAAACACTTGCTAAACAAACAAGAATCTGAAACTTTGTAGTAATAATTTATGAAAATGTAACTGCTCTAAAAATGTTTTATTTTAGTTTTCTTGAATTTTGGAAGTGAAAAGTTGTGAACTTTGAAAGGGGTTGCACTATTTCTTCAGATTAATTATGACTTCGTTTCAACTCAAAAAATAGAGAGGGGGGAAGGTTTCTGCTCTCGTATGTGTTGTGTGGGGGGTGGGGGGATGGTTTTTCAATATAATTTAATAGTTTCTTCTACCAATGTGACAGAAGTATTAAAATCTCCGGTTAAGGGTCAAAATAGCCCTTAACCTATCAGACTCCGGAACAAAATTGCCATCCGTTTACCTTTGGCGAAGAAAATGTCCCCACCGTTAACTTTGTGGCCTATTTCTACCCCTAAAATCTAACTGAATCTTGAATTTCATTTTTAATTTTTTTTAATGCCACGTGTCACGTTTTGATTGGGACATATAAAGAACGAAAAATTGGGACATAGAAAAAAGGGTCAAAACTGCCCTCAACGTATTGACTCCGGAACAAAATTGCCCTCCGTTAACCTTTTTGGGTCGGGTTGTGTCGGGTTGTGTCGGAATTTGGGTGAGAATTGATTTTGGGTCAAGTTTATTTAATGGCCAATCAAAACGTGACACGTGGAATTAAAAAAAATTAAAAATTAAATACAAGCATCCCGACCCGACCCGACCCAAAAAAACACCAAACCCTCTCTTCATCTTCCTCACAACACACCCTCTCTAACCCTAAACCACCAAACGACCTCTCATGGCTACCCCGTTGCTTCATCTTCCCCGTCCAGCCCGTCACCTTCACATCGCCGGAAAACTTCACAACCAAACAGCCCCCCTCCATCACGAACCAGGCGTTGAACCCGTCCCCCATAACCAAGCCATGAAAAACCAGCCCCCCATTGGATAGGAATGACCAATCCACTTTAACTGAAAATGAATATATGTGATATATCAAGCTCTTTACATTTGTTGGAAAGCGGGAAATCACATTACACTTCAACCCGACCGACCCGACCCAAAAAAGGTTAACGGAGGACAATTTTGTTCCGGAGTCAATACGTTGAGGGCAGTTTTGACCCTTTTTCCGTTCTTTATATGTCCCAATTTTTCGTTCTTTATATGTCCCAATCAAAACGTGACACGTGGCATTAAAAAAAAATAAAAATAAAATTCAAGATTCTATTAGATTTTAGGGGTAGAAATAGGCCACAAAGTTAAGGGGGGGGGGGGCATTTTCTTCGCCAAAGATAAACGGAGGGAAATTTTGTTCTGGAGCCGATAGGTTGAGGGCGGTTTTGACACTTAACTACTAGTAATCGTACTGGCGCAATACGCGGTTAGTAATAAAAAATATTAATTAAATCAAATTATGATCGTACTTGTTTGATCCTATTAGATTATATTGCTTTAATAAAATTCAATTATCATCTTATTTATTAATACGATATACTCAATAATAAAAACTTTATTAAATCAAAAGTACTTATATAGTTAGTGAATAACTTTTTTGTTCTATATTTTTTTATTATATTAATCAATATTTAATACTTGCTTATAATTTATTACTTTTGAAATATTTTTTTATTTTAAATTTTATTCTATTGTTCTTCGTAATATTATATAAATTTTAATGAATAAAATCTCTGTTAAACTAACGAGACTTATACACGGAGCACACTGATTAACTTTTTTGTTATATATATATATATATATATATATATATATATATATATATATATATATATCATCTAATATTTAATATTATTACATTGTTAATAGAAAGTTTTATTAGCATATTACTTTATTAAAAAAATTCTGAAAGTTTATTTTTGTTTTATTTGTTTTAAAATAATTTTAAAATAAGTTTAAAACTCCAATTTGAAACTAATCCCCAATTTGAATTGGTAATTTATTATTTTTTAATTTTAATTTTATTTAAAAATTATTTTAAAACTCCAACTTGAAACTACATCCCGATTTGAATGGATAGTTTTTCTTCTCTTTCTTTGAATTTTTTATAGCTTATTTTATTCCTTTTTTATTTTAAGATAATTTATACACTCCAACTTGACGGTGTATATCAAGGACATGTATAATGGAGCTAAGACCAGGGTTAGGACGGTGGGTGGCGAATTAGACCATTTTCCTGTGGTAATGGGGCTCCATCAAGGATCGGCGCTGAGCCCCCTCTTGTTTGCCTTAGTGATAGATGCTCTAACTCGACATATCCAAGGGGATTTGCCTTGGTGTATTCTTTTTGCTGATGATATAGTATTGATAGACGAGACGAGGGTCGGTGTTAGTGAAAGGTTAAAGGTATGGAGACAGACCCTCGAGTCTAAAGGTTTCAAGATAAGCAGATCTAAGACAGAATACCTGGAGTGCAAGTTTGGCGATGAGCCGAGTGGGGTAGTCAGGGACGTGATGCTTGGTTCTCAGGCCATCGCCAAGAGGGACAGTATCCGATATCTTGGGTCTGTGATTCAGGGGGACGGAGAGATTGACGGGGACGTCACCCATCGAATAGGAGCGGGGTGGTCAAAGTGGATGCTTGCTTCAGGGGGCCTGTGTGACAAGAAAATTCCACACAAACTCAAGGGGAAATTCTACAGAGCCGTGGTTAGATCTGCGATGCTGTATGGGGTGGAGTGCTGGCCCGTGAAGAGCTCTCATGTTCAGAGAATGAAGGTTGCGGAGATGAGGATGCTTAGGTGGATGTGTGGGGACACCAGGCTAGATAAGATTAAGAATGAAGTTATTCGACAGAAGGTAGGGGTGGCCGCGGTGGATGAGAAGATGCGGGAAGCGAGGCTGAGGTGGTTCGGGCATGTTCGGATGAGGGGTCCCGATGCCACGGTGAGGAGCTGTGAGTGATTGAAGATTGTTGGCGGTCGGCGAGGAAGAGGGAGGCCTAAGAAGCATTGGGGAGAGGTGATTAGGCAGGACATGACTAGTATGCAGGTTTCCAAGGACATGACCCTTGATAGGGGAGTTTGGAGGTCTAGAATCAGGGTTGTAGGCTAGGGGCTCATAGATTTCTTCGCTCATAGAGTTCTTCGTTCGCCTCATTCGAGGTTGGGTGTGGGACAGCAGGGTTACCCATAGAGGATTCGCGTTTTAGCTTATGTCCCCCTTATGGTTGTTAGTGGGGTAGTTACTGTTTGTTATTATTGCATGCGATGGTATTTATGTTTCCTATGTTTACAAAATTATTTACGTTATTTCTGCGGGATTTACTAATGCTTTATTGTTTTGTTTTGTCTTGTTTTTGTTTCTAATTTTGTCTTTGTTTTTGTTTTTGTTTTTGTTCTAATGCTGCTTTTCATTTTATCCTATGCGCCGAGGGTCGATTGGAAACAGCCTCTCTGCCCTTTCGGGTATGGGTAAGGCTCGTCTACATATTACCCTCCCCAGACCCCACCTGGTGGGAATACACTGGGTAGTTATTATTGTTGTTGTTATACACTCCAACTTGAAACTACTCCCACCTAATTTAAACGGGTAGTTATTATATATATATATATATATATATATATATATATATATATATATATATATATATATATATATATATATATATATATATATATATATATATATATATATATATATATATATATATATATATATAATATCTATATTTATTAATTGAAATAAAATAAACAATTAATATATATATCTTAGTTTTTTATTTTATTTTATTATTTTGATTTTTATATATATTTAAATTTAAAAATAATAACTAATAACTTTTGTTCTATATTTTTCTTTACTATATTAGCCAATGTTTAGTACTCGCTTTCTTTTTGTAATATATAAGAAGATTATAATTTATTAATGATAAAAAAAAAATTTTTAAAAATTTTTATTCTATTGTTCTTAATAATGTTACCTAAATTTTAATGAATAAAATCTCTGGTAAACTGTCGGGAGTATACAGAGAGAGCATTGAATAAATGTTTTTTATGTACATCATCTAATATTTAATATTATTATATTTTAATAGAAATATTTATTAGCATATTACAATATTAAATATTTTACTCAGAATTTTTTTTAATTTCTTTATTTTGGTTTTTTTATTTTAAAATAATTTTTAAGATTTCAATTTGAAACTGCTTCCAAATTTGAATCGGTAATTCATTATTTTTAATTTAAAATAATTTTTAAAACTCCAATTTGAAACTACTCCTAATTTTGAATTGGTAATTCATTATTTTTTTAATTTTATTTTAAAGCTCCAACTTGAAACTATTTCCCAATCTGAATGTTTAGTTTTTCTTCTCTTTTTTCATTTTTTATTGCTATTTGTTTTCCTTTTATTTTAAAATAATTTTTATAAAGTTCAACTTGAAACTACTCTCACCCAATTGAACGGGTAAAATATTGTTTTGTGTTTATAGTTTTTCTAGATAATTATAAGATATCTATATTTATTAGTGTAACCAATTAATTCAAACTTCAAAAAAAATTAGTTAGAAAAGTAGTTTATTTTGTATTTACAAAGCCACTTGGCATTTTGTGGTTAAGACACTTGTCTTAATATAGTGGTTTTGCTTCTCCTATTCTATATAAATAGATAAATTAAAATTCTAAATTGAAACTATTCCCCAACCTGAATAGGTACTTTTTTCACTAATATTTTCATTTTTTATTGTAGCTAATTTAATATTTGTATTTTAAAATAACTTTAAAATCCCAACTATAAACAACTCCTTAAATTTGAATGGGTAGTCACTATATATATATATATATATATATATATATATATATATATATATATATATAGAGAGAGAGAGAGAGAGAGAGAGAGAGAGAGAGAGAGAGAGAGATTACTATATTAGAAAGGAACTACTTCTCAATTTAAATTTGTAATTTTTTATTTTTTTTTATTTTAAAATAATTTTAAAACTCCAAATAGAAACCATATTCCAATTTGAATTGGAAATTATTTATTTCCTCATTTTTATTTTTATTTTAAAATAACTTTAAAATTCCTAATTGGAACTATTCCCCAACTTGAATAGGTAGGTTTTTTTAATTAATATTAATTTAATTTTTTTAATTTTTTCATTTTTTTATTTTAAAATAACTTTAAAACACCAATTATAAACTACTCCCCAATTTGAATGGGTAGTTATTTTTTTTAGATTTTTGTTTTTTATATAGCTAATTATAATATATTTATATTTATTTAAAAAGTAATGAATTAATTTAAAATTTAAAAAAATAGTTATAAAGGTAGTTTATTTTGTCTTAATAATGACACTTGGTCTTTTTTTATTTGATAATTAAAGTTTTTCATCAATCACCAATGAAGTTGCATTACAAAACCACAGTCAAGCTTTAACTCGGCCGACTGTCTGAAAGCTAACATAATAACTACGTTTGTCCTTAGAATATATTCCCCCTACACTTGTTAATGGCAAACCAGTTGGTCAACTGGTGAAGGAAGAAGTGGAGGAGGAAGAAGTGAAATGGAAATGTGCTCTTGTTGTATTTGTGTTAGGTAAGCCTAGGGTATAATGGAATGAAGAGATTTTGTTAATCTTCACTGGTCACACGTTCCTGAGCCTGAACTGTTTTATCATGATGAGGGTTATTATATTGTTAAATTTAGTTGCATTGAAGATGCTAAGGAAATTCTGTGTGGAGGGCCTTATACTATTGCCAACAGACCTATGATTGTGAAGCAATGGTCTGTGGATTTTGATTTTAAGGCAGCTTTCCCTTCAGAAATTCCTCTATGGGTGAAGTTTCCTAACTTACCCATGTCTTGTTAGGGCAGCAAGTCTTTAAGTAGAATTGCCTGTGTCCTCGGTAAACCTATATTTGCTGATGAGTGTACTGCTAAACAATCCAGAATCTCTTATGCTCGTATGCTCATTGAGGTAAATGTGTCAAAAAAGTTACCTAGTGAAATAGAGATTCTAGATCCAAATGGAAAGAGTTTCATACAGGATGTGATCTATGAGTGGAAATCTTTGTACTGTGAGAAGTGTTTGGAGGTTGGACACAATTGTTTAACTAAAGCTGCTCAACCTACACAAAAAGGTAAGGTGACACAAGAATGGAGAGTGAAAGCACCAGTTGCAACAGTCCAAAACAACCAGATGCCTCACATCCAGTGTCAAGAGGTAATTAAGGAGACAAGCACTAAAGCTACAGCTGATGTTGGGGACAAAAAGAAGCAAGTTGTTCAAGACTCTCCAGTCTTTAACATAACCAATTTCCCTCCCTTATCCCCTCTTGTTATGTCTAACAGATTTGAAGTTGGGACAGTTAGGTGGGCTGATCATCCCCTAGATGAAGGGGGAACAAGTAAAACTCAATGAAGTGGGTCTTTTGGAATATCAGAGGTGTAAATAAAAGGTTTAAACAAAAAGAAGCTCAAAATTACTTTAGAAATAATAAGTTTGACCTGGTAGGACTAGTAGAGACTAAGGTTAAACAACACAATGCTAGTAGAATAGCAAGTTTCTTATTGCCTAACTGGAACATGATAACTAATTATAGTGGTGCAGTAAATGGGAGAATTTGGATTCTGTGGGATCCTACAAAAGTAGTGGTTACAGGATATCTTGAGGAGGCTCAGATCATTCATTGTCAAGTTCAACATAACACTGGTGGTGTTATCTACTGGCTCTCAGTAGTTTATGGATTTAATGATTGTGATCAGAGGAGGATGCTGTGGAATTCTATCTTGAACTTATCAGCTGGTATTACTGATCCTTGGATTATTGCAGGGGATTTCAATGCAATTCTATCCAGCAAAGAGAGACAATCCTGCCAACAAGTGAAGCAAAGGGATCTTGTTGATTTCAATAATTGCATTCAGCAATCAGGACTGGTTGAGCTACCTTGGGAGGGAAATTATTTTACATGGTCTAATCAACAAAGTGGTAATGACAGAGTATGTAGTAGACTGGATAGAGTGTTTGGTAATTTTGAATGGCAGATGAAGTGAAACCATGTGCATACTGTATATGGTCATCCTCTCATATCTGATCATAATCCTATGGTACTAACTCTTACAACTGATACAACCACAAGGAAAACACCATTCAGATTCTTTAATGTTTGGATCCAGCATAAGGAATTTCATGTTATTCTTTCAAAGTACTGGAATGGCAAGGAGCAGAATACTCTTCAAGGAGTATGGAATAATCTGAAGTCCCTCAAACCTCACTTAAAATCTCTTAATGTTAGAGATTTTAAGAATATTTCTCAGAAGATTGAAAGCAGCAGGAAAGAACTGGAAGAAGTGCAGCATCAAATGGCTATCTCTTATTCAGACACACTTCAGCAAAGAGCAAAATCTATGGTACAACAGCTAGAGAAATGGTCATTAATTGAAGAGTCAGCTTTGCAGCAAAAGTCAAGAGCTAAATGGATCAAACTAGGGGATTCCAACAATAAATACTTTTCAGCAGTCATGAAGGAGAGGAGCCAACATAAGAAGATTATTGAACTCTCCACAGAAGGAGGCTTGAAGATAAATGATCCTGCAGATTTGAAGAAGGAGATTAGGGATTTCTATCAAGCTCTAATGGGAACTTCAGCCAACTCACTTCCAGTAGTGAATAAGATATATATGAGGAATGGACCAAAATTATCTCAAGTACAAAGGATGGATCTTGTAGCTGATATAACTGATATAGAGATAATTGACAGCTTGAAGGGTATTGGAAATGATAAAGCTCCAGGGATTGATGGTTTTAATGCCATGTTCTTCAAATAATCTTGGCATATCATTGGTAATCAGGTTATCCAAGCTGTCAGAAATTTCTTTCATACCTCCACAATGTACAGACCTGCTAATTGTGCAACTCTCACTTTGCTACCTAAAGTACCTAATCCTCAAACAGTGAAAGAGTTTAGGCCTATAGCTTGTTGCTCAGTCTTGTATAAGATTATTTCCAAGCTGTTGGCCAATAGACTCCAAAAAGTTATGAGTAGTATTATATGCAACTCACAGGCTGGATTTATACCAGGAAGAAGAGTAGCAGACAATGTGATATTAGCTCATGAGCTAATAAAACAGTATCCCAGATCACATATCTCTCCCAGATGTATGATCAAGATTGATCTCCAAAAAGCCTATGATTTAGTGGAATGGTGCAGTTTACATCAGATTATGGAAGAACTGGATTTCCCTAACAGATTTATTAGATGGATCATGGTATGTGTTCAAACTGAGTAGCTATACTGTTGTGGTTAATGGTGAAACAACAAAGCCTTTTCAAGCTGCCAAAGGATTGAGACAAGGAGATCCAATATCTCCATTTCTGTTTGCTATTATTATGGAATATCTTAGTAGATCTTTGGCAGAATTGAAACATACTAAAAGCTTCACATATCATCCAGGCTGTAAGAAGTTGGGAATCACTCATTTGAGTTTTGCAGATGACTTGTTATTATTTGTCAAAGGGGAGCCTCAATTCCATGTTCTTATTCTTTTCTCAATTCCTTGCTGCTACTGGTCTTAAGGCTAATTTACACAAAAGTGCTGTGTATTTTGGTGGGGTGTCAATTGAGATTCAACAACAAATTCTTGATCTTGTTGGTTATGATAAAAGGGACCTTCCTTTCAAATATTTGGGAGTCCCTTTAACTACCAAATCAGTTGCTCAATGGCAACCTCTGGTTGATAAGATTGCTGCAAGAATTACTTCCTGGACATCAAGATACTTGTCATATGCAGGCAGATGTCAGTTAGTTCAGTCAGTTATTTTTGGAGTTCAAGCTTATTGGGCTATATTGTTTATCATACCAGCAAAAGTTTTTAAACTGCTGGAGACTATATGCAGAACCTATATTTGGTCAGGGTCCGTGAATGTCACAAAGAAAGCATATGTGGCTTGGGAGAAAGTTTGTATGCCTAAATCTGTTGGAGGTCTGAATTTAACAAATATCTCAATGTGGAATAGAGCTGCAACAGCTAAACTAGGTTGGGACTTAGCTCATAAAAAAGATTTGCTGTGGGTGAAGTGGATTCACACTGTGTATGTCAAACAACATCAGTTGGAGAACCTTAACATCCCAGCTAATGCTAGCTGGATGGTAAGGAAAATTGTGGAAGGTGTTAAACTGCTAAAACAACATCAACTGTTAGAGGATAGTGACTGCACTATAAGGAAAGTATATTTGCAGCTACTTGGAGAATCAACTAGAGTTACATGGAAGAATCTGGTAATGCAAAATGCAGCTAGACCTAAAGCTATTTTCAGCTTATGGTTATTACTGCAGGATCGACTTCCCACCAAAAACAGACTATTACAATGGAATTTGAACATATCAGGTGTCTGTGTTATGTGTCAACAAGAATTGGAGACTAGAGATCACTTATTTTTGCATTGCTCCTTTGCTTCCCAGTTGAGATATCAAACAATGCAATGGCTGAGAACTGATGACTTTACTGGACAAGATTGGATACAATTCTGTCAATGGATCATTATGCAGTCCAAAGGGAAATCTGTCCGAGCTCTCTCCTTCAAGATGGCTATTATAGAAATGCTGTATAGTGTATGGTTAGAAAGAAATGCGAGAATTTTTGAAAACATCTATTGTAATTGTGATAAACTCCTAAGTAGTATAGCCTATATCTGTAATGTTCGAGCTCCCCCTAGGCTTAGTTCATATATTCAGCATTTCATGGTATAAATGCTGAAATTAGAGTAGCATAGATACATCATGTTCCAGTTTTTGATAGGCAGTTGAGATTAAACTGTCCAATGATTTTGTAAGGCATCCTTTTGGTGATTAATAAAAATTTTAATTACCACAAAAAAAAAAAAATAACTACATTTATTGTCCTAACTATCTAGCTTCTACTATATACTAAGGTGTTGTAATTGTTGTTAGATAATACGCTTAACGCTAGAGGGGGGGTGAATAGCGTTATAATAAAAATTAGCGTAAACTTGCGGAATTTAAAAACTTGCAGGAAAAATAAGTGCGGAAATTAAATGCAATAAAGAACAAACGCACCGATGTATTCTGGTTCACCACAACAAGTGGCTAGTCCAGTCCCCGAGAGACTCTCTCGAGATTTTCCACTAACTTGTCAAGCTTACGGGTGCTCAACAAACCTTTACAACTTAAGGACACAAGCCTTAACACCTTTGCTCGGAGATACAACACTCCAAGACTTCAATGTTAAGCTTACGGGTGCCTAACCAACCTTTACAACTTAAGGACACAAGCCTTAACACCTTTGCTCGGAGATACAACACTCCAAGACTTCACTGTTAAGCTTACGGGTGCCTAACCAACCTTTACAATCTGAGGACACAAGCCTCAACAATCTTGCTCGGAGATACAACACTCCAAGACTTCGACCAAGGAAACACAAGTTCCTTACAACAAGAGAATCACAATTCTCTTCAAGTGTACAAAACACTAAACACTCAAACAAAACACTCCTTAATGAGTAGATATGAGTAAAAGAAGTAAGCTCAAGATCACAACAACTATGGACAAGACTTTGGCTCTCAAAAGCTTTATGAAATAAATATAAAATGATAAACAATAGTATGCAAGCTTATAGCAATAGTATGATCAATTGTTGTGTGTTATTGTGTTTAAAACACTGAAATGAAGCTGTATTTATAGTTGAAAAACTTGGCATTACCGTTGCCTAATTGCCAATTAAGAGTTGCTAATTTTACTGAATGACAATCGATTGTCAAGAAGCCACAATCGATTGTTTGCCAATCGTTCCAGAAATCAATCCCAGATTTTACGCGTAACAATCGATTATCCAAGATCAACAATCGATTATTAAAAAATCATTTCCAGATTTTACGTAAAACAATCGATTATACAAAATCAATAATCGATTATTCAGCAACGTTCAAAAGTTCCTTTCCAGATTTTAATTTCAACAATCGATTGTACAAAATCAACAATCGATTACCTGACGGTATTTGAAAACTTTACGACAACGGTCAGCTTCACAATCGATTGTGCAATGTTAACAATCGATTATTTATCAGACTTTGAAAATCATTTTAGACACTTCCTCTTGACAATCGATTGTTATATACTCACAATCGATTATTTAATAACTTTGAAAAAGTCTGGAAGACACTGCCTCAACACAATCGATTGTCATATGTTCACAATCGATTATTTTGTGACTTTGAAAAATCTGATGGACACTGTCTCTTCACAATCGATTGTCATTAACTTCACAATCGATTATTCTGAGTTTTGAAAAACTTTGATGTACACTGCCGCATCACAATCGATTGTCATAAGGTTCACAATCGATTGTCATGAAGGTTTGAAAAACCTGATGCTCACTGCCTTAACACAATCGATTGTCACTAGTTCACAATCGATTGTCATGCAGTCTTGGCTTAACATAATCGATTATCATAAGTACATAATCGATTATCTTAGTCCAGATTTAAGAGGCATGTATAAAAATCATTTTGACTAAAGTAAATATGCATGATTTAAAATCATTTAGCATTAAATTAAATATGCATAATTTTGTAAAAATAGTTTTACGAGAGAAGCCATGTCATGAGTCAAGTTGTCGGATCAAGATCACAATTAAGAACAACTCATGTAAAACTATAAAACTTGGTCTTGTGCTTGAATCTCGTTATATATATATCAATTGTGCGCTTGTACTTGAGCTTCGTCATATGTCAATTTGCGCTTATTTGTCATTCATCAAAACCTACACATATGAACACACGTTTTAGTATAATGCTTTGAGAACGTGTTTCCAACAATTTCCCCTTTTTTGATAATGGCAATCTTTAAGCGGGATATGCAAATTAGACCATTCATAATGAGGATTTAAGACAAGTAAATATATGCAACAAGTATGCAAAATTAGTTCCCCCTAAATATATGAATTCCCCCTCAATTAATAAGAATTGAGAGTGCATAACCGTTAATAAGAATTGAGAGTGCATACCCGTTATCTTCCCCCTTTTGCCATTAGCAAAAAAAATGTAATAAGATGCCAAAGATGTAAATAAAGCTTGTTTATTTATTGGAAAGAGAAAACAATGACATAAGGAGGGGACAATAAAACATATCACAACAGAACTAAAACAAACAAAGAAATCATTCATCATCATTTCCCGCCTCATCATCCGGCACTGCTTCGAAGGGAACAAGACCCGCATATGGATAATGAACATGGTCAAAATATCCATGGATCTCATGAGTCAATTGACCAACAGAGGTGGTCAAGGAAGCAATTTGGTCGGAAATGGATTGGAGAGTGGGCTCTTGAGGCGGACGAGTTCGACGGGTTGGAGGAGGAGCAGGCGCTGCATGATCACCGTCATGATGAAAGGAGGATTCTGAAATTTCTCACTTCTTGGTACTCTTTTTGAGAGGACCGTTGGAAGTGATGAATCCGGAGGCTTCAAGAAAATTCATGATGAGGAGAGCATAAGGAAGAGGCCTATCATCTCCGATAGCGTCACGCATGTGAATCTTGACGAACCGACACCAATTGATGTTAGCTCCGGTTATTATGGCATGCATGAGCTTGGTGTCCTCTTGGGAAATGGTGGTATGGTTATGCTTACGAGGCTTGAGGACTCGGGTGATGAAATAGAAAATCAACCGATAATTGGGATCCATTCCCGTAATTGTAGGACGACGGGAAGAAAGATTTGGATCATAAGAAGTAAGTCCGGTTTGATGTAGGAGGACTGTTTCATTAAAAAGGGCTCCGGCCTCTCCGATGTACCGAAAAATGTCTTCACCATTATGAGGAAGACGGGCAATGGTATGAAGGTTTTCATCGGAAAGAAGAATTTGAACACCATTTATATTTCTCACAAGCTCACCGTCATCATCCTCATGAAGATTGGAGTAAAATGCTTGAATCAATGTAGTATTGATGTAAGGATGGGTAAGAAGTAAGAAGTCAAGAAGTTGACAATTTTTGAGCATATTTGCAGCAGGGCCATAAGATTCAAGATACTTGTTGGTTGAAAATCGGGGAGGAAGAATGTCGCGCTTTTCAAATTTTGTTAAAAATCGAGTAAGCTCGATGTCAGAATTAAAATATAGAACGGAACCATCTTGATAGGGATAGTTTGGAGCAGTAGAGGAGGATGCACCATGCCTAGCAGAACGGGAACGTTTGGAGTGACGGCCCGACATTTTTACTAAGTATTGCTGGAATTTGCAAGAGACTTGAAAGAGTTTTGATAGTTTGAGAGCTAAAATTGATGCTTGAGTGAATAAAAATGAACATATATGAAGCCTATTTATAGAGGGGAGAAAGGCATTTCATTAATGGAAGAATTCTGCTGAAAATTGAAAGCTAAAACGGTCATAAACGGTAAAGAATAAATTGCACTGACCGTTTGACAATCGATTGTTGTAATGAGATAATCGATTGTCATTAAGATTTGACTGAATCTCGGAACTGACACAAATCGATTGCAGAACCAAACGGTAAATTTTTTTTTGAAATACTGACAGAAAATAATCGATTGTCAAATATGGTAATCGATTGTTATGTTACAGTGAGTACAGAAATTTTCTGACTAGGAAAATAATCGATTATATTTTGAAACAATCGATTGTTTTGGAAAAGCATTGCTGAATGGCTGAGACGGAAATCAATTTTGCAGTTAAAGAATCAATTATTTAACAAAATTGCATAATAAACATAAACCATAAACAATCGATTAGTGATACTGCTAATCGATTTTCTGCACAGTAAGATAATCGATTATTTGCTGGGAACAATCGATTGTTCTGTGCCAAAACGTAATAATTCCCCCTACCTTTAGGGTGATACCTGCAAAATAGAATTAAACGTCTCCGACGCTCAAGTCAGTAATTAAAATATAAATGCAACCTAAAATGTATGCATTTAGATCAACGTTTACCCGCATTCAATACTTCATTTGGACATGATTTATATTTAGCACAACATTAAACGCTAAATATTTTATCAAGTCTACTAGCAATAAGGTAAAGTGAGGAACGATCATACCTGTGTAGTTCTTGGTATTGCTCGTCTTACCTTTCACAATTCTGTCAAGATGGTCATCTAAATTCATTAAAGTGACCATTGGTTTGGTGTTGCTCTTTTCGAATTGATTTGGCAACTCCTTGCGACATTTAGATGGACAAATGAAAGTTCCCTCTTTCATTTGCTCAATTTGCAGCTCCAAGAAGAAATTAAGCTTGTCTATCAATGATATCTCAAATGCGATTTACAGATTCCTTGCATGACACTTATTAGTTGCTCCAAAGTAATACAAATATTTTCTAAGATATCATTTTCCACAAGATTTGGAATGCAAGATATTAGTGGCATGAGAGTATAAAGAAAATAACATCGCCAATATAGAGAGTTGTTTTGAAATTCTGTCATAAAAAAGATAGTAAACTTCATGAAATCTATTTCCCCTTAATCAGAAATTTATCAAGACATACCAACAAGACATAGATATACCAATTGTTATAAAACAATGATAAACCCATTTGTTGGATGACATAACAAGTGTACCAAAAGTTATTTTATTAATAGTGATACAAATTGTTATTTTTAGTAAAGCATATTACAAACGAGTGTTGGCTGTTAACAGATCAACCATACATCGAATTTTGAAGAACATACCAACCATTATCCAGACCAAAGGATGTGTTCATCAAGAGACGATTTTTAACAGAAGGATTTTTGTCAATTGTTAGAAACATGAGACATCTCAATTATTTTTCAAAACTGAGGATAGCATATATCAAAAACGTGAGTGAAAACTTTTTGAAGAATATGCTAATAGATAATACACACCACACAGTATGCTAACAGTTATTTAAACCACAGATAGCAATTATCAAATAATGAATGAAATGATTTTATTAAGCTAACTGTTAATACATATCAACAGTTTTGATCTTTTAAAAGCAGATAACTAACAAGTAAACTAATTGACACCAATTGTCATTTAACAACACGTTTTCAACATATGAATCAACAAGGCTAATTGATATCGATTGTTGACAAGGATATCTCAATTGTTATCGCACATCAACTATTACGACTAAGCTTATCAAAGATTCAACAATAGGGGAACCAAATTAACAACAAATAAGTTAATATTGGTTGCTAGCACATATCAACAATTCGGTTTTTGTCAAAAAAGGATAACTAACCGAAATTTCCTCTTGATGCAATGAGGTGTCGTGCTCGGTGCATCTACTACAATACTGTAGCCTTTCAAGCACACCTGCAAAACAGATTAATGATCTTTTGGTACCCATGCCATTTTTGGTCCTTGGGGGTTAGGCATATCATAATGATGCGATTGAGTGATATGTCTATGTCGTGTAAAACATGCAGGAGCAATATGACCAATACGTCTACAATAATGACAAGTCACGTTGGGGTTATGCATCCTTCTAGGTTCATAGTAACTTGACGGACGAAAATGGTTTACTCTATTTTCAGCATTATGACTATTGCGCGCTTCATGAACATCATTTCTCCTACTATGAGCAGCATTTCTAGAATAATTATTTCTACGTTGGAAATCATTTCTAGGTGCTCTAAAAGGTTCAAAATTCCTTCTAGTATTTGGCCTATAATATGCATCATTTCTAGGGTAGTTATTTCTAGGTGGTAAGTCATTGCTAGGTCTTCTAAAATGTTCAACATTTAGTCTAGCATGCATATTGGTTCTAGGATTGTTATTTCTAGGATAAGCATTTTTATTATTAGTCCTAGGTTGAGCCTTAGGTTGTTGGGGTTTAGCTTCAACCTTTTCTTTAGGCTCATTCGTAAACCCTATGCCATGCTTGGTTGACTTCAAATTATCAAGAACATCATTCAAATTTTTGTGCGAAGAATTAAACTTATCTAATGTGCCTTTAAGCCTTTCTACTTCATTTTTGAGATGCAAGCAAGAAGTACACTTTCTAATAGAGCTTTCGGGCTTATCGGCGCTTCTTTTTCCGAAAAACTTGTTTTCCTCTTTCAACTTCTCATTTTCTAAACCCAATTTTTCAAAATCTTTTTCTTTTAGAGAGAGTTGTTTTTGAAAATCTTTTTCTTGCAACAACAGAGTTTTCTGCAAATCTTTAATAGTCTTGGAAGCATCAACAAACTCACTATGTAATTTATTATAAGCATTTTGCATTTCTTCAAGCGAGTGAGAGTTGGACGTACTTACCTCTTCTTCTTCGTTTGTCATGAGACATTAGCCAGTTGATTCATCATATGAGCTGTCCGCTTTTTGAGGCATGCTTTCATACATTTCCTCCAGCTAATCCCACATATCTTTGGCGGTTTTGTAGTGGGAAATTTTCTGATAGTCTTCCTGATTCAAGGCGCTATACAACATATTTATTGCATTAGTGTTGTATTCACTTACCTTGGCTTTCCTAACTTTTGTTGTCATTTGATCACCATGCTTGATGATTTGCCATAGATAAAAGTTGTTGGCTGTGATGAAAATTCTAATCCGATCTTTCCAATATAAGTAATTATTTCCATCAAATATTGGGGGCAACATGTTAAAATCACCTTCACCTATTCCTGCAAAAGAGTCATGAGTAGAAGCCATGGATGGTTCTCTCAAACTGTTAAGTATTCAGAGAGTTGGGCTCTGATACCAATTGTTAGATAATACGCTTAACGCTAGAGGGGGGGTGAATAGCGTTATTATAAAAATTAGCGTAAACTTGCGGAATTTAAAAACTTGCAGGAAAAATAAGTGCGGAAATTAAATGCAATAAAGAACAAACGCACCGATGTATTCTGGTTCACCACAACAAGTGGCTAGTCCAGTCCCCGAGAGACTCTCTCGAGATTTTCCACTAACTTGTCAAGCTTACGGGTGCTCAACAAACCTTTACAACTTAAGGACACAAGCCTTAACACCTTTGCTCGGAGATACAACACTCCAAGATTTCACTGTTAAGCTTACGGGTGCCTAACCAACCTTTACAACTTAAGGACACAAGCCTTAACACCTTTGCTCGGAGATACAACACTCCAAGACTTCACTGTTAAGCTTACGGGTGCCTAACCAACCTTTACAATCTGAGGACACAAGCCTCAACAATCTTGCTCGGAGATACAACACTCCAAGACTTCGACCAAGGAAACACAAGTTCCTTACAACAAGAGAATCACAATTCTCTTCAAGTGTACAAAACACTAAACACTCAAACAAAACACTCCTTAATGAGTAGATATGAGTAAAAGAAGTAAGCTCAAGATCACAACAACTATGGACAAGACTTTGGCTCTCAAAAGCTTTATGAAATGAATATAAAATGATAAACAATAGTATGCAAGCTTATAACAATAGTATGATCAGTTGTTGTGTGTTATTGTGTTTAAAACACTGAAATGAAGCTGTATTAATAGTTGAAAAACTTGGCATTACCGTTGCCTAATTGCCAATTAAGAGTTGCTAATTTTACTGAATGACTATCGATTGTCAAGAAGCCACAATCGATTGTTTGCCAATCGTTCCAGAAATCAATCCCAGATTTTACGTGTAACAATCGATTATCCAAGATCAACAATCGATTATTAAAAAATCATTTCCAGATTTTACGTAAAACAATCGATTATACAAAATCAATAATCGATTATTCAGCAACGTTCAAAAAATCCTTTCCAGATTTTAATTTCAACAATCGATTGTACAAAATCAACAAACGATTACCTGACGGTTTTTGAAAACTTTACGACAACGGTCAGCTTCACAATCGATTGTGCAATGTTAACAATCGAGTATTTATCAGACTTTGAAAATCATTTTAGACACTGCCTCTTGACAATCGATTGTTATATACTCACAATCGATTATTTAATAACTTTGAAAAAGTCTGGAAGACACTGCCTCAACACAATCGATTGTCATATGTTCACAATCGATTATTTTGTGACTTTGAAAAATCTGATGGACACTGTCTCTTCACAATCGATTGTCATTAACTTCACAATCGATTATTCTGAGTTTTGAAAAACTTTGATGTACACTGCCTCATCACAATCGATTGTCATAAGGTTCACAATCGATTGTCATGCAGGTTTGAAAAACCTGATGCTCACTGCCTTAACACAATCGATTGTCATTAGTTCACAATGAATTGTCATGCAGTCTTGGCTTAACATAATCGATTATCATAAGAACATAATCGATTATCTTAGTCCAGATTTAAGAGGCATGTTTAAAAACTATTTTGACTGAAGTAAATATGCATGATTTAAAATCATTTAGCATTAAATTAAATATGCATGATTTTGTAAAAATAGTTTTACGAGAGAAGCCATGTCATGAGTCAAGTTGTCGGATCAAGATCACAATTAAGAACAACTCATGTAAAACAATAAAACTTGGTCTTGTGCTTGAATCTCGTTATATATATATCAATTGTGCACTTGTACTTGAGCTTCGTCATATGTCAATTTGCGCTTGTTTGTCATTCATCAAAACCTACACATATGAACACACGTTTTAGTATAATGCTTTGAGAACGTGTTTCCAACAATTTCCCCCTTTTTGATAATGGCAAACTTTAAGCGGGATATGCAAATTAGACCATTCATAATGAGGATTTAAGACAAGTAAATATATGCAACAAGTATGCAAAATTAGTTCCCCCTAAATATATGAATTCCCCCTCAATTAATAAGAATTGAGAGTGCATACCCGTTAATAAGAATTGAGAGTGCATACCCGTTATCTTCCTCCTTTTGCCATTAGCAAAAAAAATGTAATAAGATGCCAAAGATGTAAATAAAGCTTGTTTATTTATTGGAAAGAGAAAACAATTACATAAGGAGGGGACAATAAAACATATCACAATAGAACTAAAACAAACAAAGAAATCATTCATCATCATTTCCCGCCTCATCATCCGGCACTGCTTCGAAGGGAACAAGACCCGCATATGGATAATGAACATGGTCAAAATATCCATGGATCTCATGAGTCAATTGACCAACATAGGTGGTCAAGAAAGCAATTTGGTCGGAAATGGATTGGAGAGTGGGCTCTTGAGGCGGACGAGTTCGACGGGTTGGAGGAGGAGCAGGCGCTGCATGATCACCGTCATGATGAAAGGAGGATTCTGAAATTTCTCACTTCTTGGTACTCTTTTTGAGAGGACCGTTGGAAGTGATGAATCCGGAGGCTTCAAGAAAATTCATGATGAGGAGAGCATAAGGAAGAGGCCTATCATCTCCGATAGCGTCACGCATGTGAATCTTGACGAACCAACACCAATTGATGTTAGCTCCGGTTATTATGGCATGCATGAGCTTGGTGTCCTCTTGGGAAATGGTGGTATGGTTATGCTTACGAGGCTTGAGGACTCGGGTGATGAAATAGAAAATCAACCGATAATTGGGATCCATTCCCGTAATTGTAGGACGACGGGAAGAAAGATTTGGATCACAAGAAGTAAGTCCGGTTTGATGTAGGAGGACTGTTTCATCAAAAAGGGCTCCGGCCTCTCCGATGTACCGAAAAATGTCTTCACCATTATGAGGAAGACGGGCAATGGTATGAAGGTTTTCATCGGAAAGAAGAATTTGAACACCATTTATATTTGTCACAAGCTCACCGTCATTATCCTCATGAAGGTTGGAGTAAAATGCTTGAATCAATGTAGTATTGATGTAAGGATGGGTAAGAAGTAAGAAGTCAAGAAGTTGACAATTTTTGAGCATATTTGCAGCAGGGCCATAAGATTCAAGATACTTGTTGGTTGAAAAGTGGGGAGGAAGAATGTCGCGCTTTTCAAATTTTGTTAAAAATCGAGTAAGCTCGATGTCAGAATTAAAATATAGAACGGAACCATCTTGATAGGGATAGTTTGGAGCAGTAGAGGAGGATGCACCATGCCTAGCAGAACGGGAACGTTTGGAGTGACGGCCCGACATTTTTACTAAGTATTGCTGGAATTTGCAAGAGACTTGAAAGAGTTTTGATAGTTTGAGAGCTAAAATTGATGCTTGAGTGAATAAAAATGAACATATATGAAGCCTATTTATAGAGGGGAGAAAGGCATTTCATTAATGGAAGAATTCTGCTGAAAATTGAAAGCTAAAACGGTCATAAACGGTAAAGAATAAATTGCACTGACCGTTTGACAATCGATTGTTGTAATGAGATAATCGATTGTCATTAAGATTTGACTGAATCTCGGAACTGACACAAATCGATTGCAGAACCAAACGGTAAATTTTTTTTTGAAATACTGACAGAAAATAATCGATTGTCAAATATGGTAATCGATTGTTATGTTACAGTGAGTACAGAAATTTTCTGACTAGGAAAATAATCGATTATATTTTGAAACAATCGATTGTTTTGGAAAAGCATTACTGAATGGCTGAGACGGAAATCAATTTTGCAGTTAAAGAATCAATTATTTAACAAAACTGCATAATAAACATAAACCATAAACAATCGATTAGTGATACTGCTAATCGATTTTCTGCACAGTAAGATAATCGATTATTGGCTTAGAACAATCGATTGTTCTGTGCCAAAACGTAGTAATTCCCCCTACCTTTAGGATGATACCTGCAAAATAGAATTAAACGTCTCCGACGCTCAAGTCAGTAATTAAAATATAAATGCAACCTAAAATGTATGCATTTAGATCAACGTTTACCCGCATTCAATACTTCATTTGGACATGATTTATATTTAGCACAACATTAAATGCTAAATATTTTATCAAGTCTACTAGCAATAAGGTAAAGTGAGGAACGATCATACCTGTGTAGTTCTTGGTATTGCTCATCTTACCCTTCACATTTCTGTCAAGATGGTCATCTAAATTCATTAAAGTGACCATTGGTTTGGTGTTGCTCTTTTCGAATTGATTTGGCAACTCCTTGCGACATTTAGATGGACAAATGAAAGTTCCCTCTTTCATTTGCTTAATTTGCAGCTCCAAGAAGAAATTAAGCTTGTCTATCAATGATATCTCAAATGCGATTTACAGATTCCTTGCATGACACTTATTAGTTGCTCCAAAGTAATACAAATATTTTCTAAGATATCATTTTCCACAAGATTTGGAATGCAAGATATTAGTGGCATGAGAGTATAAAGAAAATAACATCGCCAATATAGAGAGTTGTTTTGAAATTCTGTCATCAAAAAGATAGTAAACTTCATGCAATCTATTTCCCCTTAATCAGAAATTTATCAAGACATACCAACAAGACATAGATATACCAATTGTTATAAAACAATGATAAACCCATTTGTTGGATGACATAACAAGTGTACCAAAAGTTATTTTATTAACAGTGATACAAATTGTTATTTTTAGTAAAGCATATTACAAACGAGTGTTGACTGTTAACAGATCAACCATACATCGAATTTTGAAGAACATACCAACCATTATCCAGACCAAAGGATGTGTTCATCAAGAGACGATTTTTAACAGAAGGATTTTTGTCAATTGTTAGAAACATGAGACATCTCAATTATTTTTCAAAACTGAGGATAGCATTCATCAAAAACGTGAGTGAAAACTTTTTGAAGAATATGCTAATAGATAATACACACCACACAGTATACTAACAGTTATTTAAACCACAGATAGCAATTATCAAATCATGAATGAAATGATTTTATTAAGCTAACTGTTAATACATATCAACAGTTATGATCTTTTAAAAGCAGATAACTAACAAGTAAACTAATTGACACCAATTGTCATTTAACAACACGTTTTCAACATATGAATCAACAAGGCTAATTGATATCGATTGTTGACAAGGATATCTCAATTGTTAACGCACATCAACTATTACGACTAAGCTTATCAAAGATTCAACAATAGGGGAACCAAATTAACAACAAATAAGTTAATATTGGTTGCTAGCACATATCAACAATTCAGTTTTTGTCAAAAAAGGATAACTAACCGAAATTTCCTCTTGATGCAATGAGGTGTCGTGCTCGGTGCATCTACTACAATACTGTAGCCTTTCAAGCACACCTGCAAAACAGATTAATGATCTTTTGGTACCCATGCCATTTTTGGTCCTTGGGGGTTAGGCATATCATAATGATGCGATTGAGTGATATGTATATGTCGTGTAAAACATGCAGGAGCAATATGACCAATACGTCTACAATAATGACAAGTCACGTTGGGGTTATGCATCCTTCTAGGTTCATAGTAACTTGACGGACGAAAATGGTTTACTCTATTTTCAGCATTATGACTATTGCGCGCTTTATGAACATCATTTCTCCTACTATGAGCAGCATTTCTAGAATAATTATTTCTACGTTGGAAATCATTTCTAGGTGCTCTAAAAGGTTCAAAATTCCTTCTAGTATTTGGCCTATAATATGCATCATTTCTAGGGTAGTTATTTCTAGGTGGTAAGTCATTGCTAGGTCTTCTAAAATGTTCAACATTTAGTCTAGCATGCATATTGGTTCTAGGATTGTTATTTCTAGGATAAGCATTTTTATTATTAGTCCTAGGTTGAGCCTTAGGTTGTTGGGGTTTAGCTTCAACCTTTTCTTTAGGCTCATTCGTAAACCCTATGCCATGCTTGGTTGACTTCAAATTATCAAGAACATCATTCAAATTTTTGTGCGAAGAATTAAACTTATCTAATGTGCCTTTAAGCCTTTCTACTTCATTTTTGAGATGCAAGCAAGAAGTACACTTTCTAATAGAGCTTTCGGGCTTATTGGCGCTTCTTTTTCCGAAAAACTTGTTTTCCTCTTTCAACTTCTCATTTTCTAAAACCAATTTTTCAAAATCTTTTTCTTTTAGAGAGAGTTGTTTTTGAAAATCTTTTTCTTGCAATGACAGAGTTTTCTGCAAATCTTTAATTGTCTTGGAAGCATCAACAAACTCACTATGTAATTTATTATAAGCATTTTGCATTTCTTCAAGCGAGTGAGAGTTGGACGTACTTACCTCTTCTTCTTCGTTTGCCATGAGATATTGGCCAGTTGATTCATCATATGAGCTGTCCGCTTTTTGAGGCATGCTTTTATACATTTCCTCCAGCTAATCCCACATCTCTTTGGCGGTTTTGTAGTGGGAAATTTTCTGATAGTCTTCCTTATTCAAGGCGCTATACAACATATTTATTGCATTAGTGTTGTATTCACTTACCTTGGCTTTCCCAACTTTTGTTGTCATTTGATCACCATGCTTGATGATTTGCCATAGATAAAAGTTGTTGGCTGTGATAAAAATTCTCATCCGATCTTTCCAATATAAGTAATTATTTCCATCAATATTGGGGGCAACATGTTAAAATCACCTTCACCTATTCCTGCAAAAGAGTCACGAGTAGAAGCCATGGATGGTTCTCTCAAACTGTTAAGTCTTCAGAGAGTTGGACTCTGATACCAATTGTTAGATAATACGCTTAACGCTAGAGGGGGGGGGGGGTGAATAGCGTTATAATAAAAATTAGCGTAAACTTGCGGAATTTAAAAACTTGCCGGAAAAATAAGTGCGGAAATTAAATGCAATAAAGAACAAACGCACCGATGTATTCTGGTTCACCACAACAAGTGGCTAGTCCAGTCTCCGAGAGACTCTCTCGAGATTTTCCACTAACTTGTCAAGCTTACGGGTGCTCAACAAACCTTTACAACTTAAGGACACAAGCCTTAACACCTTTGCTCGGAGATACAACACTCCAAGACTTCACTGTTAAGCTTACGGGTGCCTAACCAACCTTTACAACTTAGGACACAAGCCTTAACACCTTTGCTCGGAGATACAACACTCCAAGACTTCACTGTTAAGCTTACGGGTGCCTAACCAACCTTTACAATCTGAGGACACAAGCCTCAACAATCTTGCTCGGAGATACAACACTCCAAGACTTTGACCAAGGAAACACAAGTTCCTTACAACAAGAGAATCACAATTCTCTTCAAGTGTACAAAACACTAAACACTCAAACAAAACACTCCTTAATGAGTAGATATGAGTAAAAGAAGTAAGCTCAAGATCACAACAACTATGGACAAGACTTTGGCTCTCAAAAGCTTTATGAAATGAATATAAAATGATAAACAATAGTATGCAAGCTTATAGCAATAGTATGATCAGTTGTTGTGTGTTATTGTGTTTAAAACACTAAAATGAAGCTATATTTATAGTTGAAAAACTTGGCATTACCGTCGCCTAATTGCCAATTAAGAGTTGCTAATTTTACTGAATGACAATCGATTGTCAAGAAGCCACAATCGATTGTTTGCCAATCGTTCCAGAAATCAATCCCAGATTTTACGCGTAACAATCGATTATCCAAGGTCAACAATCGATTATTAAAAAATCATTTCCAGATTTTACGTAAAACAATCGATTATACAAAATCAATAATCGATTATTCAGCAACGTTCAAAAAATCCTTTCTAGATTTTAATTTCAACAATCGATTGTACAAAATCAACAATCGATTACCTGACGGTATTTGAAAACTTTACGACAACGGTCAGCTTCACAATCGATTGTGCAATGTTAACAATCGATTATTTATCAGACTTTGAAAATCATTTTAGACACTGCCTCTTGACAATCGATTGTTATATACTCACAATCGATTATTTAATAACTTTGAAAAAGTCTGGAAGACACTGCCTCAACACAATCGATTGTCATATGTTCACAATCGATTATTTTGTGACTTTGAAAAATCTGATGGACACTGTCTCTTCACAATCGATTGTCATTTTACTTCACAATCGATTATTCTGAGTTTTGAAAAACTTTGATGTACACTGCCTCATCATAATCGATTGTCATAAGGTTCACAATCGATTGTCATGCAGGTTTGAAAAACCTGATGCTCACTGCCTTAACACAATCGATTGTCATTAGTTCACAATCGATTGTCATGCAGTCTTGGCTTAACATAATCGATTATCATAAGTACATAATCGATTATCTTAGTCCAGATTTAAGAGGCATGTTTAAAAATCATTTTGACTAAAGTAAATATGCATGATTAAAATCATTTAGCATTAAATTAAATATGCATGATTTTGTAAAAATAGTTTTACGAGAGAAGCCATGTCATGAGTCAAGTTGTCGGATCAAGATCACAATTAAGAACAACTCATGTAAAACTATAAAACTTGGTCTTGTGCTTGAATCTCGTTATATATATATCAATTGTGCGCTTGTACTTGAGCTTCGTCATATGTCAATTTGCGCTTGTTTGTCATTCATCAAAACCTACACATATGAACACACGTTTTAGTATAATGCTTTGAGAACGTGTTTCCAACAGTTGTCTAATTCTAGGGGCGCCTCTAACATTACATTTGTACACTATGTCTCTCAGTATAACAGCATTACATCGAAAAGTCTTGTTGAATACTCTTGCATTCCTTTCCAGCCAAATAGCATATGCAACTTCAGCTGTGACCATTTTAAAAATGGCTGCACGACATGTTCGTCCCTTGGCTTTGGTAATCAACCATTGCACTTTCTGGTTCCAACTGAAACTAGGTAGGTATTGTTCCTGTAGCCAATTCATTACTCTTCCCCATAGATCCACAGTGACAGGGCATTCCGTGAGCAGATGATCTCTTGTGTTCAGGTTGGTTTTGGCATAGAGAACATTGTTGATCAATACCCATTCCCCAGCTATGTAGTCTATCCTTGGTTGGTAGTCTGTCCTGTAGGAATAGCCACAGGTTGAACACTGCTTTTGGTCTGGCTTGGTTTTGTAGGATTAAATTCTTCCATGGGACTACTGGCACTTCTTGCAACTGCAACTGGTATAACTGTTTATAGTGCATTTCTGATGTCTCCAGTTCTGGAACCTTTGTAGGGTGTCCCTGGATTGGATGATTTTCTTAACCATCCAGCTAGCTTGGGCAGGGATTGTCATAGATTCTAATGGCTTGTATTTGATATAATACACTCTGATCCACCTTATCCACATCTTATCCTTCTTATGTGCTATGTCCCAGTAGGTCTTTGCAATGGCAGCCTTGTTCCATAGTTTGAGGTTGATTAGGTTCATTCCACCTACTGACTTTGGAGTGCACATTTTGTCCCAGGAGATGTATGCTTTCTTAGTTACAGTATTCATCCCAGACCAAATGAAGCTCCTGCAGATACTTTCAATCATTTTAAGAACTTTCACTGGGAAGATAAACAGCTGAGCCCAGTAAACTTGAATACCAAAGATGACAGATTGCACCAGTCTCCCAGAGTATGATAGTGTTCTAGCAGTCCAAGAAGTGATCCTAGCTGTGATTTTCTCCACTAAAGGTTGCCACTGTAGTAGAGTAATTTTCTTGGTGCTCAGTGGTACTCCCAGATACTTGAAAGGCTGTTGGCCTTGTTCATAGCCAAGATGGTCAAGGATCTGTTTCTGCACAGGTATTGGTACTCCTCCAAAATAGACTGAACTTTTGTTCAAGTTGGCCTTGAGACCTGAGGCTGTAGAGAATTGAGAAAAGCAATTGGATAATGCCTTAACAGATTTGAGGTCTCCCTTAGCAAACAACAACAAGTCATCTGCAAAGCACATATGTGTAATACCCAGCTTTTTACATCTGGGGTGGAATTGATATGCTGGATCAGCTTGTAATTCAGTGCAGGACCTGCTTAAATACTCCATGACCAAGGCAAAAAGGAATGGGGACATGGGGTCCCCTTGCCTCAATCCTCTGGCTGCATCAAATGGAACTGTTGGCTCTCCATTAACCAAAACTGAGTAGCTCACCGTTGAGATGCACTCCATAATCCATTTGGTGAAAGTGCTAGGAAATCCTATATGTTCCATGACTTGCTGTAAAAACACCCATTCCACTGAATCGTATGATTTCTGGAGGTCTATCTTAATCATGCATTTGGGGGAGACATGCTTCCTAGTATAGCTTTTAACAAGCTCATGAGCTAGGATAATGTTATCCTGAATTTTCCTACCTGGAATGAAACCTGCCTGAGCGTCATTGATGAGGCTTGCCATCACCTTCTGCAACCTATTAGTCAGTACTTTGGAGATAAGTTTGTATAGGACAGTACAACAAGCTATAGGTCTATACTCTTTGATTGAAGCTGGTTTGGACATTTTAGGGATGAGGGTAATAGTTTCACAATTGATTGGTCTGCACATCTTTGTTGAGTTGAAGAACTGCTTAATGGCATTAGTGACTTGGTTCCCAATGATGCTCCATCTCTTTTTGAAGAAGGTAGCATTGTATCCATCTATTCCTGGTGCTTTGTCATCTCCAATAGCTTTGAGGCTCTCTGTTATTTCTGTTTTAGTGACTGGAGCACACAGTGCCTGTCTTTGCTGTTGGTTCAGTTTTGGGCCATTGGACCTATACAGTTGATTGATAGCAGGTAGTTTTGGTTCAGCAGTGCCCATCAGTACTTTGTAGAAGCCCAGTATTTCCTCTTTAATTTCTGTTGGTGTAGTCAGCTTGATTCCCTGTGCATTGGTAATTTCATTAATCTGCTTCTGCGGATTTCTGTCCTTCATTACTGCAGTGAAATATTTGGTGTTGGAGTCCCCCAGTTGTATCCACTTTGCTCTTGCCTTCTGTTGCAGGACACTCTCCTCAATCAGTGACCATTTTTCCAGTTGCAATATCAGTTCCTTCTCCTTCTGTTGTAGTGCATCATTGTAGGCTTGGCTCAATTGGTGTTGTATGATTGCCAGTTCCTGTATACTATGCTCAATTCTAAGTGTACTTGTTTTGAACTCCTTGTTATTCAATGTCTTCAAAGGATTCTTCAAGGCTTTGAGTTTGTCCCATATTGTTCGCATGGTATCTGTCTTCCCATCCTGCCATACTATTGTCACAATGTGTTGGAAATCTTTGTGTTCAGCCCAGACATTAAAGAATTTGAAGTTCCTCTTTCCTTGACAGGGGGATGCTTGCAGTGTTAGTATCATTGGGTTATGGTATGAAATTAATGGTACATCATACTCAGTGACCACATGGTTCCAGTTGATCCTCCATTCATAATTGCCAAACACTTTGTCAAGCCTGCTGCATACTATGTCCACACTAGTTTGCTTATTAGTCCATGTGTAGTAATCCACTCTCCAGGGTAATTCTGTCAGTCCAGTAAGTTGTAGGCAATTGTTGAACTCCACTGTTTCAGGTAATCTGACTGACTTACATGATTGTCTATCTCTATCACACAAGACTGCATTGAAATCCCCTGCAACAATCCATGGTTCTGTGATTCCTACTGCCAAGTTTTGTAACCATAAAGTACTTCTCTACTCCAGTCCATAGAATCCATAGACCACAGTGAGGAGACATCTCAGGTCCACTGTTCTGCTGGAAACCCTGTTGTGGATCAACTGGCTTTCCTCCAGAACACTAGTGACTGTGAAAATCTTTGGATTCCATAAGATCCATACTCTGCCTTTTTCCCCTGAGACATAATTAGTTAAGACACCCCAACCCGGTGCTAATAGGTTAGCAATTCTATTAGCATGTGCTTGCTTAACTTTTGTTTCTACTAGTCCTACTAGGTTAATGTTGTGTTTCCTAATGTATTCCCTAAATTCTTTCTGCTTGTACCTATTATTTACACCCCTGATGTTCCACACTAACCACTTCATTGATAAGATGTTGATATAGTGTTCCCAACTTCCCCTGGAGGTTCATCTTTACTATTAGATACTGCTGCAAATCTGTTACTCACAGTTATAGGTGACAGAGAGGGAAAGTTGATACTGTTGAGTGCTGGGCTGTGTGTTTGCTTTCCTTTGTCATTGCTCTTATCACTCCTCTGGTGCTGGCTTGATCTGGATTCCTGCTGGAGACCACTAGGCTCCCTTGTTGGGGACTGTCTTTGTACTGTCATAACAGGTCCCTTTGTTCTCCACTCCTGGACTGGTTTGGGCTTCCACACCTGTGTATGGTGTTTAGGTAACTGTTTTTGTAGGCTTGCACAATTGTGTCCTATTGTTTGACATTTCTCACAGAATGAAGGTTTCCATTCGTATTTCACATCTTGAATAAAACTCTTCCCATTTGGATCCATAGCTGTTATTTCTATTGGTAGTTCTTTGGTCACAGTCACCTCAACAAGCATTCTAGCATAAGATATCCTTTTCTGTTTTGTAGTACATTCATCAACAAAGATTGGCTTGCCTAGTACACTAGCTATTCTACAGAGAGATCTTATACCCCAGCATGACATTGGTAGTTTTGGGAATTTAACCCACAGTGTTATATCAGTCGGAAACTCTTCTGAAAAATCAAACTCAGGTGTCCATTGTTTAAGAATCATAGGCCTATTGGCTATTGAGTAAGGGCCAGCACAGAGTACCTCTTTAGCATCAGCTACTGTCTTGAATTTAACAATGTCGTATACCTCTTCATGGTAGAACAAATCAGGTTCAGGAACATGGGACCAGTGATGGTTTATGAATCTTCTCATTGCATTGAATCTAGGACCATCTCCTAGAACGTATACCACTAAGGCACACATCCACTTGGACACTTGGTCTTTTGTGATTATGCCACTTATCTTAATAATATGCTTTTGCCTCTCCTTTTATTATATATAGATTATTATTTTTATTTTAAAATAATTTTAAAATTCCAAATTGAAACTATTCTCCAACTTGAATAGGTAGGTTTTTTTAATTAATATTTTTCGTTATTTTATTGTAGCCAATTTAATTTTTTAATATTTTTCATTTTTTATTTTAAAATAACTTTAAAACACCAATTATAAACTATTCCCCAATTTGAATGGGTAGTTAATATTTTGTAGATTTTCGTTTATTAATATAGCTAATTATAATATATTTATATTTATTAATTCAAAAAGAGTAATTAATTAATTTAAAATTAAAAAAATAGTTACAAAGGTAATTTATTTTATCTTAATAATGACACTTAACCTTTTGTGATTATGCCACTAATCTTAATAATATGTTTTTGCCTCTCATTTTATTATATATAAATTATTAGTGCAGCAGTCAACTTTTACTATAGCAGTAATCATTTATACAACGTAATATTTACGGTCAAATTTATTTCTAAATTGATTTTCATATTATTTTACATTATATCTTGTAACAATATTTATTGTTATAAAAAAACTGACTGTATGTTGTTGTTTTTTCTCAAGCTTTGGTGACTAATATTTTAAAGAAGTTATTTTGAAGTTTTTTCTTATTATCAGTCTATATTATTTTGTGCTCGATTTAATGCTATCTTTAATTTCAAAGTTTGAACTCTTAACTGCACTAGTTACAAATAAGAAAAGCTAATTTAAATTTATCATACTTCATGTACGTCATACCATGTAGTTTGATTTATGTCCTTGCATTTATTTAAATGGCTCGAGCCTTTTGGGCGCTCCGGGCTTAGAAATTTCATATCAATAAAAATTACTCTATTTGTTTCAATACATGTCAATATATTCTGATTTTTGTATCCGGGTCTTTCGGAAACTACCTTTTTATCCTTTTTATTATACGTATGGTAAGATCTGCGTACACTTTATCCTCCCCAGATCCTACTAAGCTAGATTTTACTGGATTTCTGTTATTCTTATTAATCCTTTTTGAAAATTTAAATATAAAATTAATTTAACTTTTATTATATATTTTAATTTTTAGTAAAATATTTTATCGCTGCATAAATATTTGTATTTGAATTTCAATTATAAGTATCAAAAGTTTTTCATATTTTTTAAAATTTTATATCCACTCAAATAAATTTGTATAAATTGAATAAGAGATACTACTTTTTACTTCACTTTTTGTGGCCATTTGACTAGACAAAGATTTCAAGCAAAATAAAGACTTTTGATGTAAATATAAATGTGATTTAGAAAAATTTGGATGTGTAAAATTAAATTAAAATATAAAATAAAATTAAGGAAGTGAGTAAATGGCGCGTGGGAAAGAGTTTTATAGTGTGGGACAAAAGAGTACTGGGGAAAGCACGTGGGGGTGGTGTGTACGGCGCTGAATAGAAGGGAAGAATCTCGTGGGGACATAATGGCGACGTGTGGTGCAGCCAAAACTAATCAAACGCCGTCTCCTTATCACCTAATGAGATTGGAAATTGGGACAATTGCGCGTTTAATCGCCACGTTGTAATCAAACTTCCACTAAAATTCTTTACATGATTTCTTTGCAAAATTAATCTAATAATTTTACTGTAAAGATTCAATTATGCCTCTGAACTATATAAAATTAAGTGATTTTGTTCGTCATTAATATCATAGAACAAATTTGACTCATGAAAATATAATAAAGTTTGTAATAATAAAATCCCCTTAAATTGATTACTTTCCTTCTATAAATCTTAAATACGAGAAGAATAATATAAATAAAAAGAAGGGTAGAGCAATTGTTGAAAGAAAAATGTACAACAATGGCCAACCAATTTGAGAGGTTTCTCCCACTAGAGATCATTTTAAGATTTCGAGCAAATGAACCTGGAAAGTAGAAATGACACCACTTCGCCGCTCCAAAGGATTGCTATTTAAAAATTAGTCAATACTATATGGGTATAAATTTAACTCGTAATAATTAATAAAATTAATTGGCTCTTAAGCATATTTGGGCTAACAAATGATGTAACTATTTGTTAAGAATAAGCACTCGAGGATCACTCAGTTTAATCAATGAGGCCACAACCTATTCACTATTGGCGGGCTTTCCCCCTCGACATAACCACGACCATTCAACGCCAGCTGGCAAGATACACAGCTATAAATACTAAGAGAAAGATTCCTAAAAGTGGGCTTCTTCTTCCTCTTCTTTTTCATCATACTTCTTTTGAGAAGAGAGAATGTCATTGTAAGGCTCTGAACCTCTCTATAGAGAGGCAGACCAAATCAATATTAAAAGATCCCTACCCTCCTCTTCTTAAAAAAGAACATTTGTCTCTTGCATTTTCCATTTTGGCTATTAGATTATTACGATATGCTATTATTGGCCCCTCATTTATCTTGATTGTTTCATGCTTATAAAGTGTGTGAGAACTTTGAGTTAAATAATTTGGCACAATCTGTGGGGATTTCGTAGTAGAATCACGTAGTTCATCTTCAGACCAAAAAGGAAAGAAGACACCCAAAAGGGGAAGCAACCCAGCTCAAATGAGCCAAAGTAGCAAAACGGGTGAAGGGAATTCGAAAGCTCCGGCAAGAGTCCAAAGCCCCGACCCTCCCCCCATTCTCGAGAAAATGAAAGAAGAAGTAGCTCCCCTCCCTACGGGAAGAACACGGGTGAGAGACCCTAATATCTCGATACGAGACCCTGCCGGAAAGTGACACAAAGGCATCTTGAACCAAGATCCATAACAGAATGGCCTCTACAAACTAGTCAAGAAGACTACGTACAAATCAGACAAGATGACAAACGAAAACCTAACCCCCCATGAAAACATGTCAGGTGAAAAGGCAAAAGTTCAACTATGAGTTGAACTGGGACTCAGGCTATGTGCCTTCGACAACAAAATTGCAAAGGTTCAACTACAGTTGAACAAAAGCTCAGGCTACGTGCCCTCGCCCAGAAGTTCAACTATGAGTTGAACTAGGACTCAGGCTATGTGCCTTCGACAATAAAATTGCAAAGGTTCAACTACGGTTGAACAACAGCTTAGGTTACGTGCCCTCGCCCAGAAGTTCAACTATGAGTTGAACTGGGATTCAGGCTATGTGCCTTCGACAACAAAATTGCAAAGGTTCAACTACAGTTGAACAATATCTTAGCTACGTGCCCTCGCCCATAAGTTCAACTACGAGTTGAATTGGGACTCAGGCTATGTGCCTTTGACAAAAAAATTGCAAAGGTTCAACTACGGTTGAAGAACAACTTAAGCTACGCGCCCTCGCCTAAAAGTTCAACTATGAGTTGAACTGGGACTCAGGCTATGTGCCTTTGACAATAAAATTGTAAAGGTTCAACTACGATTAAACAACAGCTCAGGCTACGTGCCCTCACCCAAAAGTTAAACTATGAGTTGAGTTGGGACTTAGCTTATGTGCCTTCGACAATAAAATTGCAAAGGTTCAACTACGGTTGAACAATAGCTTAGGCTACGTGCCCTCACCCAAAAGTTCAACTATGAGTTGAACTGGGACTCAGGCTATGCTCATTCGACAACAAAATTTCAAAGGTTCAACTACAGAATAAACCGAGACTCAGGCCAATTGCCCTTACCAGTGGACGCCGCAAGGCATGTTCTCCTACGAACTAAGGGACAAGTTAAGCGCCCTCGCCAATCAAGTAAGTACGCCTAACTCGAACTAAGATTTCCGCGATAAGTTCGGCCCAAGTCGAATTACAAGGCCACGACCAACAATTTGACCACGCCCGAACTGGGACTAAGGCTACACACCACCCACTCCAAATAGCGGCTACAACTTACTCATGCCAAGTAAAGGAAAACGATAAACAAAAAGCGGTCAATCATGGCTAAGGCCATCGACGCTAGCATCCCACCTAGTTTTTAACTAGGGAAAGAAAACAACCCGACAACAGTCGAAATCATCCAACTGACCAAGAACATCAGCGCCATCATGGCCAAGGCCACCAACGTTATCACGACTAAAGTCGTAGGGAGATCAACACGCCCCCACCAGGAAACTCTATAGGTGAAACCCCCCTCGAATGAGTAAAAAAGAAAACTCGGAAACAAAAAAAAAGAACATAAAATTGCATATATATTCACAAACCTATTTACAATAGGTCGCCTCCATTTACATACGGCCAAGGCCGGCGAACAAAAAAAAAAAGAAAAAAGAAAGCCAAACGGCAACCAAAAAACAATAAAACAGAATAAAAGCTAACTCTATAAAAACCCATTTTACTCAGTGCCACCCGCGCTACCCTCACAGAAACCCGCACCATCATCAACGCCCTCAGCACCATCATCGGTCCCTGGAGTGGCCGGGTCGAAGCCACAACCAAGATGAGCTTCATGAGCGATTTGGTGGGCCCCCTCATAAATAGCCTCAGGCACGACGCCGACCTGCCATAATTTCCTGTACACATCAAGCTGGGCCTCAGCAAAAGACCAAAGGTCTTGAGCGGGGCCGTAAGAAGCCTCCTGATCCCTCAAGCGCTGATTTTCTGCCTCCAAGGCCGCAATCCAATCAGCTGCAACTTGGGCATCCCGCTCATAAACACCGATGCGTTCCTCCAACCCCGCCACTCTGAAAGCCGCAGCAGACCTCTCCAGCTTCCGTTCCCTCTAGCGAACACGGACCGCCGCCTCTAGTGCCCCAGCCTTCGTCGAAGAATCCCTGGCTTGCCGCCTCAAAGCAGCGAGCTCCTCGTCCAACCTGACCACCTGCCTAATCAGGGCTTTAGAGGCATCCGCCAAAGCTTCCTGACTCCAGGCTCCTTCTCAGCTGCGGTACTCCTCTCAGCCTCCAACTCATCGTCCCTACGACGAAGTTTCTCCTCGAGACCATTTACCATGTTTTGAGCATGCTGCACTAGAAGCTACCGCCTCGGCAACTCCTCGACCAATTCCCGGCTACGGGGGTCATTCCTCAGATGCTCGCGCATCATGCGACACTTATCCCGGTAGCGGCGATACTTCTCCAGCGCCCGCAAGAAGAGTCCCGAGCGAACATTGGTCCGGCGCATGCTCTCTACCTCCGAAATAAAGGTGTGCAAGACAAGAGAAACTATTAAGCTAGGAAGCAAACTACGGAATGAAAAGAAATGAAAGAAAATCGCCACACGTACCCTAAAAACCATCACGGCCACCTCAGTCATCAATCCGACGTCCGAGACGTACCTCAGCGACCTGGTCTCCTCCTCCGAGCACAAGGGCACAAACCTCGGTGCTAAATTGTCCTTCTCGAGCAGCAAGTTCTGGTCGGTAGGAATCTCGGCATAACGATATGGCCCCTCTGCATGCACCATCGTGTTGGTGAAACCTTCTTGGAGCCTACGGACGTCATCAAACTCTAGGTCAGATTCAGAGTCTAACTCCCCTCCCGCGACGTCCCTACCTTCCTCGAACGACCGAGAGGACGAAGCTTCTCCCCTCGCCAACGGGTTGACACTTGCTTCCCTAACTAAATCAGCTGCTGAGGAACCAACTTCCCTCTCAGCAGCTGGGACAGATGATGGAGCCGCCAAAGCAACGGTTTTATTACGGCCTAAGCTGACTAGGGCAACCCCCATTGTGTTTTCTCCCTCAAGGCTAGACACATCCGCCTCTTCCCCCTCAGCATCCGATGGTAGGGAGTCCAAATGTACCACCTCCGCTGTCGGCGTGAAGGCGACCCTTCGCCTAACTAACGATCTCTCCTCCTCCTCGTCCAACGATGGTTCCTCCCTGGCGAGATCCCTAAAGATACCTCGACCCGAGTTGTAGACTGTGCTGGGGAGTAGGTCGCCGACGACTCAGCTAAAGTTGCCCCAGAACTGGGCGTGATGTCGGCACTATAGACAACTAAGCAGTCGCACCCGGCCTACGGAAAGCAAGTTGAGGAGCCCTCGCACAGTGCACTGCCCCTGATCAACAAAAGAAAAAGAATTAAGAGGAGAGAAATTCAGCATGACTAAACAATAACAATGCAATAACTCAAACACTCACCCGAAGCAAGCCTCCGGCCGTGTTTTTCCCAGAAGGGTGGTCATGTACAAATCCCTGCTGTATGAGGGAGTATGGATTCGACCCACTTGCCAATGCTGGACAGAGGGGCTGGGGGCGCCCGCTCAGCTGCAAATGCAAGATAAAGTTAACACCCATCAGAACCCTCCCAAAAAATGGAAGACAGGACCCGACGAATGGGAAACTTACGTATAAGGTTCCAAGTCCCTGGGAATTCACTACCATTCCCCACCAAATTCTCGGTCCTAATATAGAAAAAATTATCATATGAATGAGAGTCGACCGCATCATCCATCTCTGCAGTCAAACCCCTGACCCCACGGGGGACCATTCGAATCATGGTACCGCGGACCTTTTGAGGGGCGTACAGAGTCAACACGTGCCACATCGTTATCTCTCTTTGGGCCAATTCCGCATACTTGACGAGCATGGCAAAGAGCTTATAAAAGAAGGGACGAGTTGCCCAAGGCACACCTTGTAATAGCGGCAAAAATATGCCACCAACGTCGGGAGGGGGAACCTGAACCCCAACCAGAATGGATAAGTGTAGAAAATGCTATACCCTGGGCGGTCGACATGGACCCTATCCTCACTCCTGGCAAGGACAATATCAGTGGAACGGGAGATACCCCATTCCTCCCTTAATCGGGCGATGCCCACCTCTCCCATTAATGGAGCCTCATCAACGTGATCATCCCCATCATCAGCGGTAAAGTCAGTCGCCGGACCCCTTGGCAAAGAAACAATGTCGGCCACCGATGGGACTCCGTTAGTCTCCGATTATTTGGTGGCCCTCGCCACCGTAGAAGACCCATTGATTGTCAAAAGAGTCACCGGATTAAGGTCTGTGCGGGAATCGCTTACCATTACTGATTACTGGGCAATGAATGAACAAGATTCACCAATGGAGGAATAAAAGATGAATATTGATCAAACTAAGACAAAGAACGACACAAATTAACGAAGAAGAAAGAGTGAGAGAAGTTGCTTTTTCAGAGAGCTTACTTAGACAGATAACTGAAAAGTGAGGAACGAATAATATAACTCATTATTTATACTGCAAAAATGGCTTTCTCGAATTCCAAAAGCCACAATTAACTGCAAACCAACTGCAAACGGATCGAATCCACAGTAATGGGTGTCATTATGACAGATATCATGAAACAATTTTTGCAATCGTTAATCGACGCTTTGTCTGTGGAGCGGGCTCAGCGGCCTAGGTATGTTGGCAGGGCGTCTAGTATGCCTCCATACACAAAGCATCATTGCAGTGCACATAAATCACACCCATATCCCCAGCGGCCGCCTATAGAAATACACGGCTCGGGATGAAAACACCAAGCAACCACTCCCGAAGTACAGATGGCTGCAACCATCTCCTAAATGTAAATAGCTACAATCATTCCCCAACTATGAACAGCAATGGCCGTTCCCCAAAAATGTAAAATGGTTACGACCATTCTCTAGATGTAAAATGGTTACGGCCATTCTCCAAGTGTGCAAATGGTTACTTCTGTCTCATAAATATAAGCGACCACGGACGCCTTCAAGGTACAGAATGGCTACGATCGTTCTCAATAAGTAAAGGTGGCTACGGAGGCCCCTCATGTATTAACGGCTATGGCCGTCTTTGAAGCACGAACAACTACTGCCCTATCAATCACGACTGTAACGACATCCAATCCCTTCTGCCGAATCTTTGTGAGACGCATTCGATAAAGACCGCTCATCGAGTTTGACCGAATCCCGACCTCAATAAGCGGAGGGACTAACTGTATGGGTCAAAACTTAACTAGTTATAATTAATAAGATTAATTGGCTCTTAAGCATATTTGGGCTAACAAATGACGTAACTATTCATTAAGAATAAGCACTCGAGGATCACTCGATTTAATCAATGAGGCCACGGCCTATTCACTATTGGCGGGAATTCCCCGTCGACATAACCACGGCCATTCAACGCCAGCTGTCAAGATACACAACTATAAATACTAAGAGAAAGAACCCTAAAAGGGAGCTGCTTCTTCCTCTTTTTTTATCACACTTGTCTAGAAAAGAGAGAATGTCGTTGTAAGGCTCTGAACCTCTCCATAGAGAGGCAGACCAAACCGATATTATTATTAAAAGATCCCTACCCTCCTCTTCTTAAGAAAGAACATTTGTCTCTTGCATTTTCCATTTTGGCTATTGGATTATTACGATCTGCTATGATTGGCCCTTCATTTATCTTGATTGTTTCATGCTTATAAAGTGTGTGAGAATTTTGAGTCAAACAAATACGTTCTAAATTTTATTTTTTAATTTATTTTACAAAAATTAAGATTTTTAATTTAAAATATCAAGATAAAAATAATAGTGACTAATTCCTAAATAGTAACATTAAGAATGATTGTTTGTGCATATCTTCCACCTAAAGGTGTCTCTGGTTTACTAGATTCTGGTAGGAAAATTGATGTTGTATTATCGCTCTCAAAATAATAACAATATATTTTTTTGTATACTTTTTATATTGTATGTTATATACAAAAATTATACAATTTATATATTTTTTGGCTATGGAATTGTCAGGACCATAAACCCGGATCGCATCGTGATGACGCCTCTCGTGAAGATAAGGCCGGCCGACACATTTCCAATCTTGTTCTAAAGATTAAACAATAAGCATTTAGTCTTAAACATGATATAAATCCAAAAGTAAGCAGTGAAAATACAAAACAATTTGAGGAATACAACCCAACATAGCCCGATACCGGGGTATCACTAGTCATGAGCACCTAAAAATTCGAAATAAGACAAGAACGTCTACAGAGTTCAATGCAAATCTAAAATAAGATAAGGGAAGAAGCTCTGGGATGCGAATGCCGGCAACTACCTAGAGAAGCTTTGTGTCACGCCCCAAAATCACGGGGGCGACCTACGCTCGACTGGATAGCCTAGTCAAGCGGATGGGTGGCTTTCCTATCCCACATGTTACCCCGCGTTTTCATTACCCATTAACCAAGTGAAATAGCCATTCATAATTTAAACACATTCTTACGAGATTTACATAACATACATGGTTACTTAGCATGGATTACAAGTTACACTACCCAAATACCATGTACATAAGTACACAACCAACAATTCCTGTCTATGAAGTCTCTAAGGATATAAAAGGGTGTTACAATACTTGCCACTAATAAGGCTCTTGCTATACCTTACGCAAATACCAAAATAAGATTCCGGGAGGAAAAGCCGCGTGAGCCACGTAGGGCCCCAAGAGGAAAAGGGACTCACCAATACAGCTGACGAAAAGTGGACGAGGTGCTACTATCGGTGGACTGGAGTACCTGCTATGGAACTACCTACAATCATACCACGAATGTAGCGCCTCCGGCAAAAGGGACGTCGGTACATTTGAATTGTACTGGTATGTATGAAGAAACTTTACCCCAAGTAAAATCAATCAATACACAGGTAACAAACAGTAACAGAATCAACAATCAAATGAACATGAAAAGAACAACCAAAGCCAAACAAGTTTAACAATATCTCCTTTTCCCCTTTCAACATGATTTCATCACATCAATGATTTCAAAAATTTCACATATTTTCATTTCAATAGTGATTTTGATCACTTTTGCACCCTAGATTACCTTGGCCACCCTTATCACCACAATTCATAGCTTATAGCTTTGTTTTGCGGCGCGTAATTTGATCCCACCGGACAATCACATTTCACACAACAACAAGAATGATTCACAAAGAATTATCAATACCATTTCCATCATATACAACAACCCGTATACAATTTAAGTCACAACGATAATTGCCCACGACAAGTCACATATGATATTACCACAGTTGTTTCAATTACATCAATTACGATTTCTTTCTCTCATTTGTTACACAGCTCTTACTACATAAACACATTCACTCACACACATACTTTGTTTGTTTTCATTTACTTACACTATTATATCGGAAAACTTAACCAACAACGTTCAAGGCATATTAAGCACAAGAATTCACAAATAGTCCACATAAGTAACACATACCAAATACCCGTACACCAAACACTGTGTCTTTACAAGGGTTAAAGTTAGCTATACATACCTGGAGTCGAGTTTCCTTTTTAACCTCTACTTTCACTTCACCAAACAACCTAGTATCGTCAATCTAGTTCACAAGTTAATACATATAACTTATAATTGAAGTTCACAAACTCAACTCGAACTTACTTAGGTTATCAACCCCTAGTCTTTACTTCTACCCAATTCCTCTTACTAGTTTTTAGTTTTTAAAGGACATGCATGTGTAGTTCAAATCATATTTTCAAGAGTTAATGCATGATGACCCCCCTTTTTGTTTAAATCTGAAAACCAATGAAAAGGGTTGGGGATTTTACCTGCAAGAACAAAGATGAAGATAATTACTTGAAATTTCCAGCTTGTGTGACTTTGAAAAATCAAATTTACGGAGGTAAGACTTTCTCTCTTTCCTCTCTCTAGTTCTGTTCAGAAAATATGTTAAAATGAGGGGTTGGGGTATTTTATTGAAAAAGGGGTCAGGTTTAAAATTTAGAAAATAGGAGCCCCAGTCAGCTTTACGATCGCACTTTGGGATCACATAGTGGAAATGCGGTTCGCAAAATGGATCACAAAAGTGCTTTTTTGTGGAGCTGGGGTGTGAGCTTGGAGGCATTTGGGTGAACTAGGGTTAGGGATATGGGGAGAGATTTGGTGGCGGCTCTAGGTTTTCATGGGGGTGTTTGGTTTAGTCTCTGAGAGATACGAATGGAAAGGGGGGTGTTTTGGATAGGGGGCTGGGTAGTGTTAGGGTATTTATACGGGGTTAGAGATTTGATCCTGGACATTAGATCAATTTAGATCAATGGCATGAATCCTTTTGCTATTAAGAAATGGTTTCATTTGGATTAGTGGGGGATCGGGTTGAACCGGGTAACAAGAACGGGCTACGTGACTGGTTAAGGGGTGTGTTGTGAGCCGTAGGATCATGATCAGATGGGCGGTTGCAATTGATTGGAAACAAAATGCGTTGGTTGGCTCTTACACTACGTCGTTTGAGGCGTATGAGAGGGCATACTGGACTTGGACCGGGTTAGTCGCAAAATTGGACCTGGACTTGGTCAACAATTGAGTGGCCCATTCCGATTTTGTTCTTTATTTTCAACTCTTTTCATTTTCTTCTTTCAATTAACAAAAATTCTAAAAATTAATTATAAAACAAAAGTTTAACTACAAAATATTAATTAACTCTTAACAACAACTAACTCATAAGTTAAAACATTTAATTTATATAAAATCACACAATGCCACATTTTAAATGACAAAAATAGACTAAATACATATTTTTGTGATTTCCTTCTTTTAAAACCAAATTATGATTTAATTAATTCACAAATTACCAATTAAATTCGTAAAAATCAAAGAACTTAAAAATATTAAATGGATCTCTAATAATTAACACACAATATCAAATAATAATTAAAATAATAATCACAAAATTATACGTTAAATGACAAAAATTACAACAGATATATATTTTGTGATTTTCTTTTTTAAAAAAAACAAATATTGCGCGGTTAATTCCTAATTGTAAAGAATAAAATCCTAAGTGTACATGCAACATATTTTAGGTATTTTAAGTAGGCATGGATGTGATGATTGGATCTCAGGTCATCGCTAAGAGGGACAATGTCATATATCTTGGGTCGGTGATTCAGGGGGACGGATAGATTGACGGGGACGTCACTCATCGTATAGGAGCGGGGTGGTTAAAGTGGAGGCTTGCATCAGAAGTCTTGTATAATAAGAAAGTTCCACAGAAACTCAAGGGGAAATTTTATAGAGCTGTGGTTAGATCGGCCATGTTGTGTGGGGCGGAGTGCTGGCCAGTGAAGAACTCTCATGTTCAGAGGATGAAGGTTGCGGAGATGAGGATGCCTAGGTAGATGTGCGGGCTCACCAGGTTAGATAAGATTAAGAATGAAGTTATTCGAGAGAAGGTGGGGGTGGCCCCGGTGGATGAGAAGATGCGAGAAGCGAGGCTGAGGTGGTTCGGGCATGTACGGAGGAGAAGTCCTGATGCCCCGGTGAGGAGTTGTGAGCGGCTGGCGATGGTCGGTATACGGCGAGGCAGATGGAAGCCTAAGAGCTATTGGGGAGAGGTGATTAGGCATGACATGATTAGAATGCGAGTTTCTGAGGACATGGACCTTGATAGGAAAGTCTGGAGGTCTAGTATTAGGGTTGTAGGATAGGGGCCCCTAGAGTTTTTCGAATTCCTCACCCGGGGTTGAGTGAGGCTTGGCAGGGCTATCCATAGATGATTTATGTATTGGAGTGTATATTGGATTGTGTCTCCCTTATGGTAGCTATTTATGGTAGTTACTGTCTGATATTATTGCATGCTATTTTATTTATGGTTCTTATGTTTAGATAATTATTTACGCTATTTCTGCTGAAGCTACTAATGCTCTTTTGTTGTTATTTTTGTTTTTGTTGTTCCTTTCCTTCACTGAGCCGAGGGTCGATTGGAAACAGCCTCTCTGCCCTTCCGGGTAGGGGTAAGGCCCGTCTACAAATTACCCTCCCCAGACCCCACTTTGGGACTATACTGGGTAGTTGTTGTTGTTGTTGTTTAATTAATCAAAACAAAATAAACATCCACAAATAATTATCCTAAAATGCCATGCAAATTCTAATATTGTACACCCAAAGAAATTTATTTTATTTTTTATTTCTTTTGGAGTAGTTTTCGTGGAGGAACTATCACGTGCTCACAGATCCCCCTCTTTGTCCGGAAACACGAATAGCTTTTGTGCAAAGATAAAGTGAGTGGATAAGAGCAATTTTTTCTCGTTGGAACACTCCGTGCGAAGCATTTTTTCTAAAAGTTCTAATCAAACCTTTGCTTCAAAGGTTTTCTACATATCCCTGGCTAATAGGGAATCATGTTAATGTAGTTTGGAAAGTTTTGGTAGCTGGGACTAACGTGGGACGGCATTTTTGTTGTTACTGCTGTTGCATGCTACTGTTACTGCATACCGATCTTTCTTATTATACCGTGACAAAAGAAAACAAGAAGCTAGGGTAGCCTAAGGATTACAAGATTTATCTATCTTCATCTTCTTGCTGCTTTGTTTTCTCGAGGGCTTGTGCTTCTTTCTTCCGAAAACTGATGGGGATGACACTGGCCTTCTGCTTTTCCGAACACCAGTTTTCATTATTTTGTTCTGTCCGCTGAGGATGCGGTTTCCTTCATTATGTTGGGGATTTTTTTTGTTGTAACCTTCTGCCTTCCAGTGGGTTACTGATTTCAAGACTTGAAATGTAAAGACTGAAAAATATTCCTCTCGTTATACAGGTGTGCGCCTGATGCCAAAACATGAAATGTATTCCTCTCGTTATACAGATGGGCGCCTAATGTAAAGACATGAAATGTATTCCCTTGTTATACAGGTGGGTGCCTAATGCAAAGACATGAAAAATATTCGTCTCATTATACAGGTGGGTGCCTAATTAGCTAAGACATGAAATGTATTCCCTTGTTATACATGTGGCCACCTAAGACATGAAATGAAAACATGAATGTATTCCCTCGTTATACTGGTGGGCGACCTAGGACATGAAATAAAAAAAGAAATGCATTCCCTCATTATACTGGTGGGCGACCTAGGACATGAAGTGAAAAAACAGAAGTGTATTCCCTCGTTATACTGGTGGGCGACCTAGGATATAAAATGAAAAAATAGAAATGTATTTCCTCATTATACTAGTGGGCAACCTATGACATGAAATGAAAAAACAGAAATGTATTCCCTCGTTATACTGGTGGGCGACCTAGGACATGAAGTGAAAAAAAATAGAAATATATTCCCTCGTTATACTGGTGGGCGACCTAGGACATGAATTGAAAAAACAGAAAAGTATTCCCTCGTAACACTGTTGGGAGACCTAGGATATGAAATGAAAAAACAAAAATGTATTCCCTTGTTATACAGGGGGGCGACCTAGGACATGAAATGAAAAAAACAGAAACGCATTCCCTCGTTATACTGGTGAGCGACCTAGGACATGAAATGAGAAAACGAAAATGTATTTATAACTTAAATTTGTTGTCTCGTTCCCGAGAAAACTTTCGACAGTGACAAAATTTTCTGCCCCAGTTCTGGTGACCTTCCTTGTGGCATGTCATTCTGCCATTATCAACATTTTATTTCCTTGTTTTAAATCAAAGAATATTTGTTATTTTAACATGGTGAGTTGTCGTGCCACTCCTGTGGGGGATGTTTTTTCCTTTCCCTTTTCTATGCTCTGCGTTCCCAAAACTTGTTGGGGATGGTTTTTTTCCATTTCTCCCTTCCTTGCTTAGTGTTTCAAGACCTGATGGGGGAATCCTTTTTAACTCCAAAACTATTTTCTTCAAAACTTTTATTTTCTCTCAACACTGCCGAGGACAAAAATGTTACTAGCTGGGGATAACGTTGTTGAGGATAAGACTGTTGGGGGTTATTTTACTGGGGATGAATTTTACCTTCTTCCTTTCCCACTCTGTGTTGTCCGACCACCTCTGAACTTGGTCGATAATCTGTCAGAGTTCTGCTGGGGATCTTCTTGGAACTTGGTCCACAAATTCCTCAACTGTTGCTTTCCAGCCTTTCTCCATACTTCCCTTGACATTCTAGGCCAATTTATCCTTTGGTCTTACAACAAACGTCTGTTCCTTTTATTGTCTTATCTTTGGACTGCTTTGTTTGCATTTTGCTTTTGCACCATTTTGGCAACTAGTAGTTAGCTCTGAAAAATCTTTCTAAAGAAAAACAAATTTCTAGAAAAAGTCTTTTAAACAAAAAAATGAAAAGATAGAAAAAGAGAAAATCTTTCTGAACAAATGCTGGGGAAAAGAAAATAAAAAAAATTATCTGGGTGGTATAACTGGTCCCAACGATCATGTTGTGCATTCCGGATTAATCAACCCAGTCTATTGATCTATCAAACTGTCTGATGGCTCCCTTTTTCTGGAGATAAACAGGCGCCCAACTCTTCTGCTCAATCACCTTTTTGCATTTCTTGATGCTTTGAAGGATCCTTTCCGCCAATCTTATCTTCTCGCCTTATAGTGCCATTCGAGGGGTTTTTCACTAATAAGACTCTCTTATTTCTTTCTGTTGCCTTATGGTGCTTGTGAAGGTTTTCATCGATAAGAGTCTCTCATTTTATTTTCTCAGCTGGGGATCGGAGTGTTACCGATAAGATTCTCTCTACAGGGGATTTTTTGGCTATCCATTCACTCCACTCCTGATCCTCATTCAGTGGGGGATCAGTGTGTTATTCTCGACTTTCATTTTCCTAATTTGTGACCTCATGGATATTGATCAGGAGGTCTTTTTGGACACCAAAATTTTAACATAACTTCTGTCCCAATTTTCTTGCCGAGGGTATTTTCATTCCTTCAAAATTGGTGCTTTTCTGAACACAGGTTTCATCCCCTTTTGTTCTGTCCGCTGGGGATACTGCTTCCTTCATTAAAACTTGTTATGCTGGGGATAACAGTGGTCTTATCTTCCTTCTTCCCCAAGTGGATACCTGATTTCCAGAAAATTTGTAAAATGAAAAGAAACTTTTCTGCCCCAGTTTGATACTCTTTCTTACATCACGCTACTCTGTCATCAATGACATTTCACGTCTTTGTTTCACATCAAAGAAATGTTTGGTCAGTTTAAAACGGGGTGGTTGGTTGTAAATACTTCTGATAGTTTTCTTCTTCTTTTTCCCATGCTCTGGGTTGTCCGACCATCTTGAAGTTTGGCTGACAACTTTCGACCTTGACGATTCCTTATTCACAAATTTATCACCGTTGTTTTCCATTTGACCTCGTATCTTTCCCGTGACAACTGATTTAACTTGAATATTTTGCAATGTTTTGCTGATAAACCACTTCCTTCATTCATCTGTATCACTTAAATTACCCTTTTCTCTTGGGATATCTCTCTTCTTTTGTGGCATAGTTCGGGAACTGGAATTTTCCCGACTCTTGAGTCTTACATGAATTTACCAAATCATGCCAATCGCTATCTGCATTGTAGTTTCTTGATTTGTCCACGGGCCTTGGCCTTGAGGTTTATAATCTTTTATTCCTGCTAGGGATATCCTGACACTGGCTTTTCGCTTGTTCTTTCCTGACTCATACCACTTGGATGTACCAGTTAGGCCTCGTCTTGCATAATTGGAAGTTGATGGCATATTTGAAGTCATTTCTCAATTGTTTTTACCAAACAGACTCTACTGGGGAATAAAATAAACACAAAGGAAAGAGATGACTCTCTAAAGAGAAACTATAAAATAAAAAACCTATCAAATGCGGATACCGACTCTAATGGTCATGACATGCACATGTGGCCTATCCTCTGTCGTCAATCTTCTTTCAAGATCTTCGTTTGGTCATTCCCTAATTGATTTTCACCCTTATTCGACTTGTAGTGCCCGAAGGTTTTCATTGGAAATCCTCTCTCATTTTGGATTTTCTCTCAACTCACAGTCGCCTCAAGGTGCTCGTGAAGGTTTTCACCGATGAGACTCATTTGTATTATTTTCAGCTGAGGGTTGGGGTGTTGCCGATAAGACTCTCTCATGCATCTTCTCTGCTGGGGATTAGAGTCTTTTCTGTTGGGAATTAGAGTGTTATGTTCTGATAAGACTCTCATTTGTCTCACTTGGCATCTTTTGAAGAGTGGTCGAAAGGTCTTTCTTTGGATCATAATGTGAGATTTTGGTAGGGCTAGAAAGAAAGGCTATTTAAAGGCTCAAAACAAATCAATTTTGGGTTAATGAACTACAACCTTCAAAGCTAGATTTATTTGCAACAAAACACAAAATGTTCCCCAGTTTCTTGCTTGGGGATTTTTAATTGATTTTTCTTACACTTGACTGAGCTGCGAAGCGCCTATGTATCCTCTTTTGAGGAATCAGGTCAAACGTAGTTCGCGATTTCTTTGTTTTATTTTTCACTTATTTTCTTCTTTTCTCATTTATTTGTTTCTGTTTTTGTTTTTTTTCATTTTTTTTCTTGTTTTTCTTGTTTTCTTTTTTCTCTTTTTTTCTTTTATCTTCCATGCTTGTGTTTCTAATTCCAAAAGAGGGGTATGAAAGAAAAATAAATAAGGCTCAAAGGGCTGACGAAGGATAAAGTGTTTAGATAGCAGAAAAAAATGCCTTCATCATTCCAGTCTTCAAAACATGCATAGCACAAACAACGCGATTAAACAATGAATTGTAGCCCTTCTGATGGTGCTAGACTTGACAATTATATTAACACATTTTCTTTTGTCATCTGTTAAATACCAAGCGCCATTTGGGCAACACTTTCACTCTCATCATCATGAACGACCCTCGTGTCAATTTTGGCCAGTTTTCCTTTATGGTTTTCCTTATGTTTTGCTTGCCCCAGTTTCACATGAATCGGGCTCCAAATAGTCTCAAACCGTTCTTATTTCCTTGAAATGTCCCGATCACCTCCCAATGGATTTTATTGATTAACTTTTTAGATTAGACCTAAATTGTGCGCGCATGTCATGTCACTGAGAATTGGCATTGAACAAAAGCAAAACAAAAGGGTAAAGAAAACAAAACAAAGAAGATGACTGGAAGTAATAAAAGACCGGAATTTGCATTAGACTAATGGTGAAATGGTTCAAACAATCAAAACAAACTAGAGAACAACCCAGAAACAAAACCTGGACAAAACTAAGCAAACTGATATGACAAAGTGGAAGGACACAAGACAATATTCTCATCATGACCCTAAAACAAACTGGACAAGCAGAAATGACCACAAAATAAATCACCAAAATCTCTACTCCGACTGACCAAGGAATAGAGCGTCTTCCCCATTACCAAACACGACATCTTAGCCACTGAGCATTGCATCTTCCCCATCTTCCCCTTTAGTCAATATCCCAGAAGTAGTCACGTGCTTTTCACTACCATCGTCGATCACAATCATTCTTTCATGAATCGTTCTTTATATTTCTTTTTATAACGAACGATAGCTATCAATGTTGTGCCCTCGGAAATTGGAGTGGTATGTGCACCGTGCAGTAGGATCAAAGCTTCTTGCACTTGGATCTAGAGTATATCCAGGGAGCGGCTCAATCAGGCCAGCATGTTTTAGCCTTTAAAACAAACTTGCATAGGATTCTCTCATAGGGGTGAAAGCCTTCTCTTCTCGTTTTAGCAACCTCTCGTTCCTAAATTCCTGACTTGGCATAAAACCTGATCCAGGAGGCTTCAGATATGCTTGAAGGGGTGGATAGGTTTTTTGTGAAGTTGGGTATTTGGAAGTTGAAGTCTGTCTTTGGGAATTATTTGGGGAAAAGTGGTATCGGGGAGGACCATGTGGTGCACGAGGATACCCACGGGGAAAATATTGAGGCTGAGGGGATTTAGCAAGGACGACCATGGGACTTTGCCATCGAGGAGGTTCAACACTGTCTTTTCTTTTCATGGGAAGGCTATCCCGAGCAACTTGCTCACTCCATTTGAGCCAGAACTTCCGAAAATCTTCTTTAGGCTTCTCCTCCATCTGAGTTATGGAGGAGTGGTCCGAGACGATGTCTGACGGAAGAGTGACGGAGACACAAGGGTGATCGGGAGATGCCAAAGTTTGGGTAATGACATCATCGGAGAAACTAGGCGGTGTCGGTATGGGTGCCTTTCTAGCCATCCATGCATGATATATGTCCGACACATGCCGTCTCAACATTTCACTTCTTCTTCTAACCCGTTGTTCCGTTCAACCAGCTATTGTCAGTCATCGATATCGACCCACTCGGTTCTGAGGTTCTCTGTCATTGTCTTTCGACGTTGTTTTGCAGGGAAGAGTTACCACAACCAACCACCTTTTTGATTTGAACACCACAAAGTGAAGCCATCACATTACAGTTAAGGCATTTGACAGATAGGTAAACATATATTAGGGATGCAATGCACCTAAGCAGTAAACCATTCTATCATGCATTCGCTACAATTACGTGCACCGTTCTAGCTTCTTGTAATTGTGCCTCTTCGAAAATCTCCTGAACTTTTCTTTATTTCTTATTCTCCTTTTGTTTTTCTACTATTCCCTTCTTTTCTTTTCTTTTCTAGTGGTGGTCGAATCTTATGGAGATTGTCTATGTATCATGACCCCGCATGAATCAGACCTTGCGTAGTTCGGACGACATGAGATTTTTGATTCTAAAAATATTTTAATTGATTTTCAAATTTCTTTATTGGTACATGACTCGAAAAGCAAGAGTTCAAAAAGACAAAACATGACTTGAACATACTTTTTAGGATAAAAGAAAAACACAACAAGACGTAAAACACCAAAATGGCTCTTACAGACTCTAAAACAACAAATGAAATGAATAATTAAAAAAAGGACTGATAACCGGGAGACGAATTTGATCTATACCGTATAATCCATTAGTGCTATTGTAATCAAGGCTCTTGTTCTCGTGGCTAGCCCCCAACATTGCGGTATATCCTCTCCAAATCTGAAGATTTATGACGAGCCACACTCAATGATACTTCTGCAAATTTTTCGGGTGTCATTCCCCGACAATTCTTGCATGCTCATGAGGTGTAGGTGGCTACCTCGAGGATCTTTCCCTTAATGTATTCCTGAGCCACATGGAAATCTTGATTTTGCTGACCACGTGTCTCAGCTAGATCCAGTGCATCACACTTGCGATCCAAGGTCATATCCTACCGGCGTCGAACATCTAGCGACTCCCCCTCAAATTGATTGATCACATTCTGATAGTGGTTTTCCATAGTCTCTACCGGGGGCAGTATTTGTTTGTGACCCAGACGTAGAACTCTCATGGGAACATATGGTTGATAACCTCGAAGCCCCATCAAGATCAGAAATGGATGGCTAGATGACTTGTGGATGACATACTCTGCAATGAACCAAAGATAATTCCATGTCATCTGGTCATCTATTAAGGAGTGAAGATACTTCTTCCAATCATTCACACTTTCTGGAAAAGTGTGGATCTCCAAGTCATTCTTCAATAGGGTATTATACTGGCAAACATGATTACCCCAACAAGTACAGTGGTCTACCCGATAAGGACGGAGGAAAATATGATCCATGAACCACATCTGGAGTAGGAGATTGCAACCTTCAAAGAAACCTTTTCCTTCCCAGCATCTGGTCAAAGTACGAAAGTTTCACAATCCAAATTCTTCCACCATTGGGAGTCGTGATGGCGCATACTGTCGAAGCTACGTAAGCCAACCCTTTTAATCATTTTCACAAAAAATCCTTAATCCAAAATAATATAAATACTGAAATAATTAATTGAAACCACGCGGAAAACTTTTAACAATAATAGCAGTGATAAAGTGCGGAAATTAGTAACATGCCTCTACCCAGTATCTGGTGTCACTACTCACGGACGACTAAAAGAGTACTAAAAATAACAGTCTGAAGGAAATACATAACATGTCTGTTTTGATACAATAAAAACAAACTGGAAGAGATAGAGGGGACTCAGGGCCCACGAACGTCAACGAACTACCACGGAGACTCTAGGCTGAAGGATCGCTCCCTAGATACTGTTGCGGTCCGTAGGCTATATCCTGACCTGTGCACAAAAGGCACAGAAGCGTAGTATCAGCACAACCAACCCCATGTGCTAGTAAGGGCCCGGCCTAACCCCAACGAGGTAGTGACGAGGCTAAACCGGACATACCCCAATCAACCAGTTCAGATGTATGTGCAATAGTACAAAGATAATAAAATTTAAATAGATAATGGGGAGGGGACATGCTGGGGGTATAACAATTCAAATATCTAATCAATAACAACAAAGAAATGGAAACTACATAAATAACATCAATAAGAGGAAACCAGTAAATCAAATGTTGCACGGCACCATCCATCGCGCTTTTACTCTCGTCCTCACCAAGATAATCAATTAAAGTGTACGGCATCACCCATCGTACTTTAACACTCTTCCTCACCCAATCAATAGCATAAAGCGGTTACACGTTATCACTCATCGTGCTTTATCACTCTTCCTCACCCAGGCAATATTATGGAGTAAATCAATGGTTACACGGCATCACCCATCGTGCTTTATCACTTAGCCTCACCCAAGCAATAACAATAAGTAAATCAATGGTTACACGGCATCACCCATCGTGCTTTATCACTCATCCTCGCCCAAACAATGATCACAAATAATAGGGCAAAGGTATAAACAAAACCGTGATAATAATCACAGCAAAGGGAAAATCCAAGTAATATATAAATCCCGGCATTGGAAAACAGCTCAACAATAAGTCCCGACATGGAAAAATACCAAAAATTCCCTTTTTGTTTATTTTCCTCTCAACTATCACTTCAGAGTTCATTTAGCAAGTAATTAGCACAACTGTTCACTTCTTTCGAAATTCTAATAGCAATTATGACTCACGGTCATGCTAGACTCGGGCGCATCGGTAACCGTCACTATATCTATACACTGACTCCACATAGCACATAGCAAATATTAACCTAATCCTATTCCCTCAAGGCAAAGTTAGATAAAATACTTACCTCGAATCCGAACTTAGCAACTCAAAGCTCAACAATCGCCTTTCCTCTAGAATTCGACCTCGAACCAATAATATGTATCATAAATCGGTTCAATATTATCAATAATAACACAAGGATACAATTTCCTACCTTAAAAATGCATTTGCTAACTTTCTTCCAAAAATACCAAAATCCGACACCGAACCCACATGGTCCAATCTCGAGGCTCAAACCAAATTCCAATTACCCATAACCCCACGAGTCCACATATTTGTTTTAAGATTCGACCCCAAATTAAAGTTGAACCGCCCAAAATTCTCAAAAACCAAACTCTACCTAAAATCCCTAATTTCTACCATGATTTCATGTTTTAGGGTTAGAAATTTGATGATGAAATAGTGTGGAATGAAGTTAAGTATACTTACCCAACGAGTTATGGAGGAAGGGAAGCTTGAGTCATTTCAATGGAGGATGGAGAAGGAGGGTTCATGAGTAAAATGGTGAAAATTCCCGTGCACTGTTCTGATTTTTGACTAACTAAATCGCTGAAGAAAATTGCCTTTCGCGATCGCAAAATTTGGGACGCGTTCGTGATGTTGGAGGTCTGGAGGAATCGTGATCGCGATTTGGATCACGCGATCGCGAAGAAAGAAGTCGGGGGGGGGGGGGATCGAGTGTCTTACACAAATGCGAAGTGGAGAGTGCGAACACGTTGAGGAGCTGGTAACACAGTGCGAACACGGGGGATCTTCCACGATCGCGTAAAAGACTGGAGGCTGCAAACGCGAGGTGAACGCGATTGCGAAGGGAAAATTGGTCTGCAACAGATTTGGATTTTCTGATATGTTTCAAAGTTCTAAAACATCCCGAGCCACCCCGGAAATCACTCCCGAGCCCTTGGGGCTCCCAACCAACCACACACACTAACTCAATATCATCATACGAACTTGCTCGAGCGACCAAATCGCCAAAATAACATCAAAATCAAAGAATCAACCTTCAAAACTCATGATTTTCATTTCAAAGTTTAAAACTTTCAAATTTCCATTTTTAGTCCGAATCACGTCAAATGACGTTCGATTTCAACCAAACTTTACAGATAGCGCTTAACGCTCATTTAAGACTTATAGCGAGCGTTGGAACCAAAATACGAGCCCGATATCATTACTTTTGATCAAATTTCATTTTCATTTTCCTTGAGTATTTTCAGAAAACAATTTCACGGAAAAATTTCGTACTCAGGCCTGGGACCTCGGATTCTGATTCCGGGAGTACGCCCGGGTCCCATATTTTTCTACGGACCCTCCGGGATAGTTTCATCACGAGTCTGGGTCCGTTTACCCAAAATGTTGACTAAAGAAAACTATAGTAATATTATTATCAAAATTCATAGTTTTTAATAAAGATTTCATATATTTCAACATAAACATTTTCCGGCTTCATGCTTGGACTGTGCATGCAAATCGAGGCAACAAAATAAGAGGTTTACAAGGCCTCAGAAGCACAAATAAAGGGAGAATTATGGTGATGACCCTTTGGGTCGTCACATCCTCCACCTCTAAAACAACCGTTCGTCCTCGAACGGACAAATGAAAGAAGTACCTAAATCGGGGACAGATGGGGATAACGGCTCCCATATCAGACTTGGACTCCCAGGTCGATGCCTCGAGAGGCTGACCTCTCCACTGAACACGCACTGAAGGAAGACTCCGCGACCTCAACTATCGAACCTCCCGGTCTAAAATAGCCACTCGCTCCTCCTCGTATGACAGATCCTCTTCAAATTTGACAGTACTGAAACCTAACACATGGGCGGGTTCATCGTGATACTTCCGAAGCGTGGATACGTGAAAAATCGAATGCATGACTGACAAGCTAGGTGGAAAGGCAAGTTTACAAGCTACCTTCCCTACACGGTCAAGAATCTCAAACGGGCCAATAAACATAGGGCTAAGCTTTCCCTTCTTCCCGAATCTCATCACGCATTTCATAGGCGATACACGGAGCAATACTCGCTCACCAACCATGAAAGCAATATCCCTGACCTTACGATCTGCATAACTCTTCTGCCTAGACTGAGCTGACCAAAGTCTGTCCTAAATGATCTTGACCTTATCCAAGGCCTCCTGTAGCAAATCTGTACCCAATAACCGAGCCTCTCCAGCTCAAACCATCCGACTGGGAACCGGCACCGCCTACCATACAACGCCTCATACAGAGCCATCTGAATACTGGACTGCTAGCTGCTTTTGTAGGCAAACTCCGCAAATGGCAAGAACTGGTCCCACGAGCCTCCAAAATCAATAATGCAGGCTCGAAGTATATCCTCAAGAATACGAATAGTCTTATCCGACTGACCATCCGTCTGGGGTTGAAATGTTGCACTCAACAGGACCTGGGTACCCAACTCCTGCTGTACCGCTCTCTAGAAATGCGAGGTAACTACGGATGCCGGTACGAAATAACAGATATGGACACCCCATGAAGGCGAACGTTCTCTCTGAAATAAATCTCAACATATCTCTCGGATGAATAGTTGGTGGCAATTTGAATAAAGTGCGCTGACTGGGTCAGCCTACCAACGATAGTCCATATAGCATCAAATTTCTTTCGAGTCATTGGAAGGCCAGTAGCGAGATCCGTGGTGATTCTCTCCCACTTCCACTCGGGAAGATCAATCCTTTGAAATAAACCACCGAGCCTCTGACAATTTAGACAACGAGCCACATATGCAACAATGTTTTTCATCATTCTCCACCACCAATAATGTTGTCTCAAATCCTGATACATCTTCGCGATGCCCGGGTGAATAGTATGCCGAGAACAATAGGGCTTCAATAAGATCAATTCCCGAATACCGTCAACATTGGACACACAAACTCGCCCATGCAATCTCGATACGCCGCCATCTCCTAAAGTCATCTCCCTGGAACCTCCTCGCAGCACCGTATCCCCCAAGACACGCAAATGGGGATCATCAAACGGCCGCTCCCGAATGGTCTCTATCAATGATGAACGAGCAACCGTGCAAGCCAACACCATGCTGGACTCAGAAATATCCAATATCACAATCCTATTGACCAAGGCCTGAACATCCAGGGCAAGAGGTCTCTAGCCGAGCGGAATATAGGCAAGTCTACCCAAGTTGGCGGACTTTCTACTTAATGTATCGGCCACCACGTTGGCCTTCCCCCGGTGGTATAAAATAGAATCATCATAGTCTTTCAACAACTCCAACCACCTCCGCTATCACAAATTCAACTCCTTCTGCTTGTACAAGTATTGAAGGCTCTTGCGATCCATGTATACCTCACACGTCACACGATACAAATAATGCCTCCAAATCTTCAAGGCATGAACAATGGATGACAAACCTAGGTCATGAACTGGATAATTCTTCTCATGGATCTTCAACTGCCTCGAAGCATATACTATGACCTTGCCGTTATGCATCAACACTGTGCCAATCCAGATGCAGGAAGCATCTTAATACACAGTATAAGGCCCGGATCACGTGGCCAAAACCAATACCGGTGCAGTAGTAAGAGCTGTCTTGAGCTTATAGAAGCTCGCCTCGCACTCATCTGACCACCTGAAATGGGCACCCTTCTGGGTCAATCTAGTCATCGGAACTGCGATGGACGAAAACCACTCCACAAAATGTCTGTAGCTGAAGATGGTCGAGGCCAGTTCTTGACTACCTCTATCTTCTTCAGGTCCACCTAAATACCCTCTGCTGATATGACATGACCAAGGAATGCGACTGAACTCAACCAAAATTGGCACTTAGAGAACTTGGCGTACAACTGACTATCCTTCAGAATCTGAAGAACCACTCTAAGGTGCTGCTCATGCCCCTCCTGACTGTGGGAGTATATCAAAATATCATCAATGAAGAAAAAATCATGAACAATTCCAAACATGGCCTGAACACTCGGTTCACCAGGTCCATGAAACCCACGGGGCATTTGTAAACCAAAATGACATCACCAAGAACCCATAATGCCCGAACCAAATGCAAAAAACTATCTTAAGGACGCCGAACGCCCTAATCCTTATCGACCCATCCTTCCTCTTCACAAACATCACAGTTGCGCCCTAAGGCGAAACACTGGGCCTAATGAAACCCTTACCAAGCAAATCCTGAAGCTGCTCCATTAACTCTTCCAACTCTGGCGGGGCCATGCATTACGACGAAATGGAAATAGGCTGAGTGACTGGCGCCAGGTCAATACAAAAATTGATATCCCTGTTGGGCGGTATGCCCGGCAGGTCTGAAAGGAAAATCTCGAGAAACCTCTCGAACCATAGGAACAGAACCAATGGGAGGAACCTCTGTGCTGGGGTCGCGATCATACGCCAATTAAGCTAAACACCTCTTCTTAACCATGCGTCGAGCCTTCGCATACAATATCACACCACGGGTTGGATGATCTAAAATCCATCCTCACTCTAAATGGAGAAAATCATGTAAAGCCAAAGTCATGGTATTGGTGCGACAAATCCAAAAATAGCATGGCACGGGGACAACTAATCCATCCCCAATATAACATCAAAGTCCACCATATCTAAGAGCAATAAGTCGACACGGGTCTCCAAACTCTCAAATACTACCACACATGAACGATGCACTCAGTCGACAATTAGAGAATCACTCACCGGTGTAGGCACATATACAAAAAACCCAAGGCCTCACTACGCATAATCAAATAGGGTGCAAAACAGGATGAAACATATGAATACGTAGATTCAGGGACAAATAGCACTGAAGAATATCTAATACAAATCGAAACAATACCTGTAATATCTTCATCTGAAGCCTCAACCTCCAAACTGGCCGCTGGTTGATCCTTACTGCTAGCGGTCTGAACTCTACCTCTAAGGCCTCTACCCCGCCTCTAGCCGGCTGGGTAGGTTGTGGAACCTCCGGTTCTCGGAGCCAAGCACGATAACTCTTATACTGAGAGCTACTCAGATCTCTAGAGCAAGATCTGACCATGTTACTCGAATCACCACAAGTATGGAAGAACCTCGACTGCTGTGGATGAGCACCCCTCAGCCTCGGGAAAGCCCTCCTGAGGTGACTATACTCGCCACACTCGTAACATCTACACACGCGCTGCAACTGAGGAAAGTAAGGCTGGCCCGGTCAGCCACCTAAAGTACCATGAGCAACAGGGGAAAGTGGCTGAAAGGGCCTAGCAGGATGGCCTCTACCATAATAACCTCTACCTCCAGAAGAGGTACCACTTAATCGACCTGCATGACAGGGCCTCTTATCCAATCGATGACCGCCTCCCTGTGGCAGTACCACCTCAACTCCACGTCCCTCATTGGTGGTCTCCTAAAAAGAGACCTCACTCCTAGTCGAGCCGCTGCACCCGACTGACCTACTATCGCTGGTTGAGACCCTGGAAGCAAACCCGCTAGAATAACACCCTCCATAAGATCCACTAATTGGACTAAAGCGCCCTGAAGTACTGGGTGGCTATGAACCCCTCTGGGACCTGATCTGGGCCAACCAGAACGGCTGGAGCTGGAACCTCATCATCGTAGTCAACATGAGACTCCACCTCTAGGTCTGCTGCTTGGGGCTGAGCTCTGCCCCGGCCTCGGCCTCGCCCTTTACCTCTGATAGGATCTGTTGCTGGAGACTCAGACTGTTGCACGGTAAAAGAAGAAGCACGTGTTCTCGCCATCTACGAAAGAATAGAGTAAAAATTCAATAAGTGTTTGTGGAATGGAAACGCACGACAAGAAAGAACAAAGTAAAATTTTCCTAACCCTGCAGCCTCTGGGGGATAAATACAGACGTCGACGTACCAATCTCTCCGACTCTACCGAGTTTGTCCGCGAGTTGTGAGACCCAAGTAACCTAGTGCTCTGATACCAACTTGTCACGACCCGGATTTTTCTACCATCGGGAGTCGTGATGGTGCCTACTGTCAAAGCTAGGCAAGCCAACCCTTTTTAATCATTTTCCAAAAAATACTTTATTCCAAAATAATATAAATACTGAAATAATTAATTGAAACCAGGCGGAAGACTTTTAAAAACAGTAGCAGTGATAAAGTGCGGAAATTAGTAACATGCCTCTACCCAGTATATGGTGTCACTACTCACAGACGACAAAAAGAGTACTAAAACCAACAGTCTGAAAAACATAAATAACATGTCTGTTTTGATACAATAAAAACACACTGGAAGAGATAGAGGAGACTCAGGGCCCGCGAACATCAACGAACTACCTCGCAGTCTCTGGGCTGAAGGATCGCTCCCTAACTATTGCTGCGGTCTGTAGGTTGTATCCTGACATGTGCACAAAAGGCACAGAAGAGTAGTATCAGCACAACCAACCCCATGTGCTGGTAAGTGCCCGGCCTAACCCCGGCGAGGTAGTGACGAGGCTAAACCGAACCTACCAAAATCAACCTGTACAGATGTATGTGCAATAACGAAAAGATAATAAAATTTGAACAGATAATGGGGAGGGGACATGCTGGGGGTATAACAGTTCAATTATCTAATCAATAACAACAAAGAAATGAAAACTGTATAAATTACATCAATAAGAGGAAACCAGTAAATCAAATGTTGCACGACACCACCCATCGTGCTTTTACTATCGTCCTCACCAAGATAATCATTTAAAGTGTACGGCATCACCCGTCGTACTTTATCACTCTTCCTCACCCAATCAATAGCATAAAGCGGTTACACGGTATCACCCATCATGCTTTATCACTCTTCCTCACCCAGTTCATAGCATGGAGTAATCAATGGTTACACAGCATCACCCATCGTGCTTTATCACTCAGCCTCACCCATGCAATAATAATAAGTAAATCAATTGTTACACGGCATCACCCATCGTGCTTTATCACTCATCCTCACCCAAACAATAATCACAAATAATAGGACGAATGTATAAACGAAACCGTGATAATAATCCCAGCAAAGGGAAAATCCAAGTTATACATAAATCCCGGCAAGGGAAAACAGCTCAACAATAACTCCCGGCAGGGAAAATTACAAAAAATTCCTTTTTTGTTCATTTGCCTCTCAACTATCACTTCAGAGTTCATTTAGCAAGTAATTAGCACAATTGTTCACTTCTTTCAAAATTCTAAGAGCAATTATGACTCACGGTCATGCTAGACTCGGGCGCATAGGTAACCGTCGCCATACCTATACACCGACTCCACATAGCACATAGAAAATATTAACCTAATCCTATTCCCTCAAGCCAAAGTTAGATCAAACACTTACCTCGAATCCGAGAATAGCAACTCAAAGCTCGGCAATCGCATTTCCTCTAGAATTCGACCCCGAACCAGCAATATCTATCATAAATCGATTCAATATTATCAATAATAGAACAATGATACAATTTCCTAGCTTAGAAATGCATTTTCTAACTTTCTTCCAAAATACCAAAATTCGACACCGAACCCACATGGTCCAATCTCGAGGCTCGGACCAAATTCCGATTACCCATAACCCCACGAGTCCAAATATATGATTTGTTTTAAGATTCAACCCCAAATTGAGGTTGAATCGCCCAAAGTTCTCAAAAACCTAACTCTAGTCAAAAGCCCTAATTTTTACCATGATTTCATGTTTTAGGGTTAGAAATTTGATGATTAGATGATGAAATAGTGAGGAAATAAAGTTAATAATACATACCCAACGAGTTATGGAGGAAGGGAAGCTTGAGGCTCTTCAATGGAGGATGGAGAAGGAGGGTTCGTGAGTAAAGTGGTGAAAATTCCCCTGCACTGTTCGGATTTTTGACTTACTAAATCGTTGAAGGAAATTTCCTTATGAGATTGCGACATTTGGGATGCGATTGTGAAGAAGGAAGTCAGGGGGGTCCAAGTGTCTTACGCGAATGCGAAGTGGATAGTGCAAACGCGTTGAAGAGCCTGTAACACAGTGTGAACGCGGGGGCTCTTCGGCGATCGCATAGAATACTGGAGTCTGGGCTATGAGAACACGACTAGGTGAACGCAGTCGTGAAAGGAAAATTGGCCTGCAACAGATTTGGATTTTCTGATGTGTTTCAAGGATCTAAAACATCCCGAACCACCCCCGAAATCATTCTCGAGCCCTCGGGGCTCCCAACCAACCACACACACTAACTCAATATCATCCTACGAACTTGCTCGAGTGATCAAATAGCCAAAATAACGTCAAAATCAAAGAATCAACCTTCAAAACTCATGATTTTCATTTCAAAGTTCAAAACTTTCAAATTTCTATTTTTAGTCCAAAACACGTCAAATGACGTCCGATTTATACCAAACTTTACAGATAGCGCTTAACGCTCACTTTAGACTTGTACCGTCAGAACCAAAATACGAGCCCGATATCATTACTTTTGATCAAATTTCATTTTCATTTTTCCTTGAGAATTTTCAGAAAACAATTTCACAAAAAAATTCAGCACAGATTTCATATATGTCAACATAAACATTTTCCAGCTTCGCACCTGGACTGCACACGCAAATTGAGGCAACCGAATAAGAGGTTTCCAAGGCCTCAGAAGCAAAAAAAGGGAGAATTATGGTGATGACCCTTTGGGTCGTCATAGAAAGATATCCGCTAACATCATTGGAAGAATGGAGGAATCCTTTCTTTTCATCATGGCTGTGACTATCCCAGATAACCGAATGTTGATATTCCAATACTCTCTCGGGAAGACCATACACCCAAGAAAAGCTACAATGAATGCTTTGCGTCCATGACCTCGCCATGTGTGTAGGTCTTGTTTGTTAATTAGCATCTTACCATATTTCGAGAATCCTCCTTCATGCCCATACCTTTCATACAAGAAATCTAGGCGGACCTGACCTTGCGCCACATGTACTATCTCGGTGTGGTTGATCCACTCTGCCCTAGAAACTTAGTATTAGTAACGTCCCTGGGAGCCAATAGTCTCTTTGTTCGACTTTTACCCCCCAGATCCATAAATTCAACGAATTCCTCCAAGGTAGGAGTCATTTCAACCCCATTGAGACAAAACACATTATTCTTCGGGTCCCAGAAATAAACCAATGCTTTGAGGAGTTCCCGTTTGGGCTCGATCTTCATGATGTTAACCAAGTTTTTCAAACCCATCCATGTTGTTCCACCATCGCTCTAATAACCTCGGCACCTTGTCGACAATTTTAAACGGCGAGTGTTCTTCATCTCTCAGCCTATTTTCAGGTCTCCCACTAACTAAATCCATATTGCGCCTATATGAATAAAGTTATGAGGTCGGGTCCAAATCTTAACTCGAAGAAAATTACACCAGACATCAAAAAACCCACAAAAGAATTACAAAACTAAAAAACAAACGGACAAATTCCTTCCCTTATATGTCAATTTTAAACAAATGATTGTTTTTGCAAATGTGACCCTTTCCCAATTCACATGAATTCTGAGGTCAGGAAGATTATTTTACGGCACTTCACAAACTCGTCCATTCTTTTACAAAAATAGCCCTTTAAACTGGTATCGAAAATACGACCTTTCAGCGCCTCGGGGACGAAACTTTTAAAGGTGTGCGGGTCAACCGTCCAAAATTCTAAAAAAAATGACCGAAAGTGGACCTTTATGCAAAGTCATCCTTCTGGCGTCCCTTTCGGGAACATTCATCTATTTTTGGCAAAACGGCATCACCCAATTTATTTATGACTAAAATTAAAATTTATGCACTTTCGGGCTATTTTTGCGAAAGGAGAGGTTGGATCCGATGAGGGTCTACGTATCCCACACCCTGTGACAATCAAACCGGCGTAGTTCGCCAAGGATAACAAAATAAATTTGAAAATAAGGCCCTTTTCTTTTGTTTTTTTTCTCAAATAAATCAAACTAAAAATAACTCTTTTCTTTTTCTTTTTTTTCATTTTTTCAAAATTTTGGTAGAGTTCCACCATTATTTGAAAATTGATTTTCTAAAAATATGTAATTAACACTCTACACTCCAAGTTTTTTTTCTTTCTTTTTTTCCCCCACAATTTTTCAGTATTCAAAGCCGATCATCATGCCAGTTTAAAGCAAATAAATGCATAAAAAAACAGAATGCAGCAGGATGGTTTTTTTACTTCAGGTCGCTTGTCTTAGATGGACCCAACCCTGTGTTGAGTCCCTAAGTCAAATGCACATGACGCAAATAAACGTTCCTACTAGGGATCTGGCATGAAGTCTTGTCATACTAGGTTTAATGACTTGGGTGTGAGGAGTCTCTAGACTGGCCATAAAACGAGCAGACAACTCGAGTTGGGAAGGGGTAGCGTACCGGGAGCAATGTTTTTCCAGCTTTAGCTACTGGACCCCCCACGTTCTTAAATATGGGTGACTGATAATCCTTCACCGGGAGCCCAGGCCCACCGGCTTTATCTCAACAAAGAATGGGGCACCTCTCCGCGATTCCCGGGGTTGTATTCATAAGACTTATAGGGGGTGCACAAGAAGACAGTTTATAATACAGTTCAATAATATCAGAGCGTTAAAAAAAGTCAACTAACACAGTAAGAACAAAAATTGTAACAAAATAAGGTAAAGTCAAACATAACAATTTATCTAAGCTCAAATTTCTAACCCTGAACCAGTGAATCTGGGTTACATTTTCCCCAGCAGAGTCGCCATAGCTGTCACACCTCCTTTTTACGCCCCTGTGAAGGGGTTAAGGAGTTTTTTCCAATTAAAGGATAATCAAACGTGATTTGTTTATTTATTTCATAGTCGCCACTTGGGAAATTTAGGGTGTCCCAAGTCGCCGGTTTAATCCCGAATTCAGGAAAAGAATGACTTTTTATTGCAGTCTGCGTACCAAAAATCCGAGTAAGGAATCCTGTTAACCCGGGAGAAGGTAGTTCCGTGGTTCTAGCACGGTCGCTCAATTGTTATGTTCGGCTTATTTATCTGATTTTTTGCAATTATGCACATACATGCAAGTTATGACTTTTTAACACTTTTATTATTATTATTATTACTATTTTAACAAAGAATTGTAACTTTGTGAAAACATATCTCGAACCCCGTCACAATCAATGTACCCGTGGTTATCGACACGTTTCAACTCCGTTTGGATTTGGGTTACATAAATGCACACCCAAGTTTAAGAAAGTAAGATCAATTAAGGCGCGTACCTAAAAATAAAAGACTAACGTATTGTTATTTTGGGAAAAGGCCATGAAAATTCACTAAGTGGCCAATTCCGAAGTCTATCCAATTATTATGTTTATTTATTGAGGGCCCCGTCATTTGTAACTGATTTAGCGAGGCACGCCTCCTTTTATTTTAAAGGATTGTCCTATAGTGATTATTTTCTTGTATTTTTCGTCCATCTCTAAAATGAAAGAAAAAGAGTTCCTAACTTATTTACATGCTCATGAGTTATTATAGTCAGGTTCCGAATATGATTCGTAAAATCTGAAAATGATGCATTAAATGCAGTCCCAGGCCCAACGTGTATGGTACAAAATTAGACCTGGGACGTCTCATTCACATGTTACTACCTAGTTACATTATACTACACATGCTCATAGTTGCCAAATTAAAAGGTGAACTGGTGTTATTTTTGGTTAACAGATTTTCTGCAAATTTAAAGTGACATGCTACTGGAATGAAAGAACTTGGCAATCTAGTTTTAATCCTAAACCATTTACAGGCTGAAATTAACCAATAGTACCTAGCTAAACCATATTCCTACAAGTTCCAAAGCGGGCTATTTGTTTAGTGAGCTAACTGTTGAATGTTTAAGAATAGTCTAAATCGGCTAACATGCTTTTTGAGACAGGATAATCATCAAACAATAACGAACTCACTGAACTGAGCTACTACACCATTAGTCTTTTTAACTAGCATACATAGACAGTTTGTCCTCTAAGCTACTATCAGATGTTCCATTATACATATCAAACAACTACATGATTCTATTTAAAGGAAGCTAAATAATGTACATATACAACTAAAATTCATAATATAACTAAGATAAATTCATAACTTCAACTCTTCATTTCATATTCATGCTTCAATTTCCATTCTACAAGAACACGTGTATCAATTTGTGTACATGGTATTTGGAAAGCAAAGAAGAGGAAGATCATTTGAAGCAGCAGTAGCATACACACAACAACAGTGGGTTCAACAACATGATAGTAGCAGAAAACCAGTAATGACTAGTAGAATAACCCAGTGACAGATTTGGAGACCAGCTGAACAAACTCCAACAACTAGTGGAAAAAATAACCCAAAAACCAACCAGCCTCAGAAAAACCAAAAGAAAACCCAGAAATGCAAATAACACTCACTGGCAGAGCAAAATGATCCTGAAACAAAAAGATGCAATGGTTTCTGATTTCGAACACTCAAAGAAAGAAGATTGAAGCTTCAATGAAACAATAGCAATTAGGGCTGATTTCAACAGTAAAAGAAAACATAAATTTCTCAGTTTTTTAGCTCTCCAAAATATGAAATTCTTAAGATTCAAAAGTTTGTCCCTTTAGTCCCAAATGACCTCTATCTAATACCCAAAACAAGACCGTTTCTTTTACTTTTTTACGTATTATTACTACCCCTTATACCTCTTGTAATTTCCAGCCTCATATTCTTCTAACTATGTGGGTTATTTACCTTTTCATTATTACTTACTATTTCTAATTCCCAATCAGCCAAACATCTATCATTTCTTAGTGGTCCCCTCTACCAGTTAGTTCAAATTAATGCTATTAGGGCCCCACTGGATAGACTATTCAGTCAAACAAATTTTTTATTTTTGAATTTCCCAAATTACCCCTAGAAACCCCTTAATATTACTGCCCTTAATCTAATATGTTCATTCCTAGAGACAATTACCTAAAACTAATGCTAACTAACAGTTATAACCAATCTTCCTGACAACATGAAAATCTAGATTAATACCTAATGAATCTTTGGAAAACTGAGACTGAATTTAAGCCTAAGTCTAATTCATATCAGACCCCAAACTCAACAAAACAACAATTAGATGCAAATCAGTAAACTTAACAAAATTGAACTCAAACTAGACCAAACACCATCACAAAAATGAGAGTGATTCAAAACAAGACTACGTCGAACTACTATGGTCAGATTTCAAGCTACGATTGATACAAATACATGGGAATAGCTGACTATATTCACAACTCAAAACTAAACAAAAAATGAATCAAATACTATAACATACTTGGACAAAAATAAACTGGATTGATGTGCACAATGATGAACAACAAAAAGGGAGCCAAACATCACAAAAATGAGACCATTTGAACCAGTAATACTGGTGACCAATTATAGGATTAGATAGAGTTTCGTCAAGAACATTATGGACACTGACTTTTACAACCAAACTGAAGGACAAAGACACTCAATCAATTTAATATATTCTAGTCAACCACATTAGAATAATTGGACTAGAAAAAGGTCCAAAAGAAAGGAGAGAAATAAATTGAAAATATCATGAGATACAATCAATTTTGAACAGATAAACAACAACAAAAATAGAAAAGAAAAAAGAAGGAAAATACCTCAGAATTACAGCCGAAACTCGAAACAGTTCCTATTTGAAACTTCGACTCGAACTCTTACCTTGGATTTGAGAATGGAAAGAAACTTAGTCGAATGTTCTCGACTGATAACATACTACAAAGGTTGATTACAACCTTAATTTGTCCAAACTGTACCAGAATATGATTAAGATGTTTTTCATGGCTCGTCTTTGATTTGATATTCGAGATGCTTGACTATGATTCGAAAGAATCCATTGATGGTTTGGGGACGATGGAGGTCAGGTGGAGTTGGGGTGTGAGCTTGGAGGCATTTGGGTGAACTAGGGTTTGGGGTCCGTTTTTCGATCTAAGATTCGAAGAACTCGGGGGTGATTCGAAGGCGATGGAATGGGGATTCAGAAAGAGGAAGGTGAGGGGGTTCTATGGTGTTAGTATGGTGGTTGGCAGTTGCCTCCGGGTTTCAGGGGAAAGGATTTGGTGGCAGCTCTAGGGTTTCATGGGGGTGTTTGGTTTTGTCTCTAAAAGAGACGAATGGAATGGGGGTGTTTTGGATAAGGGGGGATGGGTAGTGTTAGGGTATTTATACGGGGTTAGAGATTTGATCCTGGCCGTTATATCAATTTAGATCAACGGCCTGGATCCTTTCGCTAATAAGAAACGATATCGTTTGGATTAGTGGGGGATCGGGTTGAACCGGGTAACAAGAACGGGTTATCTGACGGGTTAAGTGGTGCGTTGTGAGCCGTTGGATCATGATCAGATGGACGGTTGCAATTGATTGGCAACAAAACGGTCGTTTGGATCCTATACTACGTCGTTTGAGGCGTCTGAGAGGCCAGACTAGACTTGGACCGGGCTAGGCGCAAAATTGGGCCTGGACATGGTCAACAATTGAGTGGCACCGTCTGATTTTGTTCTTTATTTCCAACTCTTTTCATTTTCTTCTTTCAATTAAAAAAAATTCAAAAAATAAATTGCAAAACCAAAATTAAAATACAAAATACTAATTAACTCTTAACAATAACTAACACATAAGTTAAAATATTTAATTAAAATAAAATCACACAATGCCACACTTTAAATGACAAAAATAGACTAAATACATATTTTTGTGATTTTCTTCTTTTAAAACTAAATTATGATTTAATTAATTCCTAAATGACCAATTAAATCCGTAAAAATCAAATAACTTAAAAAATATTAAATGAATCCCTAATAATTAACACACAATATCAAATACTAATAAAATAATAATCACACAGTTATACGTTAAATGACAAAAATTACAACAGATATATATTTTTTTGATTTTCTTCTTTAAAAAAAAAAGATATTGTGCGGTTAATTCCTAACTGTAAAAAAATAAAATCCTAAGTGTAGATGCAACATATGTTTGGTAGTTTAATTATTCAAAACAAAATAAACATCCACAGATAAAAACACAAATAGTTATCATAAAATTCCATACAAATTTTAAAATTGTATACCAAAGAAATTTATTTTATTTTTGATTTCTTTCGGAGTAGTTTTCGTGGAGGAAATATCACGTGCTCACAGATTGTTGTTTTAAAACCCGATTTTGGCCATTTCTCATCATATTGTCTTGGCTTGGGGCGATTCTTGGAGGATTTTTAGAGAGGATTTTCATCAGCAATGACAAGGTAAGTTATCCCCACCTATTTTGAGTTGAATATATCAATTATGTATGGATTTGAGCATGAAAATTGTAAAAAAACTTGGGGTTTGAGGGAAGACATAAAAAATTAGTGTTCTTGATTTTTTACCACGATTTTGAGTACGAAATTAAGAGAAAATTATATATTTGAGTTCATGTTGTTCATGGATAAAACTTTATCTCGTAGGAATTTTGGATTCCGGGCACGTGGGCCTAAGGAAATTTTTGTCAACTTTTCGTTCGGTGTTAGAAATTGGTGCAAATTGGGTTGTAAAGATAATTGAGCATATATTAATGGATTTGTAAAATCATTGGCTAGTTTCGAAGCACTATGTGTTGGTGCAAGTCTTTGAAAAGAAATGTAGAATGTCGGTTATGGGTCTTCGAAGCAAGGTGAGTCTCCTTTCTAACCTTATGAGTGGGAATTGTCCTCATAGGTGAATTAAATAGATTATGTGCTCCTATTTGTGGGGGTTACGTACACACGAAGTGAAGAGAGTTCGTGCGTAGCTACTATTATGCTATTATCCGGGTAGTCAAGGACCCAAAAGCATGTTATACTTGGATTATTTATGAACCCATTAATAGCTTGAATTGCTTAACTCACTTTGAATTAGTAAGTGAATTTCTAAAATGAATAAACTTCATTTCCTAAAATTGTTAAAGCAGAACTGGTTTTATTTGTATAAATATTCCCTGATTTGTTCTTACTTGACTGATTGAGCGTGTATTCTTGTGTGTACCTTCTTCACATGCATGATTCGCGAGCAGGGAATATGTTTATTTATGAAACGGGCCAAACTCCTCGGCAGATTAAATAGATGCATCTATGGTTTGGGTTGTTCGACCCTCGGCTGTGCACAGTTTACATTCTGTTGGAGCGGGTCGTCGACCTCGGCATGATATGTGTATGTTTATATTGCTTATTTGAAACACTTGATGTTGATATTGCCTTTGGGCCTGACATAAATTGCTGAAGATAAATGAATAGAAATCTTGAAAGTCCTTTGTAAATTGTTAAAAGGTATTTACCTATTTTATAGCTTTGTGAATTAGAGCATGACATATAAATCCATGATTTCGTCACATTTTAGTATATCATTACCAGACAATTAGTAAGAGTCAAAGTTGACCATCTCGTCTCTACTTCTTCGATATTAGGCGGGATACTCATTGGATATACGTTGTTTTCGTACTCATACTACACTTGCTGTGCATTTTTGTTGCACATGTTTATTATATGGCTCTTGGCCTAGCAGCATATTGGTTGTGACGGGCGCAGAGACTAGGTGAGTTGTATTCCCTCGAGGTGATTCCGCAGCTAGTATAGTCTCTTTCAGAATTTTATTTACTTTATGTGCAATTGTATTCTGGACAGTTATTGTACCTATTTGGATTCTCTTAGAAAATTGCTCATGTACTTGCGACACCGGGTTTTGGGGATGTACTTGGATTTTTATAGAAATTTTGAAAGTTGATTTAATGTTTCCTTATTTATTTGGATGAACATACTGAGTATTGCTTAAATCATAATAAAGAAGTGTCTTCGAAATTATTAAAATAATAATTTTATTAAGTATTTTAGTTGGTTAGCCTGACAGCGGTGTCCGGTGCTACCACGACCCTTAGTGGTTTTTGGGTCATGACAACATGGTATCAGAGCACTAGGTTTACGTCGGTCTCACAAGTCATGAGCAAGTTTAGTAGTGTCTCGCGGATTGGTAAGGAGATGTCTGTACTTATCCTCGTGAGGCTATAGGGTTGTTAGGAGTACTTCCCTTTTTTTATTTCATTATCGTGCAGTTCAATTCCTTTGAGGCTTATGCCTTTGATTTCTTCTTACTCAGTCTTATGCGAGCGCTGGTTATGAACCGAAAAATGAAGGATTGTAATGGCACTATAAATGTAGTGCAGGATGATTCTCTCGGTATAGTTGATTGGACTATTATAGTCGCCTTATGGAAGGATATTCTATTGTTTCAACTTAGTAACACAAATTCTCAAAGCCTTAAGGCTAGGCACATGTTGCCATGATGCTTATGAGTGATTATTCTGCAGTGTTGTTATGATGGAAGGATGTTTGCCCGTGTTGGGGTAGCGGATGAAATGAAGGGGGGTTTAATCACTGTGTAATCAAGGGATTCAGTATTTTATTCGCGGCAGGGAAAATGCAGTCGGACTAAGGGTGGTCAATGTGGGCTGGTGGAAGTAATGAGACTTGGTACTTGTAAGCGTGGTGGAGCTTTCTTCTATGATGGGGTGTCGTGGTCCTAATTGAACGTACTAAGTTGTCGGTGTTATAATCTGCTACAATTCACCTTAATGGCAGGATATTGTGAAATACTATTGGAGATACAACTGTCAGATATCGCATGGTGTGGTGGTTTAGGATCGAATCAGAATTTCCAATATTGACGATTCGATAAATGCGACCTTTGGAAATGTTTCAAAGTTAGCAGCTTTTGTTGGTCCAATTACCACAAAGATAGAGTTTATTTAAGGTAGCAAATGAGCAGCAAAGTTTGAGGAAAGACATGTGGGAAGTGTCAGGCGGTGTCAAAATTTCCTAGAAGGTCTGGTATATGAAGCAAAAGTCAAGTAGTTGATTAAAGAAGTGAGTTTTCCCAAAGTGTGAGAGTAACAGATGTTGCATATGGGCTTGGTAGTAGGATGACTACGCGCCTTAAAGAGAACTTGTAATGATTTGTGAACTTAAGATGTTAGCAATTGGGACCTACGGATTTAATTGAAGTATGGGCCATTATGCGGCAGGAGACTTGGTATAATGGGAAGGAGTTGCTTGAAATGAAGAAGGCTGCAGCATAACTTTGAATTGGAAAGATGTTACCGCACATTTAATTGATGTCCACGAGGGGCAAATAGACTGGTGCAGCTAGGGAGTAAGCTTGGACTCAAAATGGGTTATTGATGTCATAGTAATGGTATACCGTGCAGTAGCATTGGAAGATGTCGGGGAGTGATTTCTACAGGAGGGTTATTTCCTGTGACCAGGTTAGCGGTCGCGTGGTTGGCGAGGCTTCTATGAAGAATTCTATTGGTTACACAGCGAAGAGATTGGTCGTGCGAATGGGGTAGATGATTCAGAGTATCAAATGGGGGTGTTTACCGAATGATTCCGATAATTTTAGCGGTTGATTGCACCCGGCTATGTCAATAACAGATAAAGAATCCCTAAACTCCAGAGTTGTGAAATAATAGCTTCAAGCTAAGTGGTAGAGTCCCACCACCTATGATTGGGTTGCATGGTTAACGACTTGTGAGGTTTCCTTTTGTATGGGTATCGATGGGTTGTTTCATCTACGGGAAAAGACCATAAGTGGTAATGTGAGCAGATGAATTATTGGGTGCATGCTAGGGTCAGCCTTAATGACTCATGTTCAGATTTGGGGGAAGGATTCAGGATTTATGCCTTGTATAGAAGCGGGTTCAAAGGGGAGTGATTCCGCTAAGCGCTTCGTCGAGAGGGTATTAATGTGCTAGAAGATTCAAGGAGTTGATTATATCGGGACCAAGTCAAAGCGGGTGGCTCTCAACAACGGTCCTAGTAGATCCCAAGGGATAAAGTGTGGTGCCCAATGATTTCAAGCCTATGAGTACAGTTAAGGATCGAGATTTGTAACAGCTTATGAGAAGGTGCCCAGAATGTTCTATGATATTTTGACTTGCAATGTAGCATTTGAGAGATATGAAATAGTTCGTGGGATTTGAGGCAGCATGGTATCGGGACTCAAGGTCACTCGAGGTGAGTGTGGATGGAATATGTTATGTGTTGAATGGAGTAGTATTATTCCCAAGGCAATCAAGGATAAATTGGAAGGAGGTAGATTGATTAACCATAGTTGAATTAGAATATTGGGGTCGGTGATTCAGTTCATTCAAGCGCAATCAAATTATGCATATGGCCTGTGGCGATACATGTGATGCTTGTCGACCGCCGTAATTGATGTTACTCAGAAGCATTCTTCTGTTATGTCTTGTTAAGTGGAAGCGGATTCCGGAAGGGCTATGGTGGCTTGGACCACTACTTAGAGATTTGCATATCCTACAGTTCTGAGAATTTACCTGTGTCATACAGTGTTTCTCCTAAAGTGAGTTAAGATAAAAGTTCTTACAGGATGAAGTGTTAAAATATTAATAATTTTGGAGTTATGGTGAACATTGTGTTCTATCGTATATTGGCACGTCGGGTGCAGTGAGTAGCATGGAATTCAAAGTGAGGATCGAGGTTGCAGTTTGGTGCTGGTAAGGATGTCACGAGCTCGGATGATCAAGAAAAGGGTGGAATTTTTAAAGTAAATTGGTATTGTCTTCAGCGTCACCTGAGATCATTGTATTATGAAAGAGGCTTTATATTCTGGTGAAGGATTCTTGATCGCTTTTCAGCATCAGTGTGGCTGATGGTTTAGATATGCGGACCCATTATTTATTTTGGAAGATTGTGGGAGCTAGACCTACGGGAAGATTGTATAAGTGTGACATGTAGTCACTTGATTGACTAAAGATTTGAACCAAGTATGAGGATTGTGGCAATATTATTAATTTGAGAATTTATACCTGGAGGGCACTTTGTTTATTGGGTTATGAATTGAGGAGGTTTCTCTGGTTATGATAATTATTCTTATGTGTTATGAGGAAAAAGGGAGCTACTGTGGACCTTTGAAAGGTTATTAGCCAAGTTGGTACAATCAGAAACCGGCTTGAGATTAGTGGATTAATTAATATGTGAACAAGGCTTTATATCAGGCTCGTTATGTTCGTTTCAGGGACCGTTCCTTATGGAGGAACGGTCGGGGTGTTATTTTGTCATCAACTATTCCAAGTAATGATGTATTGTGCCGTATGAGTTGTGAGACGGCTTGGTAAATTTTTATGTGTTGAGGTTCCGCGTGGCGATGATGCTATATGAGCAAAATGGCTCTTGAGATTCAGATCTTGTATCACACCTCAGTTGTAACCGAATTTGTGGATTATAGCATTATATGTCTCCCTTGGGAATGGTATTATACACTTAGTGTGTTTATAACCGATATTTGATATTTTTATTATAATGAGCATATTTAGCTCGAAGTGCAATCTCCTTATGTGAGATCTATGTGTGGATTGGGTGGCACTCCGCCATGGATATGTTATTTGGATCAGGTTGCGCGCCGCAATAGTGTGATGTCGCGTCTAGTTTTCTATATGCTATTTTTGTGTGTCTCGCTTCCTATCTTCTAAGGAAAGTCTGTATTAGTGTGGGGGTTAGGTAATTCCTTCCAGAGTTCGATTTCCTTTTTGTATTATGTCCGAATTGGTGGCCTATTGGCACATTGTGGCATCATATGAGAGTTTTGATTGCATTCGAAGTGGCTTATTACCTGAGCAGTTCATACTGGGTGAGACAACATTATGGGATTTGGGATTAGTGCAATCTGATTATATGGAATATATTAAAGAGCAAAGATCATCATTTGGTTCAGAATGTGGTAATGTTTCTTGTCAGAAGTATAGACTCAATGATTGGTTGACTCGGAAATTGATAATGAATTCGGCACATCTCATCCGTTGTGGCGGAACTGTAAGAGTTGGATTAAGACTTGCGTGTGTGAGGATGGGAGCATCTGATTCGTTGAATTTTGGCTAAGTTGATCAAAAAATGTTATTGTGGTCCTGTGAATTAAGTGTTGCAAAGAAAGAATCCAGCAAAGTTATGCACTCATGTTTGAGTAAATGAGTAGTAATTAATATGGTGATCGTATGTTGGAAACAGGCCTGACATAAAATTCAGATGTTGGAATTGGGCTCTAAGGCTTTTTGCTTGAATAAAAGGGGAATATCTTCAGAGTTTATCGAGCTAATGTGCTCAACTAAGTTGGGGTGGCACGGGAAGGCGTATTAGGTGTTAAACAATGATTAGACTACTTCAGTGTAGTTCTCAGCACGTTCGAGGACAAACGAATGTTTAAGTGGGAGAGAATGTAACGACACGACCGGTCGTTTTGATCCCTAGCGCATCGTTGAGCAGTCTGAGGCCATGAGCAGCTTCATTTCATGTGTTATGACTTTTACGCGTGGTCGGAATTGAATTTCGGGAAGTTCGAAGTTGAATTGTGAAGAGAATTCTCATTTCGGAAGCTTAAAGTTAAAGGAACAATTTAGGATTGCATTTTTGTGTAAACGAACTCGGAACAAAGATATGAATGTTCCAGCAGGTTCGTATGATGATTTTGGTCTTGGGAGTATGCCCAAATTGGGTTTCGGATGACCTGAGAGTGTTTTGGCACCTATTGTGGAAATTAGCATTTTTGAAGAAATTTCAAAAGTTTGGGTTGAAGTGTATTTCACTGTTATCAATGTCCGTTTCGAATTCCAAGACTGGGAGTAGCTCCATATGGTGATAATAGAGTTGGGAGAGCGATCAGAAGTGAATTCGGAGGTCCGTAGGCCATTTTGGAGCCATTTGGCTAAAGATATAAATTTGAAGGTTCCTGAGAAATTTGACCAGAAGTTGGACTTTTGATATCGGGGTTGGAATCTGATTTCGCAAGCTGGAGTAGGTCCGTAATGTCAATGACTTGTGTACAAAATTTGAGGTCAATCAAACATGATTTCATAGGTTTAAACATTGAAAGTAGAAGTTGGAAAGTTCAAAGTTCATGAAGCTTGAATCGGGGTGTAATTCATGGTTTTAGCATTTTTTTGGTATGATATGAGGCCTCTAGAAAGTCCGTAATGTGTTTTGGGATGGTTTGGTAGGTTTGGTTGAGGTCTCGGGGCCTCGGGTTGATTCTGGGTGCTTAGCATATCGAAAATAGATTTTTGGGATAGCTGAGGTTTGTTGGATGCTGGCATTTCCGCTTTTGTGGGACCTCAGAAGCGGCCCGTAAAAGCGAGGAGGGAGCCATAAAAGCCGTTTTGGAAGAAGGCTTGTGGACCACATATGCGGTCAAGGTTCCGCAGAAGCGGGACCGCATCTGCGGAAAGGGTATTGCAGAAGCGGAAGGAGGGGCTGGAGCCCAGGACCGTAGAAGTGGCATTTTGACCGCATAAGCGGAAATAATTCCATAAAAGCGGAAAGAGCTGGGGCAGAATGTTGTTTAAAACCCGATTTTGTCCATTTCTCATCATATTTTCTTTGCTTGGGGCGATGCTTGGAGGATGTTTAGAGAATATTTTCATCATCAATGAAGAGGTAAGTTATCCCCACCTATGTTGAGTTGAATATATCAATTATGTGTGGATTTGCGCATGAAAATTGTAGAAAAACTTGGGATTTGAGGGAAGACCTAGAAAATTATTGTTCTTGATTTTTGACCACGATTTTGAGTAAGGAATTAACATAAAATCATATATTTGAGTTTGTGATGTTTATGAGTAAACTTTATCTTTGAGAAATTTCGGATTCCGTGTACGTGGGCCAAGGGAATTTTTGCCAACTTTTCGCTCGGGGTTAGGAATTGTTACAAATTAGGTTGTAAAGTTTAATTGAGCATATATTAATGGATTTGTATAATCATTGGATAGTTTTGGAGTATTGTGCATTGGTTCAAGTCTTCGGACGAAATGTGGAATGCCGGTTATGGGTCTTCGGAGCGAGGTGAGTCTCCTTTCTAACCTTGTGAGAGGGAATTGTCCCAATAGATCAGTTAACACCTCGGCAGATTAAATAGTTGCATCTATGGTTCGGGCCGTTCGACCCTCGGCAATGCACAGTTTGCAATATGTTGGAGCGGGCTGTCGACCTCGGCAATGCGCGTGTTTATATTGATTTCTTGAAACACTTGATGTTGATATTGCCCATGGTCCTGACATAAATTGCTGAAGATAAATGAAAAGAAATCTTGAAAATCCTTTGTAAATTGTTAAAAGGTGTTTATCTGTTTTACAGCTTTGTGAATTAGAGCATGCTATATAAATCCATGGTTTCCTCACGTTTTAGTATATCATTACTGGACCATTAGTAAGAGTCAAAGTTGACCATCTTGTCTCCACTTCTTCGAGATTAGGCAGGATACTCATTGCGTACACATTATTTTCGTACTCATACTACACTTGATGAGCATTTTTGTTGCACATATTTATTATGTGGCTCGAGGCTTAGCGGCATAACGGCCGCTGAGACTAGGTGAGCTGTATTCCCTCGAGGTGATTCCACAGCTAGTATAGTATTTTTCAGAATTTTATTTACTTTCTGTCTAATTGTATTCAGGGCAGTTATTGTACCTACTTGGTTTCTCTTAGGAAACTTCTCGTGTACTTGCGACACCAAGTCCTGGGGGATGCATTTGGATTTATACAGAAATTTTGAAAGTTGATTTAATGTTTCCTTATTTATTTGGAGGAATATACTGAGTATTGCTTAAATCATAATAAAGAAGTATTTTCGAAATTATTAAAATAAGAATTTAATGAAGTATTTTAGTTGGCTGGCCTGACAGCAGTGTCCGGCGCACCACGACCCTTAGTGAATTTTGGGTCCCGACAGGCAGTGATCAATAAATAATCTTTGATCATTAATGAGGGCGGCTCAATGGAACTAGTGGTTTATAACTAAAATATACTAAAATGTCCGAAAATTTCTTTCATGAAATCCATATAATATTGAGACCAAAAAGTGGTGAGAGAATGAGACATATGGGTTAGGCACAAGTCATATGATATTGAACTCTCCCATATACAAAAATATAGCATTAAGTGAAAATGGTAAAAGAATTGAGCCTATTATCGATCGTGTTTTGAACCTTACGATATTAGTCTCTGGGATTCTTAGTTGAAAAATATAAGACGTAAAAAAATTTGCTTACTGATGTGCAAATTAATCAAATGTGACAATAAGGAATAGCTAATTTGGAGGATTTGAATTGAAATTAGAAAGTAAAATAGTAAAAAATATAAAGAAAGAAAGAAAGAAAAATAGAATTGAGGAGAAGATAAATATATTAGTATTTAATTTAGTGAGAGAAAAGTTTTACCCTATTAACTCTTTCAAACTTACATCTACCAAATTTTCAATAGATATTAAATTTATATTTTATCAATAATTTTTATAAATTTACATATATTATATAATAATATAGTTGTACTTCACATTTTTGGGGCATAAGGCAAGAACTTCATTTGCCTTACTCTTAGTTGCCCTTGACCCTAACCCCAATCCCCCCACCGTAGCAGTTCTGAAATGATGGAGCTCAGACTCTGCACTTATAACCTAACTATAACACTCATTTAGCTTAGCATAATAAAAATGACAAGTAATTTAGCTTTGTATCCCAAAAACCACCAGTCTCATAACAAGTAAATATTAGAGATTGGTGGAGAAGAAGGAAATAAAACTTAATATATTCTTTTTGTTTTAGGACATCAAACACAGTTACCTTGTCCCCTATGAAAGTTAAGTTTATTTCTCAGTTCCATAGTCGCGCAACTTTATTCAATAGTAAAATCATGGATCTATGAGGTAAATCCACCTATATATGTGCAAAGCATAGCCGATGGACAGTGGCGGGACTAAAATTTATTTAAAAGTATTCAAAATTGAAAGAAGTAAAAAAATTCTGACAAAGGGCGTTCAATATTTGTTATATATTTCTAAAATATATTTTACCTATATACACAGTGTAAATATTACCTTGGTGTGTTTATATTTTTAAAAATTCTGCTTCCGCGATTGGTCATGCTTCAATTGGTTTTTGACCAAACCAATACAAAAAGCTATTCCTAGTACAACTTTGATCACCTCAAGTCTTTGCTATGAAACAAAGCTTACAACAATTCTTAATGCTCGACCTCCACAATTCTCTGTCAAGGGCCATGTCCTCAGTAATCCTAAGTCGCATCATGTTCTGCCAGATCACCTCTCCCCAATACTTCTTAGGTCTCCCTCTACCTCTCCTCGTGCCCACCACCGCCAGTCTCTCACAACTTCTCACTGGTGCATCAGTGCTCCTCCTCTGAATGTACTCGAACCATCTGAGTCTTGCTTCCCGCAACTTGTCCTCCATGGGCGCCACGCCCATCCTCTCTCGAATAACTTCATTCCTAATCGTATCCATCCTTGTATGGCCACACATCCACCTCAACATCCTTATCTCCGCTACATTCATCTTCTAGATGTGTGAGTTCTTAACCGGCCAACACTCGGTCCCACGCAACCTGGACGGTCTAATTACTGCTCTATAAAACTTATCTTTTAGTAACGGTGGCACTTTCTTGTCACACAGGACTCTCGTTGCTAACCTCCACTTCATCCACCTCACCCCTATACGGTGTGTGACATCCTCGTCGATCTCCCCAATCCCCTGAATAACTAACCCAAGGTACTTGAAACTACTCCTCTAAGGGATGACTTGGGAGTCCAACCTCACTTCCACTCCAACGTTCGTATGCTCGGGCCCAAATTTGTACTCGAGATATTCCGTCTTCGTCGTGCTTAACCTGAAACCTTCAAACTCAAGGGTCTGTCTCCAAACCTCTAGATATCATCAGCAAATACCATACACCATGGCACCTCCCATTGAATATTATGCATTATGGCATCCATCACCGGGACAAATAGGAAAGGGCTGAACGCAGACCCTTGGTGCAGCCCCGTACAACTGGGAAATGCTCGGAATCGCCTATTACTGTCCTAAACCGAGTCTTAGCTCCATTATACATGCCTTTAATCATCCTAATGTAGGCAACCGGGACCCCTTTAGCCTCTGAGCATCTCCATAACACCTCCCTAGGAACCCTCTCGTATGTTTTATCTATATCGATAAACACCATGTGGAGATCCTTCTTCTTATCCCTGTATTGTTCTATCATCCTCCTAGTAAGGTGAATATCTTATGTGGTAGATCGGCCTGGCATGAACCCGAACTGGTTGTCTGAAATAGACATTGTCCTTCGCATTCTCATTTCTATCATTCTCTCCCGGACTTTCATGGTATGACTTAGTAATTTTATACCCTTATAGTTGTTACAGCTCTGGATATCGCCTTTGTTCCTATACAACGGAACCATTGTACTCCACCTCCACTCTTCAGGCATCCTATTAGTCTTGAATATAACATTAAACAACCCAGTAAGCCATTCCAAACCTGCTCTTCCCACACACCTTCAAAGTTCAATCGGAATTTTGTCTAGCCTAGTAGCTCTGCCCCTACTCATTTTACGCATTGCCTCCATGACCTCATCAACTTCAATGTCTATACAATCACTTATCTCATGTGAGCTGTCGGCATTTCGCAAATCCCCTAGTACAATATCCTGATCCCCTTATCCATTCAAAATTTTATGAAAGTAGGTCTGCCATCTCCTCTTAATCTGGCCATCCCCCATCAAAACTTTGCCGTTACGCTTCTTCTCCCCGCCTTTGATCCTTAGCTCCTCATACAGACGAGCAAAAGCTAACGTCTTAGCCTCTGTAACTGCCATCTTCGCATCCCTCCTAGCAACCTTATATCTCTCACTGTTCGCTCTCTTCTCCTCCTTCCCAGTGCTCCCTACTAATCGCAGGTAAGCAGCCTTCTTCGCTTCCACTTTACCTTGGACGACTGCATTCCACCACCAGTCTTCTTCGTGGCCACCGGTGCTTCCCAAAGATATCCCTAACACCTCTATCGCCGCCTTCCTTATACAGTCTGTCATCGTTGACCACATAGTGTTTACAGCTACTTCTTCAAGCTCCCATCGCCGATAACCTTCCTACCAACTCTTGAGCTTTATCCTCAGTCAAGGCGCCCCAATCTAATCCTCGGGCGGCCTCATACTAACCTCTTCTTTCTCCTTATCATAATACCAATGTCCATCACCAAAAGCCTATGTTGCGTCGCAAGGGTCTCACCTGGGATAACTTTTCAATCATCGCACAACCTTCTGTCGCATCTCCTGAGAAGGAAATAGTCGATCTGAGTCTTCGCTACCAAACTTTGGTAAGTAACCAGATGCTCTTCCCGCTTAGGAAAACTAGAGTTCGCAATCACTAGATCAAATGCCTTGGCAAAGTCCAACAACGAAGTGCCACCCCTGTTTCGCTCCCCAAAACAAAAGCCGCCATGTACCTTAGTAAAACCACCTGCAGACGATCCAATATGATCATTAAAATCTCCTCCTATAAATAACCTCTCGGAAAGAGAAATACTACGAACGATGTCATCCAACCCCTCGCAAAAGAGCCTTTTAATCTCCTCATCCAAGCTTACTTGTTCGCCCGCCCGCCACCAATGAAAGCAAGCTAGCCCTCTATGTTGGAAAGTTGGGGGAGGAGTGCATTCCCGTCGCGAAAGATTCAATCCAGCCACAGGTTCCCGTACGGCTACCTTGTTACGACTTCACCCCAGTCGAAGACCCCACCGTGGTATGCGCCAATAAGACCACCAAAGGCCTGTGTGGCACTCTAGCGTGTATGCGCTAAACATTTAAAGTACACTCACTCACCACCAATTTAATGGTCATTAGTCTATCATTCACCCGCCTGACCTCAACAACCGACTCTCTAAGGTGGCTATCTACCAGAATACCCACTTCGTTCTTACCCCTCAGGACTCCAGAGTACCACAAGTTATACCCATCCACGTTTTTCGCCTTCGATCCAACCCACCTAGTCTCCTGGACACACGCTATATTAATCTTCTGCTTCCGAAGGATCTTCGCCAACTCTAAGGACTTACTTGTTAGAACCTATGTTCCATGACCCAATTCTCAACCTATAGGCTCCCTTGCCCCCTATACCTTCTCTGCCTCCCGTCCCACACCCTGAACCCGGCCCCACACTCTGACCCACACGAGGATATTTCCTTAATCTATAATCCCAGACTGCAGCCACTACACCTACGGCTAATCTAAAGAAGACTCGTTATTGCACAACGGACAATGAATCAAACTACAAGGAAGCAAGTTACTGTAAATACACAAGTAGAATGACTGAACTATTGTGAACTAAAGTAACATCAAATAAGCTAAAACCAAAAGGGTAACCTTAGAATGCGAGGTACCAACTCCCGAGAACCAAACCTGTGTTGACTTGCAGTACTCGATGTAGTTGTACGCTCATGCACCGCTTCCCACCGCCCTTTGATGTCGCTCTTCCCGGATGCTCTCCTTTGCAAGTGTTTGTGCGCCCAACTTGTCTACAACAAGTTCGAGAATTTTCCTAAAAACACAGAAAATACCACGACCCAAAACTCAAAAGGGCTATCACCGCTACTACTGGTGTAGCCCTGACAATAGTAGAAGAAATGTAGGGAAAAAGCAGAGTACTACACAAAATTCACCAAGTAAAATGAAGAAACAGATAAAGTAAAAAAAAGCTTAAAGAGAAGCAAAATAAACAAGTTACCAAGACCCTAATTAGATTTACAGTTGAAATAGAGAAATTGAAATAGCAATCGGGAGAAACTGAAGGGGAGTTATCGTATCCAAGGGGTAAAAGGAGTGAATGAAATGTAAGAGAGCTAAGATGAAAACTGCAGAACCGGAAGAAGCAAAGAATATGATATAAGACAAGAAAAGAGTATAATCATAAAAAATCAATTGGACCTACAGCCAACTTTGGGAAATTCTACAAAAGAACTACTACTATTTAGTTCTTAGTCTATAGTAAGACCATTCGGAAATCTCAATCTGTAAAGAAAATACAGTAAAGGTCCAAATATGCCCGTGAACTATTTGAAATAGGACAAATATGCTCGTCGTTAATAGTTTGTCCCAAATATGCATAAAACGTCCAATAGTATTGCAAATTTACCCTTTTTTAATGGAAACAATATATTTTCTTTCTTTTTGTTTTAATTAATTAAAATTAAAATATTTTTTCCAGTTATTAGAAAAATATCGATTTAAAAAACTGATGAATAATTTCTTAACCAATTATTTTTGTAAAAACAAAAAACAAATTGCAAAGCAATTTTCTAAAGAAATGTTATTGTTAAAATTTTAAAAAATGTTTTTATCAGTTTTTAGTTTTTAAAAAATTCAATTTTTTTCCAGTTTTTTGCCGCTTTAAAAAATTGCTTTTCTATTTTTTTTAGATTTTACAAAAATCATTGTTTTAGAACATAAATTTTTCAATTTTTTTAAAGCAACTTTTTTTGTTTTTTTTTAGTAAAAATAAATTCAGTTTTTTATCAAATTTTATAAAAATATCGCTTTTTAGATTTTATTTATGTTTTTACAAAAATATTGTTTTAGAAAATAATCTTTCAGTTTTTAAAGCAATTTCTTCATTTTTTCAATTTTCAGTAAAAATAAATTCTGTTTTTTTTATTTTTACTAAAACATTGCTTGTTAGATTTCATTTCTGTTTTTGCAAAAATATTGTTTTAGAAAATAATTTTTCAATTTTCTTAAAGCAATCATTTTTGTTTTTTTAATTTTTAGTAAAAATAAATTTATTTTCATTTTGTTAAAAAATATTTCTTTAGAAAATTGCTTTTTAGATTTTATTTCTTTTTTTACAAAAATATTGTTTTAGAAAATAACTTTTAGTTTTTTTTAAAGCAATTGTTTTTCGTTTTTTTTCAATTTTTTGTGAAAATAAATTCAGTTTTTTTTTTCATTTTTGACAAATATATTGCTTTAGAAAATTGCTTTTTAGATTTTATTTCTTTTTTTATAAAATCATTGTTTTATTCAATTATTTTTTAAAAACAAGGAAAAAATTAAAAAAAGAAAAAATATTGTTTCCGTTAAAAAAGGGTAAATTTGCATAACTATGGAACGGTTTGGGCATATTTAGACCAAATTATTAACGATAGGTAAATTTGTCTTATTTTAAATAATTCAAGGGGATATTTGAACCTTTCCCGAAGAAAATATATAAACCCGATACTATATAAGAAAAGGCAAGTTAAGGAGAAGCATGAAGACGTGAATTTTGGTACTATCGCAGTGGCTGACACTGGATCTTCTTCGTTGGAGAGAGGTCCATGTCATGAACATCTTCTAGTAAATCGAGAGGAGTACGTCTAGTTAAGAAGTCTGAAGTAGTTGAGTGGAAGTAGTTGAAGAGGTATTCACGATTTAGAAAAGATTGAATTGGAGGAGAACGAACACCATATGTGAAGTTTATATTCAACTATCTTTGTTGACTAGAAACCCTTCTCCTTAATTGTGTCTCACTTTTTTTCTTTACTTTTGTTTCATTTTAGTCAAGAATCATTCCTCAATTTCATATCTTGTGGAAAAAAATAAAATTTCTAGTAAAAACAAAAGAGAAGAAATTATTCCACTATAACTTGGTTTATAAACAAGTTATCTAGGGATTGTAATATAGGAATATGCAATGCAAGGATTAATTAATCAATAATGTATGAATTCTAATGCATGAAATTTTTAGCGGATGTTTTAGAAGTTGGATATACAATGAATAACTTAAAATTATGTTTGGTTTAAAACCATAAAAATATTTCTTTCAATTATATACCATAGAACTTAAGTAGAACAAAGGGGACATCCAGTGCTACAATAACTATAGGGGTAATAAGTCACACGATGAAGGTTTGGGAGAGGGTGATCGAGGCGCGAGTGAGGGAGGTGACTTCTATAGCCGGGAACCAGTTCGGTTTCATGCCGGGCCGCTCCACCACATAGGCTATCCACCTAGTCAGACGGCTGGCGGAGCAATTCAGGGATAAGAAGAAGGACCTCCACATGGTGCTCATCGACTTGGAGAAGGCGTATGACAAGGTACCAAGGGAGGTGCTATGGAGGTGCTTGGAGGCGAAGAGCGTGCCGGAAGCCTATATCAGAGTAATCAAGGACATGTACGATGGTGCTAAGACTAGGGTTAGGACGGTGGGTGGTGAATCAGACCATTTTCCTGTGGTCATGGGGTTACATCAAGGATCAGCTCTGAGCCCCCTCCTGTTTGCCTTAGTGATAGATGCTCTAACCCGACATATCCAAGGGGATGTGCCTTGGTGTATGCTTTTTGCTGATGATATTGTATTGATTGACGAGACGAGGGTTAGCGTCAGTGAGAGGTTAGAGGTATGGAGACAGACTCTCGAGTCTAAAGGTTTCAAAATAAGCAGATCCAAGACGGAATACCTGGAGTGCATGTCTGGTGCGGAGCCGAGCGAGATAGGCAGGGACGTGATGATTGGTTCCTAGGCCATTGCCAAGAGAGACAGTGTCCGATATCTTGGGTCTGTGATTCAGGGGGACGGAGAGATTGACGAGGACGTCACCCATCGTATAGGAGCCGGGTGGGCAAAATGGAGGCTCGCCTCAGGGGTCCTGTGCGACAAGAAAGTTCCACACAAACTCAAGGGGAAATTCTATAGAGCCGTAGTTAGACCTGCTATGCTGTATGGGACGGAGTGCTGGCCCGTGAAAAACTCCCATGTTCAAAAAATGAAGGTTGTGGAGATGAGGATGCTTAGGTGGATGTGCGGTCACACCGGACTGGATAGGATTAAGAACGAAGTTATCAGAGAGAAGGTAGGGTTGGCCCCAGTGAATGAGAAGATGCGAGAAGCGAGACTGAGGTGGTTCGGACACGTTCGGAGGAGGGGCCCGGATGCCCCGGTAAGGAGCTGCGAGAGGCTGGAGATTGTTGGCGGTCGGCGAGGTAGAGGAAGGCCTAAAAAGTATTGGGCAGAGGTGATTAGGCAGGACATGATTAGAATGCAAGTTTCCGAGGACATGACCCTTGATAGGAGCGTCTGGAGGTCCAGAATCAGGGTCGTAGATTAGGGGCTCCTAGAGTCCTTCGCACGTCAGTAGGTTTTCTCATAGACGATTTGTGTGTTAGCGTGTGCCCTCCTGTGGCTGTTAGTTATGGTAGTTACTGCACGATTTTATTGCCTGCGATTGTATGTATGTTTCTTATTATTAGTTAATTATTTTCACTATTTCTGCGGGAGTCACTAATGTTTTTTGTTTTTGTTTTGTTTTACAGCTGTTTTTCCCTTTGTCCTACGCGCCGAGGGTCGATTGGAAACAGCCTCCCTGCCCTTTCGGGTAAGGGTAAGGCTTGTCTATATATTACCCTCCCCAGACTCCCACCTGATGGAAATATACTGGGTAGTTGTTTTTGTTGTTGTTGGACTTAAGTATCCTAAAAGAGGTTTGATCAGGAGAAGACTCAAACAAGGGCAGCTTTTGTCTTGGAACTTTATCATGGTATAACTTATACAATCATTAACTTGCAAATAAAAAAAAATAACCAAGTACAAAATTCGATACATGATTATTTCTTCTAATACATCATACCAAATGTTCCCTTAAAATATACTGTACAAAAGAAACAAATATATCTCAGAACCAAACGTTTTTCCTTAGCATCTTATAAAAGTTGTTCATGAAGCATTCAACCAGCACTAAGCCCTGGAAGTAAACTCACCTACCCTCCACTAGAGAATTTGTCCAAGAAATAGGCATGGAAGAACAATAATTGGTCAACATGGTATTATGTCTCATACTTTCCAGAAGGTAAGCATCCATATCTTCAGCTTCAGATTCAGCTCCATCAGAGTTCCTTTCAAAGAATTTCACCACTTGTCTCGCGGTTGGCCTAGTTCTGGGGTCTAGGCTCGCGCATATCATGCCTAATTGCAATACCCTTAAGGCCTCCTCTTCATTAAATCCTTTATTACTCTTTAATTGATTATCAAAGGCATTACTCAATTCGCCTCGTTTCATTAGTTCCCACAGCCAATCCACTAAAGGTGGCTTGCCTTCCTCTATTGGCCTCCTTCCACACATCACCTCCAATATTAGAACTCCATAACTGAACAAATCAGTTTGCGTGGAGGCACGGCCTGTCTTGGCAAACTCTGGCGCCAGGTAACCAACTGTGCCAACAACTCGAGTCTCCTTAGCCACTTGACCATGATCATGCATTCTTGCTAGACCAAAATCACCAATTCTTGCATGCATTTCCTTGTCAAGTAAAACATTGCTAGCCTTAATGTCCCTATGCAACACTTTTGCCTCCCACCCCTCATGCAAGTATAAAACCCCTGATGCCACATCTTTCAAAATCTTAATTCTGTCTTCAAAACTCAACATGTTTCCCTTATCACATTCAAACAGCTTTTTATCCAAGCTCCCATTTTCCATATAATCATAAACCACAATCAGGCTGCCTCCACCTTTCTTGCACCAGCCTCTTAATGCCACCAAATTTCTGTGCTTTAGCCTACCAAGACTTGAAATCTCACTCAAGAATTGCCTTTCCCCTTCACAGTTGTCATGAGACATGCGCTTTACTGCAACCTCTGAACCCCCAGCCAAAACCCCTTTATAAACCTTCCCATTACCTCCAACTCCAATCACAATTTCATCAGCAAAACCCTTTGTTGCAGCATCAATTTCTTGATAAGTAATCCTATGTGGCCAATATTCCAATTCCCAATCTTCTATACCCTCTTTTTCCCTTTTTAGTCTCCTATTTCTCTTAATCAGAAATAATGAAGCTACAGAAGTGACCACAACAAGAAAGAAAAGTGACATTGTCATACCTACAATAAACCCCTTCGATCGATAAATTAGATCTTTAGGAAGCTCAAATGAAGGCAAACCTTGTGTGATCAAAGCATCACTAATCGAAAAATTAGAGTTACTAAAACTCCAAGCTAAAATCTTGTGACCTTGAGCAAGCATTCCAGTGGAGGCTGTGAACCCAACATACATCTCATCCTTAAAAACTTGAGAAAGATTCAGAGGGAAATCCAACAAAGGTTGCTTAGGCCTTTTCATACCAACTGGTGCCATAGTAACATTAATGTGGAAATCTGCATAGTCAATCCAAACTTGGTAGTTTTTTCCATTATTCAACTTTAAAGTCTCGAAATATTCTTCATTTAGGCTACCATTATCATTATACTTATTGTACTTATCAGGCCAATAGCCTGCTTCATGAACAAACACTGATTCAAGAGAATTGACATCAATTCCAACATGGTTGTTATTTATGTCATTGAATTCTTGATTCCTGAAAACATCAAACTCAACCCCAAAGACATGGTTATCGGGATTCCCATTATTTGTGAAGTTCAAGAAACCTAAATTCTGTGAAGAAGAACTCGACATACCTGTGGTGTGTGGCACAAACAAGAAAACCATGCCATGTCCTGGTAGCCTGTCCCTATAAGGCGCCATAGCAAAAATGAAAGATGTTGAAAAGGGAAGAACTTGAGATGAATTGGGTGCTTTAGTGACAATTTTTGAAGGGTGTAGAGCTCTACCATCTGAAAAGTAAGCTACATCAAGGGTAAGACTAAGTATTCCAGATTCAATTGTAGCATCTCCATATGCTGATATATCTGATGGTTTAAAGCTATTGAAGACAAAATCAGTTGCTGAAGCTGATTGAATACTAGAAAGTATGGTTATTAGCAGGTAGAGAAGAAGAGTTTTTAGGTATTGCTTCATTCTCAGAAAGAAGCACATGTAACTCTCATGCAAGAAAAACTTATGAGAAGCAACTGGTTACATAGGAAAAGGGGAATATTAAATGAATACTTGGTCAAAGATTTGACAAAAAATTCAAAGGGAAAAAGTAACCGCAAACCGTTTAAACTATAGCCGGCACATATATATAATACGTATAATCTATATAATATATATATATATATATATATATATATATATATATATATATATATTATATAATTCATATATAATCTATGTATATAAATTAGAAAAAATTAAACAACAAATCTGGCCGATATTTCTGTAAAAATCCCAAGATATTTCAGGACACTAGAAATATCCCAAAAAGAATAATCAAGTCTTAGTGATTGTTTCAACTAAAAGGAAAAAAGGTTAATGATCTGTGTCTAAAGTCAAGGAACTAAGAAAATGACAACAAAGAAAGGCTTCAACACGCAATTGTGAAGATAAAGTTAATTAACTAATTAGTGAGGAGGTGGAGAAAAGTAAAATGGCAGCTGCCAGCTAGAAGAAAAGGAAAGTCCACACAGAAAGTTTGACTCCTCCTTTGGGGTGAAGAAGTAACGCTTGTATTTACCTTTCTTTCTTTTTTTTCTATTTGGGTCATGTAGATTCATTGAAATAAACAAAAAGCAAAACAATTGGATACAAGGAAAAAAACAAATTGAATAGGAAAATCTTTCAGCATAAGCTGCAAACAGAGTGGAGAAGTGAAGATATTGAAAAAATAGGACAGCTAGAGAAATGGAATTAAAGCAAGAAAGAACCCAAATAAATGCGAAACAATAGTCAGTATACTTGTATAATTATCCCATTTATCCCCGCAACTAAGTGCATACTAAAGCTTCATGTTAAAAGCTTGGATTTTTAAGGTTTGACCAATGCAGTGTATTACCACTAAAATGGAACAGATTGTGCAGAAAATTGGAGATTTTAACACAGCATTCTGATACAGACACCAAAATAACACAAAAGCGCAAATTAAGTCGAGGAACAATAAAATTTAAAGACCTAACTTCAATATATGGGTCTTCACTGTAAAATTCTCCAAAAACACCCAAATATCAAATCAAGCACCGTAAAAAATGTTTTCCCAGTGCTTTGAAGGAGCAAAGCTAGAGCATTGAAGAACCTAAGTCGAAATCCTATTTTCTCTTCTCAAAAAGTTATCAGAGCTTTCACAAACTTGAAGTGATGAATGTTAGAAAATCAACAAGAACATCTACACCACTTATATGGATGAAGATAAGTGTAGAAGCCTTCTCTTTCTAAACTCTCTGCCTTCTCTCTAGGAAGAAGGGTAAATAGTGATCCCGTCACTATTCATCGGGCATATCATCGAAATCCTGCAAGGTAAGGTCACAAATTAGCTACCAAAAGAACACCTTACTGATTGTGAACAAACCATATCTGATTTCTTCCTAACATCTTTAGCCAATCGCATCAGATCTTTGATTTTGTCATTCGAGTTACTGTAGCAGCGTGTTAACTGGGCAGATTTCATCGCTGCTCTTTGTTTTCATTCTGTTTTTCTTTCTTCTTGATGGAGTATTGAAGAACTATGGATGCATCTTCCTCTCCCCAGCCTTTGGCTGTGGGAGAGATGATCTCAAATGACAACTCAAAACAAACATATGCTAATCAATTGATACAACAGAAGGCTGCAACTACTTTGAATCAAAAGTTGTTGAAACCAATTGAATATTTCACGGAGTCCCAACAATCAAGTTTTCAATGGAGGAAAGGATGGATTTCGCAAAAGAGGAAGGTTAACATCAAGCCATTGTAGTGAAGCTCTCTTCAAATGAACCAGATTTAATAGCCTTAAAAATGTACTGCCGAAATTTTTCGGCATCAAAGGACAATGTCTGATCGGTCAACTAGCACCTCGACAATTGCTTATCAGGGTGGATCAACATGAAGATTTCGTTAATTCACTTGCGAGGTCAGTTAAATACTTCAAATTCAATGGTAAGGAGCATCAAATCCGAATTTTCCCATGGTCCCTTGATTTTAAGGTCAATGAAGAAACCACGAAGGCAGTGGTCTGGATTTCCTTACCAAATTTGCCAACGGAGATGAGTAAGGTGGAAAAACTGCAAGGGGATGCTAGGGAGCTCCTAAATGCAAAGAGGGCTGCCCAGAATTTGGTAGTTGCTTCAGTGCAAGTTCAAAGTATTGAGCAGCAAAATGTGGAGGCTATTGTTGCATTGAAGGGAGCTGGGGATCGAGAAGCTGCTAGGATTGATGAACCTAATGCTAATCGACCAACCAACGCCAATCTTACTGCATTAAATACCAATCGTACTCTACAGTTGCAGATAAGGATTTACAAGAAAATGATGTTAAGAAGCAGCAGATACTGAATGTGCAGGCTGAAGTAGGGCAAAAGGCTGCTACTATCAATGAAGGTTTTGGTGTTGGTGTTCCTAAGGCTAGTTCAACCAAGCTTGTGCAACCTATGGATGGTGCTTCACAAATTGGATTGAATAAAGGAAACATTAGTCATAACCTTTTAAAAGTAGCAGGGACAGGACATATTGATGCAAGTACAAAGCTGGAGAAAATAGGTGTAGAACGTGTTGCTGCACAATTTGATCTAGTGGAAAAATCAGCAGGAGTAGCTAGACAAAGTACAAAGGAAGTTGGGAAAAAAATAAAAGGTCATTTGTATCACCTAGTAAAAGGGCTGCTAATGATTCCAAAAAACAAGAATTTACATCAGAAAATATTAGGTGTACAATTGCTTTTGAAGCCTTGACCATTGAACATGAAGATGGAGAGAATGATGCTGCTAAAAAATGCGAACAGGTGTTTGGAGATTCATATTCAAAATCTGGAAAATACAGCTATCCAACAAATGTAAAACAAAAGCAAAGTTCTTCAAAAACTACAATCCAGTAAAGGAACATGCTAATGGCCAACCTCAAGCTTCAGGCAGTAGCAATCAACAGCAACATTCCAAGAACGTAGATGGTCGACAAATTGTTTCGAAGGCCATTATTCCTATTGTTGCCCAAAAGACTGAGGTGATCAGCTCCAATACACCTAAAATGTATATTTCCAATCTTCACATCCAACAAATCATCAACGACACACAAAAGGCAAAGGTGATCAAATCCAAATTTTGGTTACAGCAACGTGAAGAGGATGACGAAGACGACAATGATATTATCAAAGAAATGTGAGGGAGCCAGCAATAAATTCCAAGATATGGATTCAAGAACGTCAATACTATGATGAAGAAGATTTTGAAATTGATTTTGTGGATGACTCTTCAGACGATGGTGAGACATGTAGTGGTGATAAAGAGATAAACATTAGTAGAGTCTCCAATTCCAAAAGGAGATAGCTACGCTAAGATAGGAACTGGAAGAAGGCTCAATGGAACAGCTCCAGATTTTATCCTTAGCTCAAGGCAGCAACATGGAGAAATAACCACAACTAAAATGAGGTTGATAGGGAATGCAGTAACGACGAATTCTGGGCAGCAGAAGTAGTTCACTTCATCTGTTTCTACTGCTAAACTTGGGCAGCAGCAGATGAATGAAAATGCACTCACAACTGCTCTAATAAGTGTACCAACAATCTCTTTGGATGACAGAATGTTACTTGATGCTTTGGTAAGTCCTACATCTTTCAAAAATTTAAGTGTACCTAATGTTACTAGCCCTGGAAGAATGACCAACACCAATAACCAAAATCAAACAAACGCAGTCTTGGTCACTAAAGGGGATAACACTTTGGTATCACAAGATTTTTCTAAGAAACTCCAAAACCTATAAATTTAGGCAGAGATGTTTATGAAGAAGATGAGGAAGATATTACTCTAAATCAACTCCGGGCAGCGGCAGCGAGGAAAGGCGATTTGTCGCCATTGCATAGCGGAAAAAATAGGAAATCTAGAACAAGGGATAGAAGATGGGATGGCAGGCAACACAGTTACGATGGAAAAGCAACACAAGATGTTGCCCTTAGGAAATCACCAATGAGAAATGCAAAGCAAAAGGCGAGTGTACCTACCACTTCCGCAAGGTCAAATAAATCCAAAAAGAAATGATAAAGTTTGAAGATTATTTGAAAAAAGCGGAAGAAGAAGCAAAAGAGCTACAATTTGGAGAATGCATAAGTTTCAACAAAGAAGACAAAGACTCAATCTGTTACACTGTATTATTTTGCCATTTTTTAAGTATTATCATCTGTAATATCATCACAGAGTATGCTATAAACTCTGTGATGATCACAGAACACTTAGTCTTAGCAAGTTCTTCCTTTTTGCATGCTTGCTAGTGAGGTTATTTTATGCCTCGATAGGATTAGTACAATAAGGGTAGCCCGATTGCGTTATATGGGTAACAATACCGATGCTATTGTACCCCTTCTTTGTACTTTTTCTATTTGTTGTATTTTCTTTTTCTTTTCTGATATTAATATAAAAACCTACCCTAGGCACTTGCCTAGTGGATTCAAAAAAAAACTTGAATTTTAAGTGTTGAAGACTGTGAATTCTATTGCGTTAAAACACAAAACCAAAAAATTGTTAGAAGAATAAAAAATTAGAAAAGAGTAAAGCGTAAGGAATTTTAATCCCCTCACATGTTGCCAAGGCAATGGATTAAATCCTTTCAGGATGAAACAGAATAAACCTTCCCGTAACAGAGCAAAATCACACTTACAAAATTGAGAGAGAGATTGCGAATTAGAGTGCAGTATTTTCAGAAAGAAGAAAGTTATGTATTTTTTCTGGAAAAGGTGTATGTTCAAAAGTTTACGTGTCCAAAATAAGCCGAAAGCGAAGTCATGCCTCAGAATTTATCGGAAAAGGTGTGATGTTTGTTCTGGAAAAGGTGTCTGTTCAAAAGTTCACGCATCCTAAATAAGCCGAAGCCGAGCGGCGGCGACGTGAGGGTCAACATTATGTTCCAGCATTGCTCCTGAATTAATCAACCAAGTAGAAGTTGAAGTTCGGTTGGAATCCATATAGTCTAGTAGTTTTTTACTATGAATAGCCCCCTATGGTTGATAGAGAGCTTACCTTATTTTAAGAGCTTTAAGAAGTGACTCTATATATATGCACACAAATATAGTTATCCCTTACCAATGAGGGACAAAGTTTAAAACAAAAGCGCACTTCATTCAAATTTTTGTGTTCTTTCATTTTATTTTTTACTATTTCCAATTCACGCTTTTAAACTTTAAAATTCGATGCTTAAATTCTTTGAAGCCCAATAATTTAAAGTCCAACAAAGACAAAATTAGTGCAAAATTAGAAAGGAATTACGGGTTGCATCACAAAAAGGAGTTAAGATTTAAGAAAGCTGAAGAGAGAGAGAGAGGCACATTAAAGAGAAAACAATACATCACAAATTCCGAAGGGGAGAACAAAGATGAATAGAGGAGGAAAGATTATCAGCTTGCAATTTCGAGAGGAAAAAAAGTTCCTTTTCCCAGAACGATTGTATTATGCACTAATACTATAAAAATATTTATCCAATTATTGTAGAATACTTGTAACATAATTATAAATAATATACATAATATAAAAATATTTTATTGTAGAATACTTGTACGATATTAATAGTTTTATTTAACAAATATGGATACATTAAAATAAAAAGAAGTAACATATAATGACAGATCAAGCTTACATTTACGGTAGAACTTTTACACTATTAACTGTATAGCTTAAATCCTTGAGCATGTTTGGAAAGTGATCGAAGAATTAAATTTATGTGTAGTTTTGTGTAATTATTTAGTTGGGAATGCTTGTCTAACCAAGTATTTAGATAAAACTATATAATTGAAGCGGTGTAGTGACACTCTTTAATATTTTTACCAAAAAAAAACACTCTTTAATATAAGCTAATAGTGTTATAAACTAAAGCAAAATACAAGAACAATAGAACAAGAACAATAGCAATAGAGAGAAGAGTAGAGAGAGTTCTTCTTATTGAGTTGAGAGGGGTGTATTACAATGGTAGAGAGCACCTCTATTTATAGGGAGGAGGAAGATCTTGCTACCAATAATAGGACTCTAAAATCTCTCTAATTAAGTACATTAAAGACATTCACCTTAAATAGAAGTGTAAGAATCTTCTATTTCATAACACTCCCCCTTGAATGTCTATTCAATGATGTGCCTCATAAAACCTTAAAACCAAAACCCAATGGGAAAAAATTAAAGTAAGGAAAAAGAGTACACATGTTTGAATATGCGCCTATTGGTTGCCTCGTTAAAAACCTTCCAAGGAAAACCCAGTGGGACAAAACCTTGTAAGGGAAAAAGAGTGCAACGCGCATTGACTCCCCCTAATGAGTACATCGATTTATATCCTTGAGCATTTGCATTCCAATCTTGTGCATCATCTTCAAAACGATCTTTGGTAGATGCTTGATGAATAAATCAACCATATTGACTTGAATAAATATTCCGCACCTTGAAATCATCATTCTTGATAGATATAAACATCTTCATATAATGTCGTGGAATAGCTCTTCAATATCTCCATAGATGCATTCTCAATGCCATCATGCTTATAGTTATAGCAATATACATATGTACACAAATTGTACTTAGGATGTGGTACTTCAGGACCAAGAATTGCATATGCTTCAAGCAACTTAAATCTTTCAAGTTAAGTCATATAAGTCGCATAATAGACTTTAGCTGCATATCAAGTTTTCATGTCATGCTAAACAAATAAGATATCGAAAATTGACTATACATACCTTTGCCTTTATACTTTCAAGCATATGAACTATAGGTTCAAAGCTACATGTCTTTCATATGGAATCAATTCTTCTTGAATTGTATCTCTTCCATTTAGTTGCTTTCTTTGAGTCAGCAAATGCGTATAGCATGCTTTGCAATATGTTGCAATTGCATTTCCTTTTTATGAACTACAGGTTCATATCATGATATTCGGGGATATACATGTACAAATGAAAATTCATCCCATGTAACACTTTCTCAAATGTTTATCATGTCTCCCCCTCATGTTAGTAAAGCTAACATGTTTCCTCAACTTTGGGAAATCATCTTTGTGCATTATGTCAATATACACAGCACCTTAGTAATAAGATGAAATTATTTGGTTCCTGACCTTGAACCACTTGTGAGGGGAGAATATACTCTCGTATACAACTTATATCAAACTGATATATACAACTTCGTTCTCATAATGAACAGTTTAGCTATTAAGTGGAAGCACTCAATAATTATCTTGCTAAACCAACTTTGATATAAACCAACTTATCAAGATGAACTGTCTTGAGTAGAGAATCTGGAAACTATGCTCGAAGTTAGATTACTGAGCGATTTACCTCGCAAGCACTGCCAGGCTGCGGGTTAATAACAATGGCGCATGTAACCATATCATAGATGCATCATATGTGGTATACATGGCAGGTGAATGGGCCCATATTCACCTTTGATATTTCCAGAATCAAGGGGCTTCAACCCGAACTCTTTAGTTGGTCAGTTCATTACTGAGAACAAGAACTTCTAGTTCTTTGATATTCACCTATGTGAATTTGCACATCATACTTCAAATGAGATGGCTAACACGAATGTCAACTGAATAAATTATCAATATTGGTAAATTTCAAATTTACACCATGACATGTGCACTTATCAATAAACTTCGGGTTTATTATGACATGGGTTTTATACCAATAGATATCCACTTTATTGTGGCATTCTTTCGTTTGTGTAGTACAAACTGGAGAACAAAGCGGGTAGCTTTTCATATACAAATTACCCCGCTACAAGTTGTAGTAATAGGAGAATCAAAGCCTTCCTTTATTTATAGTCTCAATATCATCAATCGCCTTCGCGTGTACTTTTGGAAACTGAATAAGTTTCTTTGAGACTTACTACAGCACAATACTCAATTGTGTTTCTCCAACATAGTAATAATTGGCTCTTCGAGAGCTCTCAATTAACTTTGTACTACCACAGGTTCATCAACATCCGTGTGGTGAATATCTTTCTTAAAGAGAAAGTTATACCATTATGGTCATGTCAAACTTATATGCAAGATATGTTTCTTGCATTATCGTTGTCCTTTAATGGTCATATTTCCAAAATACTTTGGCGTACAATAGGTACGCGACCAACGATCATTCATGCCATATATCATCTCAAACCTCCTTCTAGGGGTGAGGGTGGTATCATCTCAAGCCTCCTTCTAGGAGTGAGTGTGGTATATTCAATACCAATTTCATGTTCATATTCTTCCAATATTGAATATGTATTTGTGAATCACATTCACTTCGAGGATATGTGATTTTGTTATCCTTTTCAAATCTATAAATGCTTCAGGCATTTGATTTGCTATTCTTTGCAAATGGATAATCTTTTGTACCTCTTTCTTTCAAATAGAGGTATGTGGATCAAGATGAGATAATGATGCATTTTTCCACAAAATTTCCCGTTTGGTTTCACCAACTTCTCCCCCTAATTTTGGGAAAAGTGTCTCATCCAATTGACAGTCTGCAAATAGTGCAGTGAACAAATCTCCTGTCAATGTTTCGAGGTAGCGAATAATGGAGGACGCGTCAAACTCAACATATATTCCTAACCTCCTTTGCAAACCCATTTTGGTGCGGGATGGCGGTGCTACAGGCACATATACTGCGCATCCAAAGCTTCTTAAATGGGATATATTGGGTTCATGACCCAAAACCAATTGCAATAGGGAATATTTGTGATAATTCGTCAGTCAGAGACGAACTAGCATTGCTGCAAGCGAAATGGCGTGACCCTAAGCCGAGGCGGGCAGCCGACAAAGTAGCATTGCTGCATGCAAAATGGCGTGAACCCAAACCGAAATGGGCAGCCTCGTTTTCATGAAGAATTCAAGATTATTCTCATCTATTATCCATTAACTTTGCAAACGCAAGGTTGCGTGATAGCAACAAGCACACATTAGACCATCTACAGGATGCGTCTATCAAGACCATGAAATACCTAAACTACCCATTAGGTGGGTGAATAGGTCCACAAATGTCCCCTTGTATACGTTCCAGGAACTGGGGTGACTCAGTACCAACCTTTGTTGGGGATGGTCTGATAATCAGCTTGCCTTGATAACACGAAGTGCAAGGATATTCATTACTTGAAAGAATTTTGAAATTCTTTAACGGATGCCCATATGAGCTTTCTATAATCCGTCTCATCATGGTTGATCCTGGGTGACCCAGTCGATCATGCCAAAGTACAAATGTATTGGACTCAGTATTCTTTAGATTTACTGTTGAATGTGCCTCAATTGCACTAATTCTTGTCCAATACAGGCCACAAGATAAAGACGGGAATTTCTCAATAACCCTCTTTTTGGCCGGAGACATTCTTTGAAGTGAGGACGAGATATTCGAGATTATCTTCATCCATTGTCTCAATATTGTAGCCATTCCGGCGTACATCTTTAAAACTCAACAAGTTTCTTATAGACTTGGAGGAGAACATAGCATTCTCTATGATTAACGTCGTGCCCTTGGACAGAGTTACAATGGCTTTTCCGGAGCCTTCGATCAATTTACTTTCCATGGTATGACATACAAAAGAAATACAGGAACATAAGAATAAGCAAGTTCAATTCTTTTTGTGTCACATATTTTCAAAATCTGCTACTAACAGTTGACTAACAAAATCAGATATGTTGTCCATAATCAATTACTATGCAGTTTGAAATTTTCAGCGTTTTTCATAAGACAATCGATTATTAAACACACAATCGATTGTTGGAACATAGACAATCGATTGTTAAACACACACAATCGATTATTTGTTATTTTTGAAAAACTTCAGATCACACTGTCTTAAGACAATCGATTGTTCGATATAGACAATCGATTGTGGATGATTTTTGAAAAATTCCGGACCTCACTGTTTCAAGACAATCGATTGTTAGACAAAGACAATCGATTGTTGGCTATTTTTGAAAAATTCCAGAACACACTGTTTCAAGACAATCGATTGTTAGCCAAAGACAATCGATTGTTGATCAATTGTTTTTCAACTTTAATGCGAAAATAGTTGATAATCGACTAGTTTTTCAGGCTAGTCGATTACCCCCACTGGAAAATAAAAGTTTTATTGATATTTGAACATATTGAAGATATTCTAAAGAACTACTGCTAACATTGCTTTATGAACTAACTAATACGAGCTAATGCTAATGACTATTAGTTTATTCACTAACTAATACAAATAAGTAGAACAAAATCAAATAACTTCATCTTCTTTCATCATGGTCCCATCGCCGATTAGGTGGTCTATTTTCCCCTCGGGTTGCTCAAAGAAGTCTGCCACATTCAGGTGGGTGATGTCCTCATTGTCGTCATAGACAAAGTTTGTTTCAGGGCCTTTTCTCTTTCGAGATGCTTGATAAAGGTCAACCAAGTGTCTTGGTATACGGCAAATCTTTGACCAGTGCCCTTTCCCACCGCAACGATAACATATAGTTTCTGAACTATTTGCCTTAGGATCTTCGGGATCCCGTTTCTGCTTTCGGTGGTTATCTCTCTTTGGGGGGTGACGGACTTCTTTGGAATTTCTTCCTTGTCCACGTCCTTGGCTTTGACCCCGTTTATGACCGTGATCGTGGTCCCTTTTATGTTTGGCATAATGCGAGTGCACCATATCTGCTTCAGGCAGTGGTGTAGACCCAGTTGGTCTATTTTCGTGATTTCTCATGAGCAGGTCATTATTTCGCTCAGCCACTAGTAAGAGAGAAATCAGTTCAGAGTACTTCGTAAAGCCTTTCTCTCGGTACTGTTGCTGCAGTACCATATTGGAGGCATGAAACGTTGTAAACGTTTTCTCAAGCATATCGTAATCGGAGATGTTATCTCCACATAGCTTCAGTTTAGAAGTAATTCTGAACATAGCAGAATTATATTCAGAAACGGACTTAAAGTCCTGTAGCCTCAGATGGGCCCAATCATATCGTGCTTGTGGCAGAGTGACCAACTTCAGGTTGTCATATCTCTCCTTTAAGCTGTTCCACAAAACGAGTGGATCCTTGACGGTGAGATATTCAATCTTCAAACCTTCGTCAAGGTGGTGGCGCAAGAAAATCAAGGCCTTCGCACAATCTTGGGTGGATGCTTTTTCTTTATCTTTGAGGGTGTCTCCGAGACCCATAGCATCTAGGTGGATTTCAGCATCCAACACCCATGTCATATAGTTCTTGCCCGAAATTTCAAGGGCAACGAACTTTCTTTTCATAATGTCAGACATATTCGAAAATTAAATTAGGAAGAGGGAAAATACCTTGGATTTTCGAGAATGATACTTGAGACGGTAGAGTTTCGTGCTGATAACGTGTTATAAACTAAAGCAAAATACAAGAACAATAGAACAAGAACAATAGCAATAGAGAGAAGAGTAGAGAGAGTTCTTCTTATTGAGTTGAGAGGGGTGTATTACAATGGTAGAGAGCACCTCTATTTATAGGGAGGAGGAAGATCTTGCTACCAATAATAGGACTCTAAAATCTCTCTAATTAAGTACATTAAAGACATTCACCTTAAATAGAAGTGTAAGAATCTTCTATTTCATAACAAATAGAACTTTCTTAATTTTTTTATATTTTCAAATATATTATATTAGTACTATTCCTTTTATACTATTTCTCTTTCATTTTTCTTATCCTCCTTTTCCAACCTTCTAATGCATTGTTTATGGTGTGCTTCCACATAATTTTGCAACCTATCATATTTTACTTCTTGCTTTTTTTATGTTTCTTAGTTGTTAAAGATAATTTTCTTATTTTATTAAATTTTATTAATATGCATTAGTATAAATAATTATTAAAAAGCCCTCTAAACTCATATCTATAAAAAGTGCAACAAATCATAAAGTTTATATTATGTTCATATGAATTGGTAAATTTTTAATTCATAATTAAAGTTTTATTTATTATTTTAAATGACGATATTAGTTATGTAAAATATAGCAAGATACTGATTATTCTTTATGATAACAGTCATCAACATATAATTATTTAATACCTTTATTTTGAAAAAGAAATATAATTTAAAAACCTAGTTATAATTTCTAATATTTAGTATATATACATGTATTTCTCACACATTAAAATTGCTAAATTTATATTTTACTAACTCTTTTTCTAATTATTAGTATAAATATTCATATAAGTTGGTAAAATAATTAAATTTTTATTAATTACTTATTTTTAAGATATTGATTATGTTTTATGATATTATCTACAGTTTATAATTATTTAATATAATTTTGCATGAGAAATATTTTATTTAAATACCACAAAATTAATTAACTATTGATATTTCTTATTTAGGTATATGTTTGTCATACAATAAAATTTATCCACGTACTAATCTGATTTATTATTTACAACAACAACAACAACTACCCAGTATACTCCCATCATGTGGGGTTTGGGGAGGGTAATATGTAGACGAGCCTTACCCCTACCCGAAAGGGCAGAGAGGCTGTTTCCAATCGACCCTCGGCGCATAGGATAAAAGGAAAAACAGCTGTAAAACAAAAACAAAGACAAAAACAAAAACAATAGAGCATTAGTAACTCCCGCAGAAATAGCGTAAATAATTATCTAAACATAAGAAACATAAATACAATCGCATGCAATAATATCATACAGTAACTACCATAACTAACAACCATTGGGGGGACATAAGCTAAAACACAAATCATCTATGGGTATCCCTGCTGGCCCACACCCAACCCCGGTTGAGGCGTACGAAGAACTCTAGGAGCCCCTAACCTACAACCCTGATTCTAGACCTCCAGACTCTCCTATCAAGGGTCATGTCCTCGGAAACCTGCATTCTAGTCATGTCCTGCCTAATCACCTCTCCCCAATGCTTCTTAGGCCTCCCTCTGCCTCGCCGACCGCCAACAATCTCCAGCCGCTCACAGCTCCTCACCGGGGCATCGGGACCCCTCCTCCGAACATGCCCGAACCACCTCAGCCTCGCTTCTCGCATCTTCTCATCCACCGGGGCCACCCCTACCTTCTCTCGAATAACTTTATTCTTAATCTTATCTAGCCTGGTGTGCCCGCACATCCACCTAAGCATCCTCATCTCCGCAACCTCCATTCTCTGAACATGATCTGATTTATTATTTAACTATGTAGTTACACTTGTCCAACCAAATAAGACACTGAGTTACATAGTAATTACATTGAGGCAAAGAAATAAGCTAATATTGTAGTTTTTATATTAAGTCTGATATGGTAACCTAAAATTATATGGTAGTGTTTATATTTTGAAATCTTTTTCCGCAGGTAAATACATAGCCGCACCATCGACATCGGAAGCAATTTGGAATATGAGAAATGGTTGGCAAACATTATAATTCCATATTTCAGAGAAAGAAACAACAACAACAACAACAACAACTACCCAGTATACTCCCACCAGGTGGGGTCTGGGGAGGGTAATATGTAGGCAGTCTTACCCCTACCCAAAAGGGCAGAGAGGCTGCTTCCATGCGACCCTCGGCGCATAGGACAGAATGAAAAGCTGCATTGGAAAACAAAGACAAAATTAGTAACCAAGGCAAGACCAAACAAAATAACAAAACAAAGCATAAGTAATCCTGCAGAAATAACGTAAATGGTTATGTAAACATAAAGAACATAAATACCGTCGCAACCAAGAGGGGACCTAGGCTAAAACACTAGGCATCGGTGGGTAACCCTACTATCCCACACCCAACCCCGGGTGAGGCGAACGAAGGACTCTAAGAGCCCCTATCCTGCAACCCTGATTCTAGACCTCCAGACTCCCCTATCGAGGGTCATGTCCTCGGTAACCTGCATTTTAGTCATGTCCTGCCTAATCACCTCTCCCCAATGCTTCTTAGGCCTCCCTCTACCCCGCCGACCACCAACAATCTCCAGCCGCTCGCAGCTCCTCACCGGGGCATCGGGACCCCTCCTCCGTACATGCCCGAACCACCTCAGCCTCGCTTCTCGCATCTTCTCGTCCACCGGGGCCACCTCTACCTTCTGTCGAATAACTTCATTCCTAATCTTATCCAGCCTGGTGTGCCCACACATCCACCTAAGCATCCTCATCTCAGCAACCTTCATACTCTGGACATGGGAGTTCTTCACGGGCCAGCACTCTGCCCCGTACAACATCGCAGGTCTAACCACGGCTCTGTAGAATTTCCCTTTGAGTTTGTGTGGGATTTTCTTGTCACACAGGACCCCAGAAGCAAGCCTCCACTTCGACCACCCTGCTCCTATCCGATGGGTGACGTCCCCGTCAATCTCTCCGTCCCCCTGAATCACAGACCCAAGATATCGGACACTGTCCCTCTTGGCGATGGCCTGAGAACCAAGCATCACATCCCTGCCCATCCCACTCGGCTCGTCACTGAACTTGCACTCCAGATATTCAGTCTTAGATCTGCTTATCTTGAAACCTTTAGACTCGAGGGTCTGTCTCCATACCTCTAACTTCTCACTAACACCGGCCCTCGTCTCGTCTATCAATATAATATCATCAGCAAAGAGCATACACCAGGGCACATCCCCCTGGATATGACGGGTTAGAGCATCTATCACTAAGGCGAACAACATGGGACTCAGCGCCGATCCTTGATGGAGCCCCATTACCACAGGAAAATGGTCTGAATCGCCACCCACCGTCCTCACCCTAGTCTTAGCCCCATCGTACATGTCCTTGATAACTCTGATATAGGCTTCTGGCACACTCTTCGCCTCCAAGCACCTCCATAGCACCTCCCTCGGAACCTTGTCATACGCCTTCTCCAAGTCGATAAGCACCATATGCAGGTCCTTCTTCTTATCCCTGAATTGTTCCGCCAGCCGCCTGACTAGGTGAATAGCCTCAGTGGTGGAGCGGCCCGGCATGAAACCGAACTGGTTCCCCGATATATTCGTCGCCCCCCTCATTCGCGCCTCAATCACCCTCTCCCAAACCTTCATCGTGTGGCTCATTAGTTTAATACCCCTATAGTTGTTGCAGCACTGGACGTCCCCCTTGTTCTTGTACAAGGGCACCACTGTACTCCACCGCCACTCATCCGGCATCCTCTTAGTCTTGAGTATCACGTTGAATAGCCTAGAGAGCCACTCCCCTCCAGGTTTACCCATGCACTTCCAAAACTCCACCGGGATCTCGTCAGGCCCGGTTGCTCGACCCCTACTCATCCTGCGCAACGCCCCTAAGACCTCCTCCACCCTAATGCGCCTGCAGTACCCAAGGTCTCTATGACGCTCTGAATGCCCCAGCTCCCCTAGCTCTATGCTCCGATCCCCCTCCTCGTTAAGAAGGTCCCGAAAGTACGCCTGCCACCTCTGTATGACTTGCGATTCCCCCATCAGAACCCTACCATCCTCGTCCTTGATACACCTGACCTGGTCTAGGTCACGGGCTTTCCTTTCCCTTGCTTTAGCCAGCCGAAATAGCTTCTTTTCCCCACCTTTCTCCCCTAGTTCCTCATACATGCGACCGAACGCCGCGTTTTTAGCTTTCGTGACTGCCATCTTAGCTTCTCTTCTCGCCTCCCTGTAGGACAACCTGTTCACTCTCCGCTCCTCCTCGCTTGTGCTCCCTGCCAACCTTGCGAACGCCGCCTTCTTCGCCTCCACTTTTCCTTTGACTACATCGTTCCACCACCAATCACCCTGATGCCTACCTGAATATCCCTTAGAAACCCCGAGCACGTCCCGTGCTACCCCCCTAACCAAGTTAGCTGTCGCTGACCACATAGCGTCTGCTTCCCCATAACTTCTCCAAGCTCCGCCCTCCTCTAACCTCCTTTCCATCTCCTGAGCTTTCTCCTTGGACAAAGTTCCCCATCTAATCCTCGGCTGACCCCGGGCGCCCCTCCTCTTCTTCTTCACCCAGAGATCAACATCCATCACTAGGAGCCTATGCAGAGTTGAAAGAGACTCTCCCGGGATAACTTTGCAATCCTTGCACAGACCCCTGTCGCTCCTTCTGATGAGGATGTAATCAATTTGAGTCCTCGCCGCCGCACTCTTGAAGGTGACCAAATGCTCCTCCCTCTTCCGGAATGATGAGTTCGCAATCAGGAGCTCGGAAGCCCTGGCGAAATCAAGCAGCGAAGTGCCTCCTCCGTTCCTGGCCCCAAAGCCAAAGCCCCCGTGCACCTCATCGTAGCCACCAGCCTCGGCCCCAATATGACCATTAAAGTCCCCTCCAATAACTAACTTCTCCGACTGGGGAATACTCCTCACCAGATCGTCCAAGTCCTCCCAGAAGCGCCTTTTAACCTCCTCGTCTAAGCCTGCGTGCGGCGCGTAAGCGCTGACCACATTGAGGACCCCACCCCCAATAACCAGCTTAATAGCCATTAACCTATCGTTCACTCGCCTCACCTCGACCACGGACTCCCTTAGGTCCCTATCAACCAAGATGCCTACTCCATTCTTACCCCTCTCGAGCCCGGAGTACCACAGCTTAAACCCATCAGCGTCCCGCGCCCTAGTCCCTTTCCACCTAGTCTCCTGGACGCACGCTATGTTAACCCTTCTTTGTTGGAGAACCTTCGCTAACTCGATGGACTTACCCGTCAGAGTACCTACGTTCCAGGACCCAATCCTTAATCTACGGGCGACCGCCGCCCTCTTCCCACCCTTACCTCCTGCCCTGCCCGAAATGCCACCCCCTGCACCCCTACACACCCCCGCAACCACCACCCCCTCCTGAGGACATAACCTTACGCTATCATTACTCGTTGCGGCCACTATCCAGTGACACAGACGCACTAAGGCTAAAAACGCAAATGTAGCAAACTAGATAACAACAGAATAGACCACACTCGGAATGCTAGTAAAAATACGTAAAGAATGTGCACAAAATAAGCAAGAGAGCGGGAGGTACCAACTCCCGGTGGAAAAACCTGGAAGTGTGCTTTGCTGCGCCCGAGTTCTCCTGAATCTTAGCAAAGTGCGCGGCTCTATTGCGTCCTGCCGTGAGTCTGAATGAGAGCTTGGACGACAGTTGTCGGAGATCCTCGCCGTTGAAATAGGTACCTGTCCAAGAAAACAGAACACACCCACAAAACGCAGGGGTAGAATAGAAGGAAAAGAGCAGTAGTTGCCGGTAAAATTTCCGGCGAACAGAAAAGTGGCTAGATGAACAATGAAGAATGAAAGTGACCAATAAAAAATTCCGAGAGTACCAAGTGGGTCGGAAAAATAGGGTGAGAAATCTGTCCAAAAGAAGCCGGCGGAAAAAGTGCCCGGAAGTGGGCTCACGCGCGCGGCGCGTGTGGGGAAGCGGCGGCGCGTGGCAATGAAGAATGAAAGTGACCAATAAAAAATTCCGAGAGTACCAAGTGGGTCGGAAAAATGGGGTGAGAAAGCTGTCCAAAAGAAGCCGGCGAAAAAAGTGCCCGGAAGTGGGCTCACGCGCGCGGCGCGTGTGGGGAAGCGGCGGCGCGTGGGCGGCGCGTGGGAGCGCGTGCTGTGGTTTCCGGCGACGAAATTTTCAGAAAATGTGCGCCAGACACTGTGTGTCACAATGGTGTGAGAGGTGAGTCCAAGAAACTCCCGAGGGATGTCGAAACACTGTCGGAACAGTGTTCCGGGCAGTGGGAGTAAGGGGGGAGAAGGTGGGGTAGTGGCACTTACCTGGTGGTTACCTGGGGGTGCCGGCGACCCGCCCGGTGATGGTGGTGAAGCTGGTGGTGTGAGCTTAAAGAGAGAGAGGAGAAGAGAGAGAGGGGGAAAGAGCCGTTAGAAGCCGTTAGAAAGAAAAAAGATGAAAAAAGGGATTTTAACATAGAATTGACTACATGTGAGGCATATTACTGGAGTTAGGATATCTCGATTTTGTTTTCCAATATGACACCTCAAACAAATAGAAATTTGACAACACTGTTTTTTCCTTTGTAATCCCACTTCCTCTAGTTGAGGTGGTTGGTTCAGAACCAAATTTATACAGTCGATTGGCTTTTAACTTACTATTCAAAGCTTTAGCGACTAACTATAGATGAGCTTAAAAATCAAGTTGCCAGTGTTGCTTATGGTGATCACCAGTAAATAAGCTCATAAAACTGTAAAATGAAACAGGAAAATTGGAAAAGCATTCTTCCCCATCTCTGTTTACTTCACAAAGTTTAACATTCCACCCCGACAAGAAAATTTTGCATTTTGCTTAATCTCCATATTTGTGAACTTGTATGAGCTTTGTGACAAAGAAATGAACCTTGGGCCCAACAAACTTTTCTTCGGATACCCCTAACGCCCGAGGCTGGACATGGGGCCCAACTTCAGAAAACGAGAATTGGGATGACTCATGCTTTCATACCATATTAAAGAAATAGACTTTCGATCTAATTCAAGTCCAAAAACTAGCTCATGAGTTGAGGATTGTCTAAACCATATTTAAGGAGACCACTCTTCACACTTTGCATAGCTCATCTAAGTTCGAATAAATAAGGTATTGGACTGAGAGAATATACGTGACAAAATATTGTATAGACTTGTATATTACCTTGTATACACATTGTATATTTACTGTATACACATTGTATGTTCACTGGGCTATGATGATTGGACTTGTATCTGAGCCTAGCGCTTATTTAATTTTGGGCCGGTTCACCCGACCCACTGATGTAATATGTATATAGGTTAGGTAGGAGATATTTTACAACACGGATTTTCATTTTCATTTCTTTTCTGTTTAATCAAATCCTCTGGCTTCCAGAGTCTTCTCTCAGACGCTCCTCTTTCTCTCTAGATTCTCTCTTTACATTCTTCATGATTTTTCGGTTTAATCTTAATGTTTACATGGTATCAGAGCCTAGACGACGATCCGACTATGTTATTCTGCATCTCGTTGTTCTGGTTGAAGTCTCTTTTGAGATTTTTTAGGGTGTTTCTGAGACCTTACGGTCGATGACGATGCCGATCTAAATAGGATGCTTTTCTGAGACTTTCTTCGTGATATCTGAGTATATCTTCTCCACTCGAACGTTCCGGGAGGTTTTCCGATGATTTTTGGATGATTTTTCGGTGACCTATCGGCTTCTAGGGTTTCTGGTGGTTTAGCCTAGCGTTTTACTGCTATCCGGTGGCTCGATCTTCACTCAGTGGATGTTTAGGGTGACTTTCCGACATCCCTGACTGTATTTCCAGTAAGGTTTGCAACGGTTGCACCTAGGGTTTTGTACCTAGGGTTTTCTCTGATTGATTGAAGGTCGATCTTCTCCGGTCGCGAAGAAGGAGGGTAACTCTGTACTTCTCTTGAGTATTGTATACTTTGTGTGTGATTATTTGGCATCGTGTGTGAATATCTGGTTTCGTGATATTTTGCTTGTCGAAACTGTTTTTCTTTTCAAATTGGTGCATTAATCATGACTTCTAATACGAATACTGGTACCTCCTCCTCGGTAGACTCTACCAGTCCTCTCTTTGTATACTCCTCTGATGTCCCTGGGGTCTCTCTTGTTCCCACTACCTTCTCGGGAAGTGGTTATGGGGGTTGGAGGTGAAAAATGTTTGTTGCATTATCTGCTAAAAATAAGATTGGTTTTGTTGATGGCACGTGCTCCCGACCAGCCACTAATGTGGTTCAACAAAGGTTATGGGATAGGTGCAATAACATGGTGATTTCTTGGTTAACTGCCTCCCTCTCCCCACAAATTGCTGAAAGTGTGCAGTATTCTGATACTGCACAAAGTATATGGTCCCAACTTCATGCCAGATATGGCACTGCAAACAGGACCAAAATTTTTGAGTTGAAAAGAGAGTTGTCCCACACCTCTCAAGGGCCCTTAGATATAGCTTTGTATTTTAATAAGCTAAAAGGTCTGTGGGATGAACTTGATTCAATGTGTGTTAATCATGGTCAAAGATGTGTTTGTGCTGCCAAAGATGGCATAGTACAGGAAAGTGATGAAAATAAGGTCTTTCAGTTTTAATAGGTCTGAATGAAGCATATATGGGGGTAAGGAGTAATCTCTTAATGATGCAGCCTTCTCCAACCCTTGACAATATCTATAATATGGTCCTCAATGATGAGAAGCAAAGACAAGTTCAGTCTCCTTCTCACTTTAATCCAGACTCTGTCTCTTTCAATGTCCATACTAATAGGCCTCCTGTTGGATTTAACAAGGCCACAATGCATATTCCTCCTTCTCCTTTCAGACATAGAGTCAATTTTGATCTAGCCAAAGGACCTTTATTCTGTAGATACTGTAAAAAATCTGGACACTTAATTGATAAGTGTTTCAAGATCCATGGGTATCCACAAAGTACAAATTTTAACAAGGGGAGGAGACCTGCTGCTGCTCATCTTAGTGCTGGTATGGATTTTCCTCATTCTGAAGGACATATGTCTGTTCCCCAAGGGAATCCTCCTGAAAGCCATCAATCTGTTGCGAAAATAGATGGCCAGAGTTCTGTGATACCAGGGTTGAGCAGACAAGATTATGATCAGTTGATGAATTTATTACACCAGACCCAGTTAGGGGACTCCACTGCTCAAAATCCTTCTCCCATGTATTCTGCTAACTTTGCTGGTATTATGTTAACTGAGAACCCTATTTCTGACTCCAAACTCTGCCTACTTACTAATATTAATTATGTCACCTGGATTATAGATTCAGGTGCCTCTAATCACATGACACATGATAAACAGTTACTTTTTAACATCACATTCACTCTGCCATATCTTGTCACTCTTCCTAATGGCAATAAAGTGAAAGTAACATGCACAGGCTCTTTTGCATTGACTCCTTCCATCACTCTTCACAATGTACTGCTAGTTCCTTCTTTTAAACACAACTTGATTTCTGTCCACAAGTTAGTGAAGCAGTTACATTGTATAGTTATGTTCACTGAACATTCATGCTTACTACACATGATACAGGACCCTTCTCTGAGGAGGCCTCTGGATCTTGGTAGAGAAGCTGCTGGCTTATATAAACTGGCTTGGGTTCCTCCTTCCCCTTCTTCCTCTGTTAGTTGTTCTACTACTTTTGTTTGTTCTGTGTCTGCTTCTTGTAATGATGACACTTTGTTTGATAGCAAGGTTGTTGCACTGCCTTCTGTGTCTGTTTCTTGTAATGATGACTTTTTGTCTGATAGCAAGGCTGTACCATTGCCTTCACATGTATATAGTTCCATCTGTAATAATGATCTTACATCTGACATGAATTACATTTGGCACTTAAGACTTGCTCATACTCCTTTTGCAAATATGAAATGTATTTCTGGTTTGTCTTTTCCATTTGCTTCCAAACAACCTTTTGTTAGAAACACGTTCTCAATGCAATATACTAAACGTGTACTCTTGTGTAGGTTTTGATGAATGACAAACGAAGCAAAAATTGATATATGACGGAATTCAAGTACAAGCGCACAATGGTTGCGAATAAGATTGAAGTTCAAGATATAGCTTTTAATTGTTATTGAGTTGTTCTAAATTGTAATCTCGATCCTATAACTTGACTCATAGTATGGGCTCTCTCATAAAACTATTTTCCAAAATCATGCATATTTAATTCTGTGTCAAAAAGATTTTAAATCATGCATATTTACATTAGACAAAATGTTTTCTAAACATGCCTCAAAAATCTGGGCTAAAATAATCGATTATGTACTTATGATAATCGATTGTTTCTGAGCCAAGACTGCATGACAATCGATTATGAATTAATGGTAATCGATTGTGAGTAAGACAGTGAACATCAGGTTTTTCCAAATCTGCATGATAATCGATTGTGAACAAATGACAATCGATTGTTGTTGAGGTAAAGTTTTTCAATACTCAAAATAATCGATTATGAACTAATGGTGATCGATTGTGTTGAGTTGATGTCTTCCAGTGATTTTAAATTTAATTAAGTAATCGATTATGTCTTTAGATAATCGATTATCACTGAGACAGTAAGTTTTATGATTTTCAGAAAATAACAAATAATCGATTGTTACATTGGACAATCGATTGTCAAAGAGACAGTGTCTAAAATGTTTTTCAAAAACTGATAAGTAATCGATTGTTGACTTTGTGCAATCGATTGTGAAGCTGACCGTTGTCGTAAAGTTTTCAAATACCGTCAGGTAATCGATATTGATTTTGTATAATCGATTATTTTGATTAAAATTCGGAAAAGATTTTTTGAACATTGCCAGTAATAGATTATGGATTGTAAGTAATCGATTATCAAGCGTAAAATCTGGGATTGAATTTTGATCTGACTGGCAGACAATCGAGTGTTGGGGTTTGACAATCGATTGTCAGTGAGTAAAATTAGCAACTCTTAATTGGCAATTAGGCAACGGTAATGCCAAGTTTTTCAACTATAAATACAGCTTCATTTCAGTGTTTTAAACACAACAACATACACAAACTGATCATTACATTGCTATAAGCTTTCATTCAATTGTTCTTCATTTTCTACTCATTTCATAAAGCTTTTGAGAGCCATATTATTGCTTAAAGTTGTTGTGATCTTGAACATATTCTTTTACTCATATCTACTCAATAAGGAGTACTTTGGTTAAGTGAGTGTCCAAGTATTTGATATACTTGTAAGAGAATTGCGATTCTCTTGTTTCAAGGAACTTGCGTTTCCTTGGGTGAAGTCTTTGAGATTGCGATCTCCGAGCAACTGTTTGAGGCTTGTGTCCTCAAGTGTGTAACGGTTTGTTGAGCACCCTTAAGCTTAACAAGATAGTGAAAAATCTCGAGAGAGTCTCTCGGGGACTGGACTAACCACGTTGGTGGCCAACCAGTATACATCTTTGTGTAAGTTTATTTTTCTGCATTTATTTTACTCCCTGCAAAGTTTAAATTCCGCAAGAAAACGCTAAATTCTATTAATACGCTATTCACCCCCCCCCCCTCTAGCGTAAAGCGTAGTTTCTAACACCTTTTCCATGTTCAGTCTGTCCTATGGCAAGACAGACTAGGCTTCCATTTCCTGATAGTTCCATTAAGACTTCTAGACCCTTTCAACTGATTCATGTGGACACTTGGGGAACTTATCATACTCCAACCTCTTCTGGTTGTAGATATTTCCTTACAATTGTTGATGATTTTTCTAGGGCAACATGGACACACTTAATGGGATCCAAAAGCAATGATTTTTCTATGCTTAAGTCATTTCTTTCTCTAGTTAAAACCCAATTTAGTGATGTGGTTCAAACTATTATAAGTGACAATGCCTTAGAATTGGGATCTAGCATTGATGGTATTTCCTTTTTTAGCAGCCAGGGGATCATACATCAAACCTCCCGCTCTCATACCCCTCAACAGAGTGGTATTGTTGAGAGGAAGCATAGAACCCTCCTTGAAACCTGTAGGGCTTTGCTTTTTCAATCTGGCATGCCTGTATCTTTCTGGGGGGATTGTTTCTTGACTGCCACCTACCTACTAAACAGAATACCCACCAGATTACTTCATAATAAATCTCCTCATGAAGTCTTGTATGGGAAAGTTCCAACCTATACTCACTTGAGAACATTTGGTTGCCTTGCCTATGCCACTGTCCCAATCCCTCAAAGGGACAAGTTAAAGCCAAGAGCCATTCCTTGTGTTTTCCTGGGATATCATTTTGCCAAAAAGGGTTATAGATTGTATGATCTTGCTTCAAAAAAATATTTGGTCTCCAGGGATGTCATATTTCATGAATCATGTTTGCTTTTAAAACTGTGTCTTCTTCTGCTCATCCTTCTGCTTCATCTTTTCCCTTTGTTCCTTCTAGAGAACATGATGATGATTCTGATCCTCCCATACTTCTCTCTCCTCCCTCTTCTCCCACATCTGTGCAAGTGCCTTATACTGTCCCTGCCTCTACTAATTCTGCCTTCCCTTCTTCTTTCAATCCTGACATCTCACCTCCTGTTTTGGCTTCTTCTCCTTCTGTTCCTGCTCCCAGAAAGTCTCAAAGACAACATAATCCTCCTTCTTATCTTAAGGACTATGTCTGTTAACTACCTGCCTTCTCTGGTTCATCTTCCTCCTCTTTGGAATCTGAGCCTCTATATTACTCTCAAGCTGCATCTGTTCCAGCATGGCAAGCTGCCATAAGACAGGAGTTTGATGCTTTGGACACTAACCATACTTGGGATGTTGTTCCTCTTCCTCATGGTAAGAAACCCATTGGTTGTAAATGAGTTTATAAAATAAAATACAAGGCTGATGGCTGTGTTGAAAGGTATAAAGCCAGACTTGTTATTAGAGGTGATACTCAGGTTGAAGGTATTGACTTCACTGACACCTTTTCTCCTGTGGTTAAAATGTGCACAGATAAGTGTCTCATTGCTGTGGCTGTGAAAAATCATTGGACTTTATTTCAACTAGATGTTAATAATGCTTTCTTGCATGGTGATTTGGATGAGGAGGTCTATATGAAGCTTCCTCTAGGTTTAGTTGTTTCTGCTACTGCCTCTGTTTCTGCCCCCTCTGCCTCTACTGCTCCCCTTGTTTGCAAATTAAACAAATCCCTATATAGGCTCAGACAGCTTCCAGACAATGGTATGCCAAGTTGTCTTCTGCCCTCTACTCCAGAGGCTATAGGCATTCTTTGAATGATTATTCCCTATTCATCAAAGGTATACCAGGGTCCCTTGTGATTGTAGTTGTCTATGTGGATGATATCATCCTTACTGGGGATGACTGTGATGAAATTGCTGCCCTGAAACTGTTTCTGGATGATCAGTTTAAAATTAAGGACCTAGGGTCCTTACATTAATTTTTAGGCATTGAGATGTCAGCTGTTCCTGGTGGGATGATTCTTAATCAGCACAAATATATTTGTGATTTGCTGCAACAGTTTGACTGTGTCAATGTCTCTTCTGTTGTCTGTCCTTTGGATATTAATGCAAAATTACATGCTGATTCTGGTGACCTTTTACCTTCTCCTGATTAGTATAGGAGTCTTGTTGGTAAACTCTTATTTCTGACCCATACTAGGCCTGACATCTGTTTTGCTGTGCAACATCTGAGACAATTCCTCAAATGCCCCAGACTCCCATATATGACTGCTGCCCTTCATGTGCTGAGATATCTTAAGGGCACTTCTTCTCTGGGTCTTTTTTTTTCTGATTGCACTGATTTCACTGTTATTGGTTATTCTGATAGTGACTGGGCTGCATGCCCTGATACAAGGAGGTCTATTACTGGGTTCTGTATTACTCTAGGTGGTTGTCTGATTAGTTGGAAATCTAAGAAACAACCAGTGGTTTCTTTATCATCTGCTGAGGCTGAATACAGGGCCCTCAGTAAGGTTGTTGCAGAACTATCATGGTTGTCTCGTTTGTTTCATGATCTTGGTATCTCTGTTTCTCTTCCTTTTTCTGTGTATTGTGACAGCCAGGCTGCTATTCACATTGCTAAGAATCCTGTTTTTCATAAACGGACTAAACATATTGAAGTGGATTGTCATTTTGTACGTGATCAGCTCCAGCATGGCCTCATTCGACTCTTTCATATCTCTACTACTCGTCAGCTGGCTGACCTTCTAACCAAGCCCTTGCCTGGCACTGCTCTTCATCCCTTGTTGCTCAAGTTGCAGGTGGTCTCCCCCTCCAACTTGAGGGGGGGTGTTGGACTGAGAGAATATACGTGACAAAGTATTGTATAGACTTGTATATTACCTTGTATATACATTGTATATTTACTGTATACACATTGTATGTTCACTGGGCTATGATGATTGGACTTGTATTTGAGCCCAACACTAATTTAATTTTGGGCCGGTTCACCCGACCCGACCCACTACTGTAATATGTATATAGGTTAGGTAGGAGATATTTTACAACACGGATTTTCATTTTCATTTCTTTTCTGTTTAATCAAATCCTCTGGCTTTCAGAGTCTTCTCTCAGACGCTCCTCCTTCTTTCTAGATTCTCTCTCTACATTCTTCATGATTTTTCGATTTAATCTTAATGTTTACATAAGGAATGTTGCAGTAAGTCAGTAGTCAGTTTCGAGTTAATCATATTATGTAGTGGGATACATGTGGATTCATATCACTGATCCCAACAAGTTCGGCGTTGAGGATTAGTTGGTTTATTGATTGAAAAATCTTTGTTTTGGACAAGCTGCTAGTACCACATACAAACAATTATAATGAAAATTTCAAACCAATATGTACAACCTTCAATACACACCAGATTTACACTGCTTTAAACCAATATTTACATTATTCCATAATTTGTATCAAGACACTTCCTTTACCATTTTTTTTTTTTTTTGGTTCATTTGAATAGAAAAAGAAACAATAAAAATTTAAAGCTAGGAAGCTAGGACAGAAGCATTTCACAAGGAACAAAACCACTATGAATAACAACATGAACAACCACAATGAAGCTAAAAACACTCAACTGGATTCTCATTCACAGCTTCACAATCCTTCTTGCTTCTTTGAAGAGGCTTATCTGGCAGACAGTTCCGACGATCATCGGACACAATGCCCTTTGATGTCAAATTGCTACAAATGCCTTGCTCCTCACAGAAATAGTTATAAGAGAATGTAAAGTTTGACAGATTAGGCAAAACACATATTCCTTCTTGAACAATTCCACTCATCATATTATGTGCTAAATTTAGCATTTCCAAATGAGCTAATCCTGCTATAGTATAAGGAATTGGCCCTACTAATTTGTTGTTGCTCACATCTAGAACTCTTAACTTGTACAAGAATCCAACTTCAGGTGGCAAACACCCTGTTAAATTAGTATTAATTAGGAGTAATTCTTCTAATGTGTTTGCAAAGTTGGCTATGCTAGGTGGAAGTTGACCTCCAAAGAAGTTATTCGCGAAAACAATAACAGAAGCTGAGCTTGAGCCTAAATTTGATGGGATTATAGACGTGAGACGATTGTTGTTAAAGAAAATGGCATCAAGATTCTTGCTAAAGAGTTGAGAAGGCAATGGCCCTTCGAATTCATTGTAACGAAGATCAAGATACTTTAACGAGGGAAGAGACAGGACGACAGAAGGGAAAGGACCTACAAACCTGTTGTTACTAAGATCAAGCTCATATAAGAGAGATAGATTGGATAAAGTGAGCGGAAGGATTCCACAAAAACGATTACTATTTAGGTGAAGCAATGCTAAGTCATTGAGAAGGCCGAGTTCATCAGGCAAGAAACCGGCTATATCAGCATGGTTTAAATCAATGCCAGCAACAACTTGGACTTCTGTGTCATTAGGGAGTTTTGAGCAGTAAACACCTGTGTAATTGCAAACTGAAGGACCTATCCAATTGGTAGTTAAATTGTTAGGATCAGAGTAAATTACGCGCTTCCAAGCCTGTAGAGCAATGTAGGCTTGATGGAGCCTTGGATTTGCTATAGCTTTAATGGAGGAAGAATGGCCACGACGATTATGGTGCAGGGCGGTTTTGTGACCATTTTTGGCTGTTAAGTTGTTGAACAAGGATGTAAAACTTAGTATCAAGATAATAAAGGTGGTGGTGGTGGTGGTAATGGGATTGAAAAATGAAGCCATTTTTGTTAATTAGTCTCTGCAATGCAAGCATTTATATGCATGTCTTGGTTTTTGTAGGGTGAATTCTTTTTATTTGGAAAGAGTTTATAGTCCTCAATTTAATCATGTAGCTTGTGAATACCTCTAAATTGTATTCTGCAACAACCTTGTATGGCGACACTTAACTGTCAAAATATTGACAACACATTTACATTACTAAGTTATGTTGTCATGCCTTTCTATGATGGTTTATGTGAAATTACTCAAAATTCTAGACTCTGTAAACCTTAAATGAATGTAGATAGTTAATTTTTCTTGAGAATAAGACATATAAGGTCAAATGTATTTTAATGATCATATTATTTGTGGATCAGGAGGTCACGGATTCAAGCCGTGGAAACAACATCTTGTAGAAATGTAGGGTACGACTACGTACAATAGACCCTTGTAGCCCGCCTATTTCCCGAACCCCGCGCATAACGGAAGTTTAATACACTGGACTGCCCGTTTACTATTTGTGGACAAAACAGAGGTAGAAGAAGATGTGCATGACATAGACCTCTCTCCTTACAGGTAGCTTTCTCAGTTGTTTGAAGTGGGATTTGAGAGATACAAAATGGATGAAGGGGGGCTGGATTTTGACTTGAATTTGAAGGGATAAGCTTTGCTTCATAACAAGGTCTTGTGGTGATCAAATTTGTACTAGGAATAGCTTTATGTGATGGTTTGGTCAAAAACCAATTGAAGCATGACCATGAAGGGATGTTACATAAGTATATTTGGTTTGCACCACTTGATACAAGGAGTTATAAGTTTAGTGTACTCCGAACTCAGCTGACTTAAAATTCTAAATCCATCTTTAAGTATGAATAAAACAAACATGATTTCTTTTACAAGTTCATGAGCACTGCGCCTCTGCCTAATCTGACAATATGCTTTCGGCCTTCGAGCATCTCTTAGGACAATCAAGATTCAAGATGGCATCATTTTACAAGCGGTGTCCAAATATTATATTTGTCTTAAAGAAATCCATTAAATTATATACAAATTGCTAATTTGGAATAAAGTAAATCAACCCATAAGTAGCAAACATTCACTCCGCCTATGAATGGGAATAATAACGTTAATTATCATACTTCTAAACAAGAAATGGCTTAGTCTATTGATTTTATTCAATTTTAAGTTAGAAAAGATCCTGGAAAAAAAAAGTGCTAGTTACGATTTGAACCTTGATCACTTAGAACAAAATCAACCACATAACCAATACACCAAGGGACAATATATATCAAATGGTGTTATTTTTTCTTACTTATCTATTTTCTGACGGTAGTAAAAAAAATCGACAAAGCGGTCACCATCTCGTTAACCGTGCGGCCACCATCTCGTTAACCGTGCATCCGCCCTGCCATCAAGATCCTATTCTAAAGGAAGAATTTTATATCTGTACGTATTGTCATACGAAAGTGCATCATGCACGTAGGTCTATTTCGTCAAAACTTATATTATCAAGGAATACCATTGTATTGGGCAAATTTAGTTCCTACGTTCTCATGCTACCCACGCACGTCCTTGATATAGAAGCCGGCCTAACTAAGGCCGACTTAATTAAGGCCGACCCCAGTAAGTGGACGGACCGAGTGACATGACTCAAGACGACGTCGTTTGAAGCTCAGACTCTTCCGTACACTGAGGCCACCAACCTTGTACTTTTCTTTGATTATTTCGAGGAAGGTCCCCTAATATATAAAGGGGACATTCCCTTTGTAAATGCTCATCTGTATTTTGCTACTCTGAATATACAACTCTCTCTCTCTCTCTCTTGTGTAAAAATTATTACTTGTTCTATTGTTCTTACATCTCCAGATATCTACATTATTATCACCAATCTTAGCTACACGATACTCTCTAGTTCTTATTACGCTTGATTCTGATTAACCCTTATTTATTTTCGATTGTTCTGGAGCTTAATAAGTATTCATATAACTTTTTAGCCAAACAATTTGTCGCCGTCTGTGGAGATTTTGTGAATCGAAGTTGTAGTTTACTTCTAGATATCCTTCAAAAAACCACTCTTTACAACCTAAAATGGCTGAAAACAACGCAAGAATGAAAGCTATCGTGGATGTTAGAGCCTATCCCATAGGCCCTCTCAACGCGGCTCCCGAAGGAGATGCTCTACAGGCAACCCCCAGTACCCTGATAAACGTGGAAAACCCATCTTCCCCTCCTGAAGATCTGGTGGTTCCACGAGAAAAAGGGGCTTCTATATCTACAACTAAAGAAGCACCCCCAGAAGTAAAAAGGTTAATGGAAAAGTGGTTGACACACACTCTGAGTAGTTTAGCTAAGAAGCAACCCCAAAACGCTAGACGCACTCCAGCAACAGACCATGTTGCATCCGAAGATGAACTTGAGGTCGCAAGAACGAACAACGTGCCCTTTCAAGCCCACGACGGATCCAAAGGATCATAACCGTAATTCTCCCTTTCTTTGCGCTTTTGAGGCCTTAAAAATCTCTTATTTGTTGCCTTAATTTGCGTGCACAGTCCGGGCGCGAAGCCGGAAAATCTTTATGTTGAATTATATGAAATCTGTGTTAAAAACAATGAATTTTGATAATAATATTGCTATAGTTGACTTTAACATTTTGGGTAAACGGATCCGGACCTGTGATGTGACGGTCCCGGAGGGTCCGTAGAAAAATATGGGACTCGGGCGTATTCCTGGAATCGAAATTCGAGGTCCCAGGCCCGAGTACGGAATTTTTCTATGAAATTATTTTCTGAAAATGCTTAAGAAAAATAAAAATGAGAATTGATCAAAAGTAATGATATCGGGCTCTTATTTTGGTTCCAATGCCTGGTACAAGTCTTAAATGAGCGCTAAGCGCTATCTATAAAGTTTGATTGAAAACGGACGTCATTTGACGTGTTTCGGACTAAAAAATGGAAAATTTGAATGTTTTGAACTTTGGAATGAAAATCATGAGTTTTGAAGGTTGATTCTTTAATTTTGATGTTATTTTGGCGATTTGATCGCCCGAGAAAGTTCGTAGGATGATATTGAGTTAGTGTGTGTGGTGGGTTGGGAGCCCCGAGGGCTCGTGAGTGATTTCGAGTGTGGTTCGAGGTGCTTTGTTCTTCAAAAACTTAGTAGATTTTCTGCAATTTTTGCACAGGTCTTTTCCTCTATGCAATCGCATAGGCTTGTCTGCGATCGCATAGAGTCCTTATCATCCCTCCCACTTTGTTCAATGTGATCGCATTCCCTAGTACGCGATCGCATAGCTTGGCCAGCTTCTTCAATGCGATCGCATCCCCTTCTACGCGATCGCACAACAGTAAGCTTCACCTGGAACTTGAGCTTCCCTTTCTTCTATGCGTTTGCATCAGCTTGTCTGTGATTGCAGAAGCTAGCCTCCCACTCCTCTATGCGATTGCATCAGTTTCTCCACGATCGCATAGACCAAATTCGCCCAGTGGTTTTAAAAGCCTAAAGTTAGAACAGTGACGGGATTTCTTCCCAATTTCTCACACGAGCTCTTCCTAAAAGCCTCCATTGGACGAAATTCAAGCTCCCATTTCTTCATAGTTCTTTGGGTAAGGAATGCTAACTTCATTCCTTCTTGCTTCTTTCATCTAAACATCAACTTTCTAACCTAAATGAAATTATGGCTTTTGGGTAGAGTTAGCTTTTTGAGAATTTTGGGCGATTCAACCTCAATTTGGGGTAGAATCTTAAAACAAATTATATATTTGGACTCGTGGGGTTATGGGTAATCGAAATTTGGTCCGAGCCTCGAGTTTGGACCATGTGGGCCCGGTGTCGGATTTTGGTATTTTTGGAAGAAAGTAAGAAAATACATTTCTAAGCTAGGAAATTGTATCCTTGTGCTATTATTGATAATATTGAATCGATTTATGATAGATATCATTGGTTCGGGGTCGAATTCTAGAGAAAAGGCGATTGTTGAGCTTTGAGTTGCTATTTTCGGATTCGAGGTGAGCGTTTGATCTAACTTTGGCTTGAGGGAATAGGATTAGGATAATATTTGGTATGTGCTATGTGGAGTCGGTGTATAGGTATGGTGACGGTTACCTATGCGCCCGAGTCTAGCATGACCGTGAGTCATAATTGATATTAAAATTTCGAAAGGAATGAAAGGTTGTGATAATTACTTGTTAAATGCACTATGAAGTGATAGTTGACAAGCAATGAGCTAAAGAAGGAATTTGGTATTTTTCCCTTGCCGGGACCTATTGTTGAGTTGTTTTCCATTGCCGGGACTAGTTGTAGAGTTGTTCTCCCTTGCCGGGATATCTTATCTTGTTTTATATTCCTTTCCCGTTTGGTTGTGACCGTTGATTGGGTGAGGAAGAGAGAAATTATGCACGCAGGGTCTTTCCGTGCTACGTTTTGATAATTATGCACGCAGGGTCTTTCCGTGCCATGTTTCTTGTTTATTTGAGCATGAAGGGTTATTCTGTGCACTACGTGATGAGAGGTAAAAGCACGAAGAGTGATGTCGTGCGCTATATTTGACAGTTTTTGTGAGGAAAGCATGAAGGGTGATGTCGTGCACTATATTGGAGAGTAAAAGCATGAAGGTTGATGACGTGCAGTTGGTGATTCACTGGCTTCCTTTTATTGTTGTTAAATATTCAGTTTACATTTCTTGTTTGTTGGACTTATAATTGAACTGTTACACCCCCAGCATGTCCCCTTCCCATATTCTATTTAACTTTTGTTACCATTCCGTTATTGCATATATATATATATATATATATATGTACAGGTTGATTGTGGTAGGTCCAGTTTAGCCTCGTCATGACCTCGCCGGGGTTAGGCCGGGCACTTAACAGCACATAGGGTCGGTTGTGGTGATGATACACTTCAGTGTCCTTTTGTGCACAGGTCAGGATACAGCTTACGGATCGCAACAGTAGCTAGGGAGCGAGCCTTCAGTCCAGAGACTCCGAGGTAGTTCCCTGGTGTTCGCGAGCCCTAAGTCTCATCTATTTCTTTCCGTTTGTTTTCATTATATCGGAACATACTTGTTATGTATTTTCTTTCAGACCGATATTTTTAGTACTCTTTTAGTAGTTCATGAGTCGTGACACCAGATACTGGGTAGAGGCATGTTACAAATTTCCGCACTGTATTATTGTTGTTTTTGCTTAAAGTCTTCCGCGCATTTTTATTTAATTATTTCAGTTATTGTACCGTTTTAGATTAAAATTTTTGTGAAATGTTAGAATAAAGGGTTGGATTGCCTAGCTCCGATAGTAGGCGCCATCATGAATTCTGATGGTGAGAAAATTCCGGGTCGTGACAGAACTTCTGAAGAAGTTCGGCAAAATGTTAGAGGGTCCCTAACGTGGTACTCCCAGCTACCGGCCAAAAGCATCTCCACGTTCGAGGAGATGGAAGATAAGTTTGTCACCGCTCACGCATGAGCCAAGAAGGCAGAAGCACGCGTCAACGACATCTTTGCTGTCTGACAGACCCCAAGAGAAGGACTCAGGGAGTTCTTAGATAGGTTCAATAGGGTCAGAATGAGCCTACCAAACATATATGAAGGCATGACAGTCGTAGCTTTTCAGAACGGGCTCAGCAGAGACGGCTCAAGGGCAACCAAGAAACTGCTTAACTGCCTTATGAAATATCCCCCACCACCTGGGAGGAGTTCCACAATGCCTACTGTGCCGAGGTACGTGGAGATGATGACGGCCTTAACGGCCCAACCCGGCAGTTGATAACAGTGCACCCAGAAATCCAAAGAGACCGACGCAATGAGGGACGACGGGAACAAGTCCCGCGCCTCAACAGGGAGAGACACCAACCATATATCAGATCCTCGCACCCACCACCACCAAGGCACGCGGACGACTTACAACGACATGTCTCCCCACTGAGGAACGACAGAGGTATGCCTCATTTATAATATGCACATAACTTTTGTGTATATCCTTCAAAAGTAGTGTACGCACTGGAGAAGGTGGGAAACAAAGTACAATGGCCAACGGAGATGAAGTCCGACCCTGCCACCAGAAAATCAAATGCCATATGTGAGTTCCACCAGGAATAGGGGCACAGAACTGAAGACTGCATAGGTCTCAGAGTGGACACAAATTAAAAAATAACAAAAATGAGTATAAATACAAATACCCCACTTTTTAAATAAATTCAGCTCCCTTTCTCCTCCCCTCCTCCTCCTTCATTCTTCTTCTCCCGTGGCCCTCTTGTGCATTTTCTTCAAGACCTCTCCATAAAGATCAAGCAATAATTAATTAAAATACATTCTCACTCCTCTTTACAGCTGCATCACTTAGTGCATCATAAACATGCAACGACAAGTTCATTGCATTCAACTACATTTGAGAATCAAAGACTCCTGAGTTCTAGATAAATATGAAGCAGCCATGCGTAGTCATCTGACCTTGGGTTCTCAACTAAGTTTATAACACGCGGGTTGAAATGAGCTCGAGTGAGTTGTTTTATTGAACAGCCAAGACAACAAATAATGATAATAAACATAGAATACAAATGGAGAACATCCACTGGACTGATCAAGCAAGAGAAACCATAAACTAGGGAAAGCATAAATCTTCTGTACCATTGCAGAAAGTGCTTTCAGGCCAACTGTGCGGAGATGTTTGCACTTTCCTCCTCTCCAATTTGATGAAGTTTCCCAGTTACAATACAAAAATTTCAACTCTAGAACAAGGATAGAGGTCGTATAGTACGTGGATTAAATTGTTCCAGGATTATAATCCTGCGATTATAATCCCTGAACGGGAGGTGAGATAATATAATTTAAGTTTGATTGAATAAGGTGAAATCTTCAGGATTAAGTATGTGATTAAATTTATATTATATTTGGTTGTATTTGATTGGCGATATAAATTTATCTTGGTATAACTGATATAATTTTATACCGTCAATCAAATTCCGTATAAATTTAGTATCATATCTTATCCTTCTGTATCCCACCTTATCCCGTGTACCAACCGACCCCTTGCTTGCATGGATAAATGGGAAATTTGTATTGGTGTAATGACTATGTAGGGAAGAGTGATGTTTCGCAATTTTTTTGGGTTCTTTCTTGCTTTAATTCCATTTCTCTAGCTGTCCTACTTTTTAACAATATCTCCAGCTCTCCACCCTTTTTTAGTACAACTTCTGCATTTTGCAGCTTATGCTAGAATATTTTCCTATTGAATTTCTTTTTTCTTTCGTATTTTTTTCCTTGTATCCAATTGTTTTGCTTTTTGTTTATTTCAATGAATCTACATGACCAAAATAAGAAAAGAAACAACAACAACAACAACTATCTAGTATAGTCTCACAAAGTGGGGTTTGGAGAGGGTAATATGTAGACGAATCTTATCCCTACCCAAAAGGACAGAGAGGCTGTTTCCAATCGACCCTCGGGCCGAGTGAAAAAAGAAAACAAAACAAGCTTATATATTTTCTCACCAAAAGGAGGAGTCAGGCTTTCTGTTTGGACTTTTCTTTTCTTCAAGCTGGCAGCCGCCATTTCACTTTCTCTACTTCCTAACTAATATTGAAGTGCCTAAACTAAAATTTCAAATTAGACTATACCTAAATTCTACCTTTATATAAGAGAATGTACAAACTGATCAGAATATATAAAAATAATTTTCAATACAAAATATATACACAAATTGTTAAAAAAAATCCAACTCACTGCTTACCACTTTTTAAATCTGTCTATCTATTTTAAAATTTCAATAGTGATTTATAGTGCTCATATCTCCCTCATTTTTATGCCTTTTTTTTGGTTCGGGCTAATTTTGAAAAATCACAAAATAAATCATTAGTTAAGTACCACTCATAAAGAAATCCCACTATGTTTTCCTATTTATCTTCATATTTGCATGTTGCAGCTTTTCTTTGTCGACATTTTCTTAGTTCCTTGACTTTAGACACAGATCATTAAAATTTTCTTTTGGTTGAAACAGTCATCAAGAGTTCATTCCTTTTTATGATATTTCCACTATTCTGAAAAATCTTGGGATCTTTATGCCTACGCCGGTTAGATTCAGTGTTCACTTTTTCTAACCAATATACATAAATTATATATTAATTATATACGGTATACACATATTATACATATATAATATAGCTATTTTTAGTTTAAATGGTTATTTTTCCGTTGACCAAATATTTTTTGTCAAATCTTTGACCAAGTATCCTTTTATTATTCCCCTTTTTCTATGTAACTACCTGCTTCCCATATGTTGTTTCTTGCATGAGAGTTACATGTGCTTCTTTCTCAGAATGAAGCAACATCTAAAAACTCTTCTTCTCTACCTGCTAATTACCATACTTTCTAGTATTCAATCAGCTTCAGCTATTGATTTTGTCTTCAATGGCTTTAAACCATCAGATATGTCAGCATATGGGGATGCTAATATTGAATCTGGAATACTTAGCCTTACCCTTGATGCGACTTCCTTTTCAGATGGTAGAGCTCTACACCCTTCAAAAATTGTCACAAAAGCACCCAATTCATCCCAAGCTCTTCCCTTTTCAACATCTTTCATTTTTGCTATGGCGCCTTATAGGGACAGGCTACCAGGACATGGCATGGTTTTCTTGTTTGTGCCACACACCACAGGTATGTCGAGTTCTTCTTCACAGAATTTAGGTTTCTTGAACTTCACAAATAATGGGAATCCCGATAACCATGTCTTTGGGGTTGAGTTTGATGTTTTCAGGAATCAAGAATTCAATGACATAAATAACAACCATGTTGGAATTGATGTCAATTCTCTTGAATCAGTGTTTGTTCATGAAGCAGGCTATTGGCCTGATAAGTACAATAAGTATAATGATAATGGTAGCCTAAATGAAGAATATTTCGAGACTTTAAAGTTGAATAATGGAAAAAACTACCAAGTTTGGATTGACTATGCAGATTTCCACATTAATGTTACTATGGCACCAGTTGGTATGAAAAGGCCTAAGCAACCTTTGTTGGATTTCCCTCTGAATCTTTCTCAAGTTTTTAAGGATGAGATGTATGTGGGGTTCACAGCATCCACTGGAATGCTTGCTCAAGGTCACAAGATTTTAGCTTGGAGTTTTAGTAACTCTAATTTTTCGATTAGTGATGCTTTGATCACACATGGTTTGCCGGTTAGAATTATGATTCCGACTAAACACAATAGCCTTCATATCGAATAATTTGGAATAACAACATGAACGGAAGCATACCTGAATCCATATGTGGAAATCCTTAAGCCTCCTTTTGATGATTGCTTGAAAGCTCCTTGATCCTTATCTTCAAGATTGTCTTGAAGTATTGCTTACACAAGAATAATGATATCACAATAACCAAAATTGGAGTATGGCTTTCCACAAAGATATGCAAGACAACAAATGGCTCTCTAGTTTCAATGGGAAGAGAAGAGAATGTCTTGCTATAATGTGGGAACCATAAACCCCCACTTATAACAAATGAGTTATGAAACTCAAGAGTCATAAGCATGTAACCATGGTTACATATATGTAACCTTAGTTAGCCCATCATTAACTAAGGTTACCCTTTTGGGTATCTACACATTGGTCCTACACTTTATATGACAATACATTGCGCCCCTTAACATAATGTCCATAAGACCACAAAATTAGGCCAAACCAAAAGATAGCACATAACATATAATTTATCCATATATTGTTCATATGTATGTAGATATAAGTCCATATATCTTACAATCTCCCATTTGGACGAGATACACATACATATGTACAAATCTTAGCATTATATGTTACATTATAACCTTATGAGCTCAAAATTGCTATCACAATAAAATTGCCATGAACAATCCGGTCCATCAAATCATACCAACATAGGAACTAAGAGCTCTTAGTTACTCTTGCGTAACTAGAACCAACATAGATCATGTATATCAATATAACCAACGACATGGATCAAGTGTAGGTATGTAGCATGGAAATAACATAAAGTGTGGTCAATAGAATGTCTATTTCCAACTGGTTCTCTTTATTGAGATCAATCATAAACTCTAAGAATACAAAAACCTTAAAACTGAATATCTGCGCAGATATAACTGAATTACTGAATGTAATGGACAATACATAATTGTATAATACAAACTCCCACTAAAATACATAATCCTTAACTGATTTGACACCCATACAAGCAATATGCTCAAGAAATACTTTTGGTGTCAATCCCTTAGTGAGCGGATCTGCAAGCATGGAGTTTGTACTGATGTGCTCAATGCACAACTGTCCATTCTGTACGCTTTCTTTAACAGCCCGAAATTTGACGTCCATATGTTTTGCTTTCGTCAAACTATTGTTGTTATTAGCATAAAGGAATCGGAGTCGGTATACCCGATGATCTCAAACTGGTCCGATCTCCGATATGTAAGCATGTAATCCTTTGTTATCTGTAAGATTGCTTAGATATCTGCCTAACATCCCAACAATGTATGCTATATCAGGTCGTGTACATACCTGAGCATACATCAGACTACCTACAGCCGAAGCATAAGGCGTCTTCTGCATTTCTGAAATTTCATAATTATTATTTGGGCACTGTTTGAGACTAAACTTGTCTCCCTTAGCAACAGGGGTGTTACCTGGTTTACAATCCTGCATGCCAAATCTTTTCAGAAGCTTATCGATATAGCCCTTTTGTGACAGACCGAGAACACCTTTTGAGCGATCTCGATGTATCTGAATTCCTAATACAAAAGAAGCTTCACCAAGATCTTTCATTTCAAATTTCTTTGAAAGAAATTTCTTAGTTTCATGCAATAATGCTATATCGTTACAGGCAAGCAGTATGTCATCGACATATAAAACCAGAAAATGTACTTACTCCCACTGAACTTATGGTATATACAGTCATCAGCAACATTCGGTTCAAAACCGAAAGATGTAATGACTGCATGAAACTTATAATACCATTGACGGGAAGCCTGCTTGAGCCCATAGATGGATTTCTTTAATTTGCAAACCCTTTTCTCTGATTCATCCGAAACAAAGTTTTCAGGTTGCACCATATAAATTGTTTCCTCAATGTCACCATTAAGAAATGTTGTCTTAACATCCATCTGATGAAGCTCAAGATCAAAATGTGCTACTAGTGCCATTATAATCCTGAAAGAGTCTTTCGTTGAAACTTGAGAGAAAGTCTCTTTATAATCAATGCCTTCCTTTTGAGTGTAGCCTTTTGTGACAAGACGAGCTTTATACTTAATAACATTGCCCCCTGAATCCCTTTTGGTTTTAAAAATCCATTTACAACCAATAGGTTTTATACCTTCGGGCAATGTAACAAGCTCCCAAACGTCATTATCGCTCATAGACTTCATCTCATCATTCATGGCATCAATCTACTTTTGAGAGTTAGAACCCTTAATGACTTGACGGAAGTTGATTGGATCATCTTCCTCAAGTCAAATATCACTTTCTTGTTCTTGGAGAAATACAACATAATCATCCGGAATTGCATTTCTCCTCTCTCTAGTGGATCTCCTTAATGGCGCTTCAGTTTCTTGAGGTTGTTGAGTTTGATTTTCATTAGTAATAGCAGGGTCCTGATGGGGGAGATTTTCGAGATTGTCTTGAACTGGAGTTGTGTGATCCGTGTCAGGAATGAGAACACCCTGACCAAGATCAACAACTAGAGGGAAAGACACATGTTCTTTCTCAAAGACAAAATCTCTAACAACTTTATCTCCCCACCCCCCAAACTCAATATCCTCAAAAAACCTAGCATTACCCGTCTCAAAAATAGTTCTAGAAGTGGGATCATAAAACTTAAAACCCCTGGACCTTTCAGAGTATCCAACAAAATAGCTACTAACCGTCTTAGCATCCAGTTTCCTTTCATTCGGCCTATAAGGCCTTGCCTCAGCTGGACAATCCCAAATGTGAAAATGCCTAATACTGGGTTTATGCCCAGTCCAAAGTTCATATGGGTTTTTGATTGTAGCTTTAGTTGGAACTCTATTAAGAATATAAGCTGCGGTTTTTAATGCTTCACCCCAGAGTGAGTCTGGTAAAGTAGTATGACATATCATACTTCTTACCATATCCTTAAGGGTCTGATTTCGTCTCTCAGCTACACCATTCATCGTAGGACTTCCTGGCATAGTATACTGAGGGACGATCCCACACTCATCTAGGAATTTAGCAAATAGCCCTGGACGTTGTTCACCTGAACCATCATATCGACCATAGTATTCACCACCACGGTCAGATCTAACGGATTTAATTCTTTTGCTTAGTTGATTTTCAACTTCAGCCTTAAATGATTTGAACACGTCTATAGATTGGGACTTTTCATGCATAAGATATAGGTACCCATAGCGAGAGTAATCGTCTATGAATGTGATAAAGTATTGTTGACCATTCCTACAAGGAGTAGGGAATGGCCCACAAATATCCGTATGTATCAATTCTAAGACGTCCGAAGCTCTCTTAGCACCTAATCTCGTCTTGTTTGTTTGATTACCCTTGATACACTCAACACAAATATCCGAATTTGTTGAATCAAGAGAATCAAGAATTCCATCTGACACGAGTTTCTGAATTCTTTGAATGGATATGTGACCCAAACGTTTATGCCAGAGTGATATAGAATTCTCATTAGTTAATTTTCTTTTGGTACCAATTAAACTTGTATGCAAGGTTTCATTATTTGAGGTTATTGTATCAATCAAATATAGGCTATCAAATGTTGATAAAAGACCAGTACCGATAAGATTTGAATTTTTTGAATGAATAATCGGATATGTCCAATTTGGGAACTGAAATTAAATTCCGTCTAAAAGACGGTACAACAAAAGTCTCATCCAAATCTAAATAAAAACCGGTCTTAAACAACAGCCTAAACTTTCCAATAGCCTCAACTGGCACCTTCTTGCCGTCACCCACATAGATGTATCTTTCACCATCATTTGGTTTTCGGCAGTTCAGGCAACCCTGCATAGATATACTTATGTGAGTAGTAGCAGCAGAATCTACCCACCAATTATCCTTAGGTACCGAAATTAAATTAACTTCAGAACAAACAAAAGAAAGAAATGTACCTTTTTTTCGCACGCCAAGCATGGTACTTGGTACAATCCTTCTTCACATGATTAGTCCCCTTATAGAAAAAGCAACCTAATTCAGTAATTTCAACCTTAGGTTCCTTATGTTGCTTATTCTTGGGCCTTGCAACCGCAACTTCCTTACCTTTCCTCTTCTTCATATCCTTAGAAGAGGATGCCAAATGAGCACTTTCAGTCTTATCTTGCTTTATCCTTTCCTCCTCTGCACACAATGTGAAATGAGCTCGTTAAGAGTCCATTTCTCCTTCAGGCAGTTGTAACTGACCTTAAACTGATTAAAGTGTGCAGGAAGAGATATCAAAACTAAGTACACAAGCAGTTCCTCAGGTAATACTAGCTTGAGTGACTTAAGTTTCGAAGCAAGATGAGGCATTTCCAAAATGTACTCCCTAATGTTTCCCTTGCCCTTATACCTCATGGAAACAAGTTTACTCAAAAGAGTACTTGTCTCCACCTTTTCGTTTTGTTCAAAACGCTTTTCAAGGTTTTCAAGGAAAACTTTGGCATTAGCTTCATCATTCATAGTGCCCCTGAATGATTCTGGAATTGCACGTTTCATGATCATTAGACTCATGCGATTCGAGCGTTCCCACTTCTCCATCTCCCTCCTTTCATCAGGAGAGGATGTATCCTCAAGAGAAGCAGGTTGCTCATTCCGAAGTGCAAGGTCAAGATCCATGCAACCGAGAACTATCATAATGTTCTCTTTCCATTCCTTAAAGTTTGTGCCGTTAAGCACAAGGATGCTGTTTATATTAGCAGATATCGAAGCAGCTGAAGAATTCACTGAAAATAGAACAAAGGATTACTTAATACATGCTTACAATAACTTGAACTTTAACTTTAGTTTTCAGATTCAAAATAGGCTAATCTCATTACAAGATACCTAGCACAACATTGATTTTAGTCTTTGGACAGAAAATCAACTTGTAAGTGGTACTCTTGGTGTAGTGATCAAATATTGACAATAAACTCCTGTCAAATATCAAGCCTTCCTTTGGGCCGACTTAATATTCACATGGAAAACCAAATAATTGTCACATATTTATCACCACAAGCATGTTCGAATTCCTGCCAAATAACAACCTTCCTTTGGGCCGGTGTTAAACGCATGGAAGACTATCATCCACAGTCATCTTATATTTCAAGATCAATCAATCTACACAATAGAGGTTACTTTGGCAACATAATGCTTCAATTGACTAATTTAAAATATTAGATGCTAAAAACTTTAGTTCCGTAAGCCATATTATGAATCTTAACTTAGTATGTTACATGTTTTGACATGCAACATCTGAATATTAATTGTTTTAGACTTAATTGGACAATTCCAAAATCTGAAGTATGATGGACTAAAACAATTAATATTAAAAACTGAATATTAATGTATAATACATTAATAATTATAAAAACTTAATATTAATTGACATATTTTAAATATTCAATTAAAATCTGAAACTTAATAGACTTAAAACGTTTCATTAATTATGAAAAACGTTTCTTACATTATGTCCTCATTAAACAGCCAGAAAACAAAACGTTTCTGCAATTTATGTCCAGATAATCGATTATCTGAGCTTGATAATCGATTATCTGGGCCTTCTGGAATCTCAAATTTTGCTGAAAATCTAGGATAATCGATTATCCTAATAGGATAATCGATTATCTTAGCTCTCTGGAATTTCCAATTTTGCTAAAAAAAACTCCAGATAATCGATTATTTTAAAAATAATCGATTATCCTCAGATTCTGTTTCAAAAATTTTGATGAACAAATTGCATAATCGATTATTTTCAAAGAATAATCGATTATGTGATGCTTCTGTTTTGCAAAATTTTGGTGAACTTTAAAAATTATTCCAGGACCTTTTGCGGCGACGAACGTCGCCACTAAACCCATAGAAGTCGCCGCTAAATGTATTAGTGGCGACTATGTATTGAAACTGGAAACTGGAGTTGTCGTCACTGAAAGTTATTTGTAGCAACAATTCCTTGTTTAAGTTTCTTGTTGTTCAACAACCAAAATTTTGCAAACTTCAATATTTCAATTCATATAGAGATAACAAAATATTGAATCACTAAAGTTCATCAACTACATAACATTCATGAAATCATGCTATATCATGGTACTAGAATTTCATAATCAAAATTCTATCATAATTTAAACATGAACTTTATATAACATGCAATTTCATGAACTTCCAAATTATCCAAATATGAAGGAGGCTCTGATACCAATTGTTATAATTATGATTCCGACTAAAACACAATAGCCTTCATATCGAATAATTTGGAATAACAACATGAACGGAAGCGTACCTGAATCCATATGTGAAAATCCTTAAGCCTCCTTTTGATGATTGCTTGAAAACTCCTTGATCCTTATCTTCAAGATTGTCTTGAAGTATTGCTTACACAAGAATAATGATATCACAATAATCAAAATTGGAGTATGGCTTTCCACAAAGATATGCAAGACAACAAATGGCTCTCTAGTTTCAATGGGAAGAAGAAGAGAATGTCTTGCTATAAGGTGGGAATCATAACCCCCCACTTATAACAAATGAGTTATGAAACTCAAGATCATAAGCATGTAACCACGGTTACATATATGTAACCTTAGTTAGCCCATCATTAACTAAGGTTACCTTTTGGGTATCTACACATTGGTCCTACACTTTATATGACAATATATTGGCCCCCTTAACATAATGTCCATAAGACCACAAAATTAGGCCAAACCAAAAGATAGCACATAACATATAATTTATCCATATATTGTTCATATGTACGTAGATATAAGTCCATATATCTTACATTGCCTTCATTTGAGCTTCCTACAGATCTAGTTTATCGATCGAAGGGATTTATTGTAGGTATGACAATGTCACTTTTCTTTCTTGTTGTGGTCACTTCTGTAGCTTCATTATTTCTGATTAAGAGAAATAGGAGACTAAAAAGGGAAAAAGAGGTATAGAAGCTTGGGAATTGGAATATTGGCCACATAGGATTACTTATCAAGAAATGATGCTGCAACAAAGGGTTTTGCTGATGAAATTGTGATTGGAGTTGGAGGTAATGGGAAGGTTTATAAAGGGGTTTTGGCTGGGGGTTCAGAGGTTGCAGTAAAGCGCATGTCTCATGACAACTGTGAAGGGGAAAGGCAATTCTTGAGTGAGATTTCAAGTCTTGGTAGGCTAAAGCACAGAAATTTGGTGGCATTAAGAGGCTGGTGCAAGAAAGGTGGAGGCAGCCTGATTGTGGTTTATGATTATATGGAAAATGGGAGCTTGGATAAAAAGCTGTTTGAATGTGATAAGGGAAACATGTTGAGTTTTGAAGACAGAATTAAGATTTTGAAAGATGTGGCATCAGGGGTTTTATACTTGCATGAGGGGTGGGAGGCAAAAGTGTTGCATAGGGACATTAAGGCTAGCAATGTTTTACTTGACAAGGAAATGCATGCAAGAATTGGTGATTTTGGTCTAGCAAGAATGCATGATCATGGTCAAGTGGCTAAGGAGACTCGAGTTGTTGGCACAGTTGGTTACCTGGCGCCAGAGTTTGCCAAGACAGGCCGTGCCTCCACGCAAACTGATTTGTTCAGTTATGGAGTTCTAATATTGGAGGTGATGTGTGGAAGGAGGCCAATAGAGGAAGGCAAGCCACCTTTAGTGGATTGGCTGTGGGAACTAATGAAACGAGGCGAATTGAGTAATGCCTTTGATAATCAATTAAAGAGTAATAAAGGATTTAATGAAGAGGAGGCCTTAAGGGTATTGCAATTAGGCATGATATGCGCGAGCCTAGACCCCAGAACTAGGCCAACCGCGAGACAAGTGGTGAAATTCTTTGAAAGGAACTCTGATGGAGCTGAATCTGAAGCTGAAGATATGGATGCTTACCTTCTGGAAAGTATGAGACATAATACCATGTTGACCAATTATTGTTCTTCCATGCCTATTTCTTGGACAAATTCTCTAGTGGAGGGTAGGTGAGTTAACGTCTCTGCAGACTGCAGAGAGGAATATAATTGTTGGTTTTTGTTCATCACTCTGCTCCTTGTTACCTTCATCTCTATACTTCCAGGGCCTATCGTTGGTTGAATTGGCAATGCTGCTTCATGAACAAATTATATAAGATGGCTAAGGAAAAAGGATTGATTTTGAGATATATATATGTAATTTTTTTTTTCTTTTTTTTTTAAATGGTTGGAGATATATATGGTTGAATTGGCCATGATTCATCCACCAGACTTTATATGTATTTGTTTCTGTTTTATACATTAAGGATACATTTGATATGATGTATTAGAAGAAATAATCAGGGTATAAAATTATGTACTTAATTATCTAATGTTGGGTATTCATTATTAATTTAATTTCTGCAAGTTAGTCCTTGTATAAGTTATACATCAAATCATGTATTATTTCATACCTAATGCAATATGAAAGAACAATACTTTTATTGGTCATACCATGATAAAGTTTTATAAGATAAACCTGCCCTTGATTATACGTTTTTTTCCTGATCAAACCTCTTTTAGAATACTTAAGTCTACAAATTTATATTTATTCGAGTATGTAAATAAATTGCAAATTCGATCCAAGCAATAAATGCCAAGTTTCTTTTAGGTAGACCTGTCAATCGGGCCGGGTTGACCCGGGACCGGACCGGACCGGTTAGCAGGGACCGGACTGGCTGGGCTGGGTTCAAAGGGGGTAGGGGGTTGGTCCGTTAAGATTTTTTTGTTTCGGAACCGGACCGGACCGGCCCGGTATAGTGAACAGTACGGTGGACCGGCCCGGTTCAACGGTAACATTTTCTTTTTAATTTTTTTTATTTTTGAATATGTGGGGCCCACATTAGCGTTGGCAACGGTACAGATCCGTTGGCCAACGAACAACAAAAATGACCATTTTTTAATTATTTTTTGTATTTATTAAATTACAATATTAACCTTCTTAAAATCTATAAATACCCTCATCTCTTCTTCATTACTTCACTCAAAATTCTTATCTCAATCTCAATTCTCAAATTATCAATCTATCTTTTCCCTTCAATTTGCAAGATTTCATATTTTATTTGTCACTCTTTTCCCGAATTTAATTTATCGCAATTTGTCATTCGGAATTTGAAGCTTGAAGTTCAAAATTGAAATACTTGTTTGACTTTGTTCATGGTAACACCGGATTTGCGTAATCAAGTGCTCAATTTATTGTCGAATTCGGTGCACTCCCTCCAACTCTTTCTCTTATTTAAAATTTTAATTGCATATTTAATTTTAGCTTATATTTTAATTTTTACAATATGTTTAATGCTGCTAAAAGAGCGTGTAGAGAAGTTACTGGTAGGGGTGGAAATAAAAAAAGAGGTAGTCCTATAGCTTCTGGTAGTAATAGTAATGACCCAATAACAAATGTTTCTGAATCATCGCCTAAATTGCAAGATGTAGAGATTGATTATGAACAATTACAAGAAGATTTTGGAATAGAAGATAATGAAATTGGAATAGAAGATGAGATACCACCTACACCTAGTAGTGGAAATGTTGGTAGTATTGGAGTTGGAGTTGCTAGTGCTACAAGGAGTAGAAGACCACCATTGGCTCCAACTTCTACTCGTAAAAGAAGAAGTCTCGTATGGAAATTTTTGAAATAATAGAAGGTACTAATAGAGTTAAGTGCAAACTTTGTAATGAAACTTTTAAACATTTGACCGGAGGTAATTTAGGGGGGACTGGGACACTTACTAGACATATGATGGCTATCCATCCCATAGAATGAGGAAATAATGGGGATGGAAGTCAAACAACTATTAACCCTACTACTGGAGGTTTATTAAAATATGATAAAATGAGGGATCGGGAGGAACTAGCAAAGATGATTACTTTGGGTTGTTTACCTTTTTCTTTTGCTTCTTCATCGTATCTTATTATGTATATTCAAAGGATTTACAATCCTTTATTTAAAGTTATCCCTAGAAGTACTTGTAGAGCAGATATCTTTAGACTTCATGGACAATATAAAACATACATACGTTATTTGTTTAGTTACCTTCCTTCTAGAGTATGTCTAACTTCTGATATTGGTCATGCTGTTAATGGAAATGATTATTTGACAATTACATGCCATTAGATAGATGATAATACTTGTACGCAAAAACGTATTATCGCTTTTAAATATGATGAAGATCAGAGTCATACTGCTACGTTTATAAGTAGTACAATTGTTGGCGTTGTTGAATTTTATAATCTAAACCAAAAAGTTTTGTGTATGTCTTTTGATAATGCTTCAAACAATAATGCTGTAGTATCAATTTTAAAATTGCATTTGCAACCACCTCTTGATGATATTTTTCATGTTAGGTGTGCATGTTATGTTTATAATTTAATTGTTAAAAGTGGCATTGATTTATTTTCAGTTGGAATTACTCATGTTAGAAGAGCAGTTGGTGTTATTCAGGAAAATAATAGACAATCTAGAATAAAAGAATTTAAGACTAAGTGTATCCAGTATAACCTTACACCTAGATTCATGCCAGCCGAAATTGTTACTAGATGGAATTATACATATATATTTTTAAAATGTTGCTACAAATATAAATTTCCTATAACTGAAGTTGCTAATGCACATTGTACTGATCCTAGGCGTATGTTAACAAGTGATACTTGGGATGTCATTAATGATGCTGTTAAATTTTTTACATAAATTTTATACTGGTACTGTTGTGTTTTCTGGCGCATATTACCCCACTGTTACTATGGCTTTAGTACATATAGCTGAAATTTCTTTGCTACTATATGAATTTAAGAAGAAAGAAAAATATATGGATGTTGTTGAAAAAGTGCAAGCGAAATTCAAAAAATATTTCTTTCCAATTCCTCCAATTTGCTTAATTGGTGCAGTTTTAAATCCTTCTATTAAAATGTCTAATTGTCACCATGATGAATGCTTTATATACTTATATGGAGATTGGAGAATCTGAAACCCCAAATTTATATGATTCTATGAACAAACTAAATGAATATTTACAACAACTATATAATTATTATGCAAATGAATGTGATAATACTGCTCGTGCTTCTAGCAATGTTAATCCCGTTATGCAATGTAACAGTTCTGCTAATGTGGATGATGAAGGCCTTGATAGTTTTAATATTTTTTCTACATTTTCTAACACTCAAACCAGTAGCAAGAATATTGATGAGCTTCAATTCTACTTGCAGAAACAAAAGGAGCCTCGCACAAAGGACTTTTCACCGTTGGGATGGTGGCATGAAAATGCAAAGCAATTTCCTGTTCTTTTCGCTATGGCTCGTGACGTGCTGAATGTGCCAATTTCTACTGTTGCATCGGAGAGTACATTTAGCCAAGCAAGACAACAACTTGGAGACACCCGCCACTCATTGGGAAGCAATGCTTTGGAAGTTTTAGTATGTTTCAGAGATTGGAATAGATCGGAACGAAGAAAGCAAGGAAAGAAAGATGTTGATAGCCTAGAAGACGAAGAACTTGGAGATATATTAACCCATGGAAACCCATCGGAATTTAACTCCCCAGAAGCAGGCCAATCGGTTCATATTGATTATGATGAACTTGCTAAGGCGATACAAAATATTTGAAATTACTACTTCACTAGTTTATTTGTTAGAAAAAATGTAAACATTTCATTTTCTACTTATTAATTTGAAATTGAGAAATAAAGTAGCACTTGCAATAAGTGCAATTTTTTCCCTATCTCACTTGTATTCATTCAATTATTACAAAGTATTAATATAATTATAACTTAATAGTTATACTTAATTTCAAAAAAAATTGAAAATATACTAAACTCAGCTCGGCCCGGCCCCCTTCTACCCGTAACCCGTATGGTTCAATTTTAACCCGACCAAACCTGACCCGTTAAAAATCCGGTTCGGACCGGCCCGGACCGGAACCCGGACGGGTCGAAAAAACCACGACCCGGACCGGACCGGTAGACCCGTCTGTCACCTTTACTTTTAGGTCCCAAAGGTTTAATCATATAAACTTTACGCAAAATATAAAGTTATATCAAATTCGAACCGGTAACTTATCCCAACATGGAAGTATTGAAAAAACTCAAAGCTGGGGACCCAAGTGGGAATAGTGAAAGAGAATGGGATGCAGCCTGCAGAGTAAAGGAATTGGTGACTCATTAGGCATTAGAAAATTTTCTTTTGTTGTGCAAGTATAAAACTCAAAGGAATTGACAGGTCCCGCACAAGTGGTAAAGCATGTGGTTTAATTCGATTGCAAGAATTCTGCATTAATATGCACATCACTTGTCCTTGAAAACAAATATATTTGTTATGTACCTGTAATTTACATCTTGAAGATAGGACATTGATCTTATGGCTCCCCAGCCAAAGATATCAACTTTCCTTCTAGAATTTCCAACTTGGAAATAAATAACTACACATTTTCCCACATAATTTGCTCTAGACTCAAGTAAATGTATTTCTCAAAGAAATCTGTTTGTGGTGTAATACAAGAAAAGAATAAGCAGTTATAACTTGAACAAGATATTACATTACTAATGTACATTACAGGTCATCTGCACAGCAGTCTGGTGAATATGTGTTAACTTTCAATAACTTAGTGAAGACTTCTTAAGTATGCTCTCAGTCTGTCAACCTGAAATAAAAAACAAAACTTTGTCAAAACATTATTTCCTTTTTGGTTACAGAAAAGAAAGGACCTTCAGATATCTATTTATAGGAAAACCATTACAAGGATATAACATTTTACAATTATAACATTTTCAAAACTCCATTCACAATGACTGCTGATTTTATTGAACCGATGAGTCCACAAGACCTAGCAAAACAAAAAAGTGTCATCGCCTGTTGTTCAAATATAATTTCATGCGAAGACATTTACCTTTTTAAACAGGTTGAGCAGTGTCAGTTGCTCTATATCAATATGAATTCAAGAAATAACATCTATTCAGGCTGGTGGAAGAGGACGTCGACATGTTGGACACTCCATCTTTATGTCCATCCATCTTTGCAAACAACCAGAATGAAAGAAATGATCACAAGGTGTCACCTGAATATTGAGAAATTTTGTAGTTAAAATCACATTCTAATAGGAACTCTAAATTAGGCGAGAAAATTTTATCATGACTATATATATTACCATGCAATTATTTGAACGTTGAGTAAGATCAATAGCAGCCATACAAATAACACAATCAGCGGCACTATTGGCACCCTGATCAAACCTTCTGTAATAGTTATATTTCTCGGGTAAAATCTGCAACACGACAATAAAGCTTACAAAAGATAGGTAAAAGGCAATAATGAATTATTCTCAGTTTTTCCTGCTTTCAACAATTAATCCTTTCGAGAGATTCAACTGACAGAGCAGTATCAAACCTGGCGTGGAATGAACCAACGAGATCCAAGATAGTGCTGCAGAAGAAGAATTGCCGCCTGCAGCGCCATAAAAACTCCCAAGCAAATGCACCAATTCTTGTCAGGCTCTATACGCATGAAATTGTGAGGACAGCCAAAGACATATAATGGGATTGCCAGACGAGTTATACTCATTCCCAAGATGTAATGAGGGTGCAATGGTTTTCTCGAGTCACAAATAACATTAGTTACAATTTGAGGTATCCAAAAAGAGTGTAAAAGGAGAAGAATAGGGCGTAGAAGCTTGTGAAACTCGTACATGACCAATATACCTCCTAAAAGGATCCCATCTGCAAAAGATTCAGAACATAATAAAAAAGGTTCTCATAAAAGAGGGAAGAAAATGAAAAAGAAAAGTAAAAAGCGAGCATATTGTTTATGACCAACTAGAAATGTAACTCAAGTAGCCCAACTTTGAGAGGAGAGGGAGACTGTGAAGACCCGAAGCAAATGCTTCAACGTTCCTTTAGGAAATCTTTCTCTTGTACTTGGTCAAAGTTCGTTGGCTCACAAAAAAAATGAGGAAAAGTGATAGAACAAGAAAGTAATTAATTCATCAGCCTGTCCATCAGCAAGTTGAACAAAGAAAGACGTAAAATGCTGGTGAAACCAGATATGTTATTTGATTTTAACATCTAACTACCCTTTCAATTGCAGTCATGCATATTGATAACAAAGGTATGTGTATCTAACAAATTTCCAGTTGCTGATTCTGTCATCTATTTTATACAAGTCCACATTAAGTAAAAGATACTTACAGAAACGGCTGTAAAGTACTGACAGTTCACGCCTCATTGCTTCCCAACCCTCTCCACTATTCATTGGCCTATTCGCTTTCCATATAGCAAGAAGATATCTCATCTCAAATATCGAGAAGACAACAAACTTGAAGAATGCAGCAGTTGCAAAAGCATTGAAAAGGGATTCTGCAAAAGAATTAAAGGGAGAGGTATACAGTTCCATAAGAAATCAGTGACCAGCTTATACTTGTAAAGAGTTAATTAACAGAGCAAGAATTGGATATAAGTTTGGAGAGACTTCTATGAAGAAACACTATTTAAAAGTGATACTTGAGAGTCAAGGGTAGGGCTTCAACAATATCCAACAACATAAGTTTGTTATGAGAAAAGAATGAACGCGTTAAGAATATCAATCATTTGAAGAACCATCTACATAAACTTTTAACAGTGCTTCTTTCAAAGTGGCAAATAACGCAGAAGAATATGACATAGGTATGACTTGCATTCTGACCGCAGAACGCCTGATCACCAGAGGCGGATGCAGAGTATCGGTTCCGGGTTCATCTGAACCCGGCACGTTCAACGTGAAGTATATATTTATGTGTAAACATTCATGGAAACTGCAACAAATGGCAGATACGAACCCATAACTTTAGAAATACAATGGGTTCATACTAAGAATCTTAAAGGTTGAAACCATAAAGCTTAAACCTTGGATTCGCCTCTGCTCACAAGGAATGAATAGCTTACACAGAACTCTGCTACTATATTAGTACCAGTTAGAATGACCAAGAACACAACTACTGATCAAACTTACCAACAAGTATTCCAGCGGTCAGATGCAAAAGACAAAGATAAGCATCCATGACAGCCTGTTGTCCAATCATCAGAATTGAAACTTTGGCAGCTCCCTAGAAAAAAAATATCACATATCATTGATTGAGAGAGAGAGAGAGAGAGAGAGATGGATGGTGGTAGTCTTACTGATTGAGTGTTGCTATGTTCCATTTGTCGAATAAGAAGGAGCACTTGCAGAAAAGATATCTGGTGGATTAAGCAGTTATGTAATCCAGACAAGTGCAGTTTATAGCAAAAATGATACTAATAATCCCTCTTTGTCATACTTTTCTTCTAAGTAAGAATGTAATACTTCCTTATTTAGAAACAATTTAGCTTCAAAATTCCAACTTTACAATTAGTTAGATGATTTATAGCCCCAAAAAGATCTATGGCTTGTTTTAAACCACAAGTTTAAAAAATCTTTCTTTCTTAAACTCCGTGCCGAGTCAAACACCGTCGCATAAATTGGGATATAGGGAGCAAAAAAGAGAAGTGCTTTAGGATACAAATGTGACCATCAATGTATAGTTCACTGCTTTGTTGTAATAAACCTCTATATTGACAGAGGTAGCATTCAATAGCATTGGTGAGAAACAGTCTCCGTCAGCATCCACTGAAGGGCTCTCCATCAATCCTTCTAGGTGATAATGATCACGAGCACCATCTGACAAAAAAAAGATAAATCACTTCTTCCTGATATTCTGCACAAGCTTATGGATGAGGTATGATCAAGGATCTTGTATCATATCAAAGGTGAAAGGTAAACAAGAAAACCCGAAGTACCATTAGTGGAGGATGAGACAGGAGCAATTTGTGCAGCAATTTCAATATTACAATGTTTCTCCATCTCATAAAACGGTGCTGCAGAAACAAAAATACATAGCTTAAGCGAGAAGTTACAACATTAAAAACCAGATTGACGTTGAGTAAACATTATTACAGTGTTTCTTTTTCCAAATCTTATCTCGAGAAGACTCCTGGAAGATCTGGGATGAGAAAACTCCAAGCTGTCAACAAAGATAATGGATGAAGCAAGTCATTTTCAATGACAAAAATCTTCTTAACAGATAAAAATTCAGATTACTGTAACTGGTAGAACGGAACATCCAAAAACATTTTAAAAAAACCAAAAAGAGAAATAAAAGGCAAAGGATAAGGGGGAAGGATAACCATCTGCAGGATATGAATAGTATTAGAAGTTCCATCTCATTATCCCGATTTTGAAAGAGAATTCTACTTATGGGTCCAAAGATGTGCTAAAATTTCAAAATGTTAATAAAGAGATATACCCTGCAATTTTCTTTAGAAAAAGAAAAATACAGTAGACAAAAGGAGCTCTAAAGAAGTAGAAGAAAAATCTTCTGAAATTTGTTGTGCCATTACCAGAATATCATATAAAATTCAAAGCATGCAAAATTCTCAATGGAATTCAAGCATGGCGTTCTTCAAACATAAAGCATACAAATATGTGACAAATTTGAAGAAAATTAAAGACTTCAACCGGTTCTAGCAGAACTCAATGTTATTGATGATCATAAGGTGACATGTCAAAACTCTTTTCAATAATCCATGCTGAGGACAAATGACATATTGTTGTAATTAATACCAAGTGATATGGATTCGACAATAGATAATCATCTTCCTGCCCAAACTCACCATCTTTGCCACTGCAAATTAGAAGCACGACTGTGAGTTGATGAAGCATGTTAAGATAGGATCTCCAAGCATGTTATGTGATGTGTGAACCAATATCTAAAGTTTAAATTCCATCTTCTGAAGAACACAAGATTTAAACACTCTAAAGGTGAGTAAATATCTTAATACGCAGCTACTAACTGCATCAAAACAGATAGGATTGTTATTCTCGCACTGAGAATAGCTCCGCTTTCAACTAAGCAAGTACAAGGAAGTAGTCAACTATAAGCACGTACACTGCTATTTTGGTAATTTGAACAATATGGCCTTGATAGTTTCATGCACTATAAAGCACCTTAAGTGGAACTAAACCAAGAGGTAATATATGAGGCTTTATCTTGTTATCTTTCTTTCTTACAGTAGTACATTATACCCAGGCCTTATTTCTATAAGCTAATAGTTCCTACGTGAGGCCATATCGCTTGAACCCGAATAGAATATCATTATGATCTCTAGACAGTCCAAGACATAATACAAATCAAATTTAACATAGATGCACCAGTCATAACCATCCATTGTCTTATGTATCATATTACAGTTATTATCTGAGTTCGTAAATACAACTTTTAATCGAAATCCTCAAGCATGATAAAAGGACTCTAGCAATAAAAGTTAGAAAAAGTTGAACACTCTTTTTTATAACCGAAAAATACCCGAGGGCTAGTGGCACACGGTCCGAAGCTCGGTTGGATATGTGGCTCGCCCCTTTATCCTTCTCCACTTAAGTACCAGGCTTTTGTCTGCTTTAAGACTCGAACCCCTAACGTGCGCCGCCTAGCCCACACTTTACGCGATGCACTCTTAACACTAGACCAAAGGCCTGGGCGGCAATTGCTGTACATTTTTGGCATGAATTACTTCAATTTCAGCAAAGGCACCAGTTCTGACCATCCATTGTCTTATGTATCATATAAGAGTTCTTCATTGGTTTTGTAAAATACTACTATTTTATTGGAATCATTCAGCAGGATAAAAGCTGGTTGCATTTCAAAGCTAGAAAACAACTATTGTACAGTTTTGGCATGATTTACTTAATTACTTTAGCATATTTTTACATCAATTTTGTTCCAGACTTGGCACCAGTTAGCAACTAGTACCTGTAAGCTACCATTCGAAGTTGTCTGAACAGCCATATATATACACCTTCTACTCTGATTTGAGCACCACCAACTCCATGTTCATTGTCAAAAACATCATGGAAAATTATTGCACCCTGTTGTGTACAACGTGAAGTCAAATTGTAGAAATGTGCAATTTCTGCATAAAAAGTTTCTATCATCTGAGCAAGATCAAACCCCTGCTAAATATCACTTTTAATAGTAAATCTGCAATAGAGAAAGTATATTGGGATTCAATTTTCAGAATTGTGTGTTTCACTGCTTATGCACAACTCATCAAAGGATAGCAATACATTACAATAACGAAGCAAAGCTAGAATCAGTAAGCACATCAGACTATTCCTAGTAAAGTGTCGAGCTTAACAGCTCTATAATTCACTGGTTTACAAATTTGCAGGTACTTTTGGATAAGTTACAATTTGTCAAAGGGATTAGCACGAAGAAGTTTGCATATTCAACAAACAGCATATTTAAGGGTATGATAGAAATGCTAGGACAAATAAAAAGATGAAGAACAATTCCATTACACCACTACCACCACAAGCTATATAGGCTAATAGTAGCAATAGACATTTGTTCCATAATACTGCTGGGATGAAATACCAAAGTGGTTGTGGGGAACTTTGGGTAAACGACTGATGTTGTGTAAGAAGTGGAACCTTGGAGCAACAGTAAAGTTGTCTCTGTGTGACCTACAGGTCACGGGTTTGAGCCGTGGAAGCATAAGGGTAGATTGTTTACATCATACCCTCTTGAGGTACGTCCCTTCCTCTGACCCTGCATGAACGCAGGATGCCTTGTGCATCGGCTGCCTCTTTTTGCTGTGTAAGACTTCTTCAGCAAAATAGCAGCACAATCCTTGTCATAGGACAGTGTTTGAATGGATGCAAAGCATAAAATCTTAAGTTGATTTATGTAGTATATTAGTGGTAGTTGGACAAAATATTAAAGAAATTCTTGACTAGTTAGTTTGATAAAGAACATCACATCAAAGTTCAAAATTTTGTACAGCTAAATGAATTTGAATTCTTGAAAGTTGTAAACAACAGTAAACGATAGTTGGTATGACTTATGAGAGAAGCTCTAATAGAAAGAGTGAGTAAACTAACCAAAACATCTACTTAAAAAATAAGTAAACTATTGGGACACAATGACGTCTACAACTTTATTTTTTTAGAAGGTCAGAGACAAGTACTTACGTGGAAACAACGGAAGTTAGCACAATAATTTGTAAGGAAATGCACTTATTTAATGATGACGGGAACTACCTGAACATAATGTACACCAGTTATTTTTGTTGGATTACTTATCAATTCAAGGACCGAGTTACCATTAGACTTCCTAAAATCAGGAAACCTAGAAGAGCCATTTGTTGAATCCAGGAATCTCCAAGACCCTGCAGCTCAAATGTCCAGAAGAAGGTATTATTAGATTCAAGACAGAAACAGCAACTGAGCTATAGTAATCGATATGAGCATGTGATTTTCCTTTATGTTGTGTTTGATGAGTTCCACTCAATCACTTACAAAATTGGCCATAAGTTCTTAGCATAGTTGGCTTAACAAAACAAATAAGGCGTTATTTTGAAAGGTAGAACAACAGTAAAGCATTCTGTTAAACTCGTATGTAATATGAGCAATGCACTAAAATATCGTATTTACAACCAACTTACAAACCTCTATAAGTTCCTGTTATATTCCAAGCAGAAAATTGCCCCAATTCATTTTCATCCTTTCTAACAAGAAGCCACTGCAACAAACAATAAGGATCTGATTAAAGGTTGGGCGGAAACAAAAAGAAGGCCTTTTTCACTTTTGGAAATGAAATTATCTTCAGGGTCCATGTTCAAATGCAGGACTAATATCCTTTTCAGAGTTCCATACTCGTAAATGAGCTCTAAGAAGTCATAACTAAGTAGTATAATTTCATATCCCATTGACCGAGTTTATCCATCTAGTAATTACATATCTTATTGACTGGATTTATCTAGTCATTTCATCATCCCTGTTTTTTTTTTTTATGTAAACACCAGCTCTTTATTGGTGTCAAGAGTTGATTGGAGTGGCAGATATCTCGGCAGTAGCCATATACATGAAATAGTTCCAGAGAAAATTCCACTTTATTCGGGATTTTCTCAATATAATTAGACAAGGTAATACTCATAAGAGCAAGTTCCACATAAAAGAATGGATAAATAAAGACGGTTTATTCTTTCTTAGCTCATATAACTTTGTCGCCCATATCTCCTCATTTTTATACTAAACTTACATTTAGTATGATTCAAAGAGTATAAAGGACTAGACCTATCAGCTGCAGATTAAGACAAATAGCTTGAATTCCTCTCACCAGCCTATGATTGCCGCACCTAGGCTGCATCTAGACATGTGTTTTGCTTTGGCCCGCCAATGCTTACATGCAACATGTGCAAGAAAGAAGGAATGATGTTTCCTTTAAATGGTGCATATGTTGAAGAATTTTTTATCATATACTAGAGATATGCATTATTTCTATCATCAGATGTTTCTCCAAACACTACTCAGGCTTTTCATGTTTTTATTGGAGTAATCATCATACAGCAGATTTTTATAGCAACATTCAAGAACTGGCAAGCACATAAAACTTTGTTCTAATTTTACATTTCACCTAGCTTTTTTTTTCTTCTTTTTTTTTTTTTTGGCGAAAAGCATACAAGAACATTAGCATCTGTTGAGACTTCAAAGAGAAAGTCTAATAGAAGTGCGGGTTAGTCAAACGTATCACCTTTCTATCGCAGGTTTTTTTCCCTTTTTCTTTAACCTATGTCATATAAAGTTCCATCAATGTTATAAAAGAGCTCAGCCATTGACTGATATAAGGTCAAGTTAGCTAAGACTTAATAAGAATAAAAATGAAAAGTGAAAATTTTGCTCCATCAATCAACCCACTCAAACTTGAAGCATATGAACATTAACCACACTACATCTGCTACATCCCCCATAAATGCTTGTCATCGCTAGCTTATCCAATAAACAACAACACCGATCACTTTAGACCCTCACCAGTCTCTTCTTCTTTCCTATCAATCAGCTTTCACGAAAGCCCTTTCGAGTTTCAGCCTAAGCTTAAACCTTTTTCTTTTCGATCAGAAGCCTAAGGGGCAGAAACTCAGTGCCACGCACCAAAGTCAGAACTTTCCCATCAAGAATTCCAACAACAACAACAACAACTAGCCTTACTCCCAAACTAGTTGGGGTGACTATATGAATCCCTAATATCTGCTTCATTCCACTACGGCCCATTTTATAAATATCCAATGTCAAGACAGTACGAACAAGAACCAATAGTACTTTTCTCGCTCGCCGGGAGCCAAAGATATCAATTCCATTAACCACATAGCTCAAGCTACTTAACAGAAGGAGAGAGCAATTTAACATATCAGCATAGGCTTTCGAGTACATTTTAAAACACTGCAAAACTACACAAGAAATAGAACCAATCATAAACAATACGATCATAAGACTAGAATTCACCAGCTAGCTAACACAAATTTTGCACTTTATGTTAGCTAAATGAGTAAAAAGCTTCATTTTTTAATATGCAATTCAGTATTAAAGTAGCAAACTTCACGGCGAGATATTTTTACAAGTTACAACATTAACCAATCCAGTTTTAGAACAACAGCAACAACAACAATTGACGATCAATCAACTAATCAACTCTGTGGCTATGCTACAATCTAAACTAGTAAGAGCAGTACTTATTCCACTATTTGGGCACATTTTATTTCAATAAAAAATAATTTCTACTTGCTGGCAAAAAACAAAGAAGAGCAAATAGAATATAAGTCCGAATACTAACCTCATCTCCCCACGATCGATATCTTTCCCTGAGAGGCCTGAGGCACATTACTGGACAAAATCCACCAAAGATGAACCATAAACTGAATAAAACTCTAAGCAAAACCCCATCATTTTTCCTCAAAAAGATCAAATTTTTAGCCACACCCATTTTAAGATCAATTCAAAGTCTTCTCCTTTAAGCAATTCTTGAACAACCCAGATGAAGAAATAAAGCCCATTACAGTTACAAAGAAGAGAAATTTAAGAAAGGAAAAATTAAAAAGAAGAAATACATAAAATGGGGGTTGCTTAAAGTGAAGACCAAACAACAAAAAATCAAGAGACCAATCAACTTCAGAGAAAATGAAAGCTCAGCATAAGCAGAATCGATGAAAGCCTTCACTGGTCAATTCTTGAACCAGAAATTAAGAAACCCCCACTTGTATTTGTTTATTCAAAAACAGTTATAAGTAAATATTTATCCCAATATTCTATTAATTAATTAAATATGTTCGAATGCATAGATAAATATAAAATGGGGGTGAGGGGGGTGAGGGAGGGGGGGTCAGTTCTGCACAAACTCTATTTAAGACTAAGCTAAAGAGCATTTGACAATAGTTTTATCCTAATTTTCTTGGTAAAAATGGAGTCTTGGTTCAATGGTGTGGTCCCGTGTGGATGATAGTTTGACTGGTGGGTATGAAGCATAAAGCTAATGCTTGCCTACAGTTATGTGGCATTGGGTCATGGGTTGTTGTTGTATTCTGAACGAGTGTGATTGAGCTGTCACCGAATGAAAGGGATGGAATCTGTTTCCTTTTCTCTTGTTCCGGACAGGTGAGTCTTTATTCGGTGACAGCTCAATCACACTCGTCCACAAGCAGATAACTTGTCCAGAACAACAAAGAGGAGATGGGGAAAACTAGGAGTGTGCATTCGATTTATCGATTCGATTTTGACCTTTATCGATAATTACTTATCGATTATCGATTTGTATATATGCTTATCGTTATCGTTTTAATAAGGTTTCGATTTTTTTGATTTCGATTTATCGATTTTGGGGTCTTATCGATTCGGTTATCGATTACACCAATAAAAAAATTTGCGGGATTTCACGAAAAGTATATCGCTATAAACGCGCCTAACTTATATGGTTAAAAAGAAGCTAAAATAAGATGAAACCATTTATAACATAAAATTTGTATTAACAAGCACATGCAAGAAAACTTAAGTAAGGAATCAAATGTATGCCACCAACACTCCACTGGTATAAAAAAATAATACAAGATAAAATACATCATCATGACTAATTTTATTTTCCATTAATTTGAACTTCATTCCCTTGCTCTTTAAATATAATTATTCCTTAAATGTGGTAGAGAAAATAATAGTGTAAGGGACTTAGAGTAAATGAAAGGGTATACATTAGGGAAAAAGATATTGTATAGCCGCTTTCAAAATAGTAGCGGAATATATATACATTCTGTTTGTTATATTAATCTACACAAATAGGTAATTATTCATTTTATAAGTGTCTACAGTGATAGGGGTGTGCATTCGACTTATCGATTCGATTTTTACCCTTATCGATAACTGCTTAACGATTATCGATTTGTACATATGCTTATCGTTATCGTTTCAATAAGGTTTCGATTTTTTCGATTTTGATTTTTGCGATTTCGATAACAGATAATCGATTCGATTTATCGATAAACCGATTCGAATGCACACCCCTAGGGAAAACTTTATATCCATAATTTTCAAATATTCTGAACGAGTGTGATTGAGCTGTCACCGAATAAAGATCGAAATTTGCAATATTTATAAAGTTTAGTGATAACGCCGATCTATGCCTTATAAGAAGATATGCGGACGTTACAAATATAATCTAAGTAATTCTGCTCAGAGTCGAACTACAAGGAATTAACCTATCAATTATTTTTGTCGGACGTACTAAATTCACAGAATCAATTTCCCCAAACTTTGTGATTAACACGTGATGATATTTCTAACCACTAAAACTGAAAATAAATAAACAAACTATGCTTGATTTGTAAACAATTGGAATAAGGTTAAGGTAATAGTTTCCCCCGTTATTGATTTCCTTAGTTGTATATGTCTTATGACTGTGACTTAGTTGTCTCTATCAATCATGAACTCTCCAGCTATCATAAATCTTTCTCAAGCATTTATGATAATTTGCTATACGCACTCTCTTAAGCTACGCTAGGTAGATTCGCATTACAATTCACTTAAATTGCACCCGAGGTATCACTATCTCTAATCTAACCTCTAAACCCTCGGTTATGATTGTTTGACTCAAAAGTTATCGAATAATTTCCGAGAAAATCAATCAAAAGAGATTGAGGGTAAATCGTGATAGAAGATAATAAGACCCTAAGATATTCTCAATACCTTGTTCTTAATAGTTACAGTAGATGTGTGTGTGAGAGAGAGAAATGAGGAGAAAGTTCGAGAGAAATCAGAGTTTGTAATATTCACTATCCTTTAACAATGCTAGGACCCCCTTTTATATAATAAAGGATCTTCTCAATACCTTGTTCTTAATAGTTACAGTAGATGTGTGTGTGAGAGAGAGAAATGAGGAGAAAGTTCGAGAGAAATTAGAGTTTGTAATATTCACTGTCCTTTAATAATGCTAGGACCCCCTTTTATATAATAAAGGATCTTCCTTGAAATATTAAAGAATAGAAAAGAAATACACACTATTGAGGGGTCGATGGAGCTGTGGGGTCATTCCTTTTGCTACCCTTGAGTCGTACTTCTACATTGGCTTGTGCACGTTCGGCGGTTGGTCATGCTGGTGTAGGGACGTGGTTGGCCAAATTTGACCCCATGTAGTTAGTCCATCTATTCGTCGTGGTCGCAGCGAGGTGCATCTTTGACGGACGGAATCAACGCTTTCATTCAGGGAGGGTTTGACTTCATCCAAGAGCCGTGATGTGACAAGTAGAAGACAAAACTGTCATACCAATGAAACATAATATCTTTTCTTCGTATGACGTCAGCACTCGCATGCATCATCATTATGCCTATTCCCGAGGCAGCGTAACAGGTACTTTGACATTTAGTTTCCCGCGTTGGCTCAAAAGCTGTCTCTTCAATTTTGGCGCCACCCAACCCTATAAATAAGGGAAGGGTTTAACCTGATGCAGATTCCAATCATTTGTAAGGATCGTTCCATCCTCTCAAGAAAATATCTTCGTACTCCGAAACTCCTCCGTTGGTCGGAAATTTCCTTCTTCTCCATCATGCTGCGTACGATTTTTTATCGAATAGAAGCCATGTCTAAATCTCGGCGGGGTAATGCGAGGGTTCCTAAAGAGTTTCCATCGATTATGCCGCCTCATTATGGTGGTGATGAGAGGGAGGAAGAAGAGAATTTTAGCCTTCTTACAATAGATATGTTGCTTCCGAAGCGTCTCCTATCCCGGATCGATTTTAACAAAGATTCTCCCGTGCAACCTCCGGAATTCTCTGAGTTGCTACAAGATCATTTAGATAATCTTCGAGTGACGTATGACATACCCGTTCATGTGATGATAGTTCCAGCGGGGGAGGATTACGTAGATGTTCATAGACCGGGATATTGCACCTTTTACGAATATCCATTCTTGATTGGCTATAGTCTCCCCATTTTCCCTTTGGCGGAGGAGTTATGTCGCTTTTATAATGTATGCCCACCTCATCTTACACCATATACCCTAAAAGTATATCGGTTGCTGTCCAAATATGCGGAACTGGTCGGGTGCGAGGTCACCGTCCACCATCTTTTGCAGTTATTCAGTGCCAGCTGCCTGAGAGGAACCATGCTACACTTGAGGAGTCGTGGTGCAAAAATGGGATGGTGGTCCAAACCGATGACCGACCTAGTCGCGGGTTTTGGCGTAGATATTTCTATATTAGGACTGAGAACTTGGCTTCCAACCTAGCCGAGCTCCCAAAGAAGTGGAATTCGAAACGTGAGTATCTCCATTCACTGAATTCCTCGTTATTTGTGACTATTGTGGTTCTAACTTTTCCATTGCAGTCATGGCTCCCCGGCTGGTCACCGATATCAGGAAGTGGGTTGGTGACTTGTTGCCTTATGCGGAAGAGACTCACACGTGGGCTGCTTTCCTCTAGCGTTATGGCCCCACGACCACTTCAGGTAGATTTCTGACTTTGTTTAGTAGGTTTTTCAAGTTTCACTGACTAGTTTATCTTCATGGCGATTTTTGTATGTTGGAGAATTCCATTTATATAATGGAGATACTTCTGTACAATGGAGAATTGTTTGTACGATGTAGAGTTTTTGCTATACAATAGAGATTTAACTAGTGTAGTCACTTTATTACATTGTCTCAGAGACCGTGTCGACTAGCCGATGTGATGAACTTGAGCTCAAATACCACCAGGTGTCCCCTTTGCCGCCTCATTAAAAACCACATCGAGAAAACCCAATTGGGACAAAAATCGGGTGAGGGAAAAAGAGTACGACTCGCGAGACGCCTTTCAGAAGTAGAAGTATTTGAGATGGGCGACATTCAAGTTGTTTTGGAGTATTTTTCCTTCCATTATTTCCAGCTGGAATGCTCCTTTGTTCGATGCTGCCGTGATTTTGTATGGTCCGTCCAATTGGTTCCCAATTTACCTTCACTCATATCTTTTGACGCCAATGTTTTGGCTTTGAGGACGTAGTCGCCCACTTTAAGTGATATTATTTAGGCTTTCTTGTTGTAATATCTTTATGCCTGCTGTTTCTGGCCCGTCATTCTTATATGGGCCATGTCTCTTCGTTCTTCGGCTTCGTCCAGATCTTGCAATCTGCTTTCGTCGTTTTCTGCCCCGCTGGTATCTGAATATCTCAGGCTTGGCTCCCCGATTTCAACGGGTATGACCGCGTCGGTCCGGTGGACCAGCAAGTACGGCGTTTCTGCCGTACTGGATTTTGGTGTGGTCTGGTATGCCCACAACACTTCAGGTAGTAATTCGGGCCATAGCCCTTTAGCTCCATCGAGCTTCTTTTTCAGTATGTTCAATATTATTTTGTTGGAGGACTCGTCTTGGCCGTTGGCGGCGGAGTGATATGGAGTGGAGAGTGTCCGCTTAATGTGCCACTTCTCGAAGAACTTTGTTGTCTTCTTACTAATGTACTGGACTCCATTGTCAGAGCTAATTTCTTTAGGGACGCTGAAGCTGCATATGATGCTTTTCCCATACAAAGGCGATGACTTCTTGTTCGCGTATCTGTGCGTACGCACCTCATTCCACCCACTTGGAAAATAGTCAGTCAAAACTAAAAGGAAACGTACCTTTCATCGTCATGCTGGTAGAGGATCGATTATATCCATTTACCACTTGATGAAGGGCCAAGGTGAGGTGACATAATGGAGAATCTCCCCTGGTTGATGTACCATAGGGGCGTACCTTTGGCACTGTGTGCACCTTCGAACATAATCTGCCGCCACAGTTTTCATAATAGGCCAGTAGTAACCGGCTCGGATGATATATCGGACGAGGGCACGATTACCTGTATGAGCACCGAAGTGGCATTCGTGCACCTCTTCTAATACTTGTCTCGTTTGAAAACGGCCTGAGGCACTTAGCAAAGGGCCGCCAAACGTCCTCTTGTAGAGATCATGATTTATCAGGCTGTATCTGGCAGCTTGTACGCGGAGCTTTTTATCTAATGTTTTGTCGTGTGGGAGTGTTCCATCCTACATATAGGATACAAACTGGTTGTGCCAATACCTAGTAAGGTTTAAAGAGAGTACCTCGACGTGATCGATGGCCGAACGAAGGAGGGTGACCACACTTTCTTTGCTGATATTCTTGGTGGTCGCGACTAGTTTTGCTAAGCCATCTGCCTCAACATTTTGTGCCGTAGGGATTTGCTCAAAGCGACATTTGTCGAATTCAGGCATCAGTTTGCGGAATTTTTATTGGTATTTTTGTAGCCTTTGTTCCTTGATCTGGTAAGTCCCAGTGACTTGATTTACTACGAGTTAGGAGTCGCAGTAGAGGATGAGTTGACAGTCCTCATTGTTAGTCATCTCGGGTCATTGTATGGATTGACAAATGATTTTGCCCGTGGGGACTTTGAGGACGAGTCCTAGTCCCGATCCTAAGGCATTCGCGGTACTGTCAGTGTATAGAGTCTAGAGGTCAGTATGGGTGGTGGCATGGAGGCATTTTGCTCTACCTTTGGCAGTATCTCTACGATGAAGTCAGCGATAAAGTCGGAAAGTACCTGGGACTTAATGGCGGTTCTTGGGTGGTAGGATACGCCGTGTTCGCTGGGCTCTATGGACCATTTAGCGAGCCTACCCGAGAGTTCGGGCTTATGCAGAATACTTCTCAGGGGGACGGTTGTTATCACTTTTAAAGGATGACACTGAAAATAGTGTATGCGCTTTCGTGAAGCTACGACCTGTGCTAGAGCCAATTTCTCAAGGTATGGATACCGTGTTTTGGCATCTACTCAAGTTTTACTGGTGTAGTAAATATGAGATTGCATACCATTATTTCGCGGACCAAGACTATGCTGACATCAACTCCGGAAACTTCCAAATACACCAGCAAACACTCGCCCGGGTTTGCTTTCCCTCGTTCCACTATAACCCATGGTCCTTCCTCAGTACACTGAAGAACTTATGGTATCCGTCGGAGGACTACAAGATGAATCTTGATAGGGAGGCTATTCGCCCCGTCAACTTCTGTACATGCTTCTTGTTGTTCAAAACCTCAGGTATTGCGTCTATGGCCTTGATTTGATCCAGGTTAACTTTGATACCTCGTTGTGATATGATGAAACCTAGGAATTTTTCCGAGGCCACACCGAATGCGCTCTTTTCTGGGTTTAACTTCATCCCGTACTGCTTCAGTATCTCGAAGGCTTCTTGCAAATAATCGATGTGGTCCTCCCTGCTTCCGGCTTTACTAGCATGTCATCAATGTAAACCTCCATATATTGCCGAGCTATTCCTTGAACATATTGGTGACCAATCTTTGATACGTTTCTCCCGCATTTTTGAGTCCGAAGGGCATCCCTTTATAGCAGTATGTCCCTTGGTGGGTGATGAAAGTTGTATTCTCTTGATCCTCTTCGACCATCATAATATTGTTGCAGCTGGAGTAGGCATATAAGAAACTTAGTAGTTTATGCCCTGCAGTTGCGTCAATCAGTTGGTTGATGTGGAGCAAAGAGAACGAGTCTTTTGGGCTTGCCATGTTCAGGTCGGTGAAATCCACGCACATTCTCCATTTCCCATTTTTCTTTTTAACCATGACGACATTAGCGACCCATTGCGGTTATTTTGATTCTCTAATGGAACTGTTGGCTAGTAACTTGTCCACTTCTTCACTAACCGCCTCGTTGATTGCAGCATTGAATTTCCTTCTCATCTGCCGCACAGCAGGATATAGTGGGTCAACGTTTAGCTTATGAGTAGCAATGTCTTTTGGGATTCCCGGCATGTCTGAATGAGAGAAGACAAATAAATCTGCGTGGTTAGGTAAGAATTTGTGGTACTTACTTGGGTCGGAGAGATTGTGACTGATGTAAGCTTTCTTTGAATTATCGGTATCATCCAACTGGGGTGGGTCAAGGTCCTCGACTGTCACTTTGCAGGTTTCTAGACATCTGGGTTTTTTATGGCTTCTGCTGTTGGATTGATTCTAGTTCCCGACATGGTTGATTGTTATGCCTTTGCGCTTGTTCCTTTTAGTTGCTTGGTATGTGTATAGTCTTGGGCGATCCGGTAGCATTCCTGAGCGGTGCATGGCTCGCTCCGAATGTTGAATACCCCCTATGGGGTGGGAAATTGAATTACCTGGTAGAAGCTCGAGGGGACAGCTCGCATGGCGTGTACCCAAGGATGCCCTATAATGGCGTTGTAAGCTGTTTCCTAATTCATGATGTGGAATGTTGTTCCAGTGTGACCCCCTTCAAAGACTGGCAATGATATCTCTCAGGAGGTCCGCTCCACGTCGATATCAGACTTATCGAAGATGATACTATCTTTGAAGTCGTCATACCGCTCATGAGTGATCGTGCGCTTCAGCTTGTGTGTTGCGGTGAACTTTACGTGGTTGATTGGTGAGTCGTCACCACCACCGACGATCATGTGTATGGTGTGTGCTGGAGAAGGTAGTTTCGATATTCCTTGAGATTGGTTGCGTCCTCTGGCAAAATTAGCATTTCCCTTATCGCTAAGCAGCTCCTTCGAGTATCCTTGGTTTAACTTTTTGACCACCTACTGTCGCAGACCTATGCAATCTTCGGTCTTGTGTCCTCTTTTATGATAGAATTTGCACAGGATGTTCAACCTCCTTGCACTAGGATCTAATTTCATTTTCTGCGGTCACTGCACCTTTGTGCCCAGCTTCTCCATTGCGTACACTATTTCTGAAGGGGACACATAAAAGTTATGAGCAGATAATAATGGGTCATACCTCTTCCATTTCGAAGTGGGGCAACATGTCGCTACACATCGTCTGGCTGCCTCGGATGGGGTGGATTGGGAGTCTTGACATAGGGTTGATGCCTCTCTTTGTTGAAGCGTGGGGGTTGTTCCCATCGTCCATCGTTGCGTCAATCCCTTCTTATCTCTGAATGTATTGACGTTAGTCATTGGGTTGGACCATTAAGATCATCCTCGTCTGCTCTTACTTCGGCACAATAAGCATTGTGGATTTCTTCCCATGTTGTGGGGATACTTCATGAGTCGGCTGAGCAGCTTCTTGGTTGCTTTTGAACCATCTCTGCTTAGCCCGTTCTAGAAAGCCACGATAGCCATTCCTTTCGATACGTTTGGCAAACCCATTCTTACCCTGTTGAATCAGGCCAAGAAGTCCCTAAGTCCTTCACCTGTTGTTTGTCTGACGGTCAAAATATCATTGATCCTAGCTTCGGCCTTCTTTGATCCTGCATGAGCGGTGGCGATTTTTTCTGCCATCTCTTCGAACGTCGATATTGATCTAGCTGGTAGTTGAGAGTAGCACGTTAACACCCCTCATGTCAAAGTTTCTCCAAAAGTTTTCAACAGCACGAACGTCACTTGTTCTTTTGACAAGTCATTTCCTTTTACCGCGGTCATATAATGGATCAGGTGGTCTTCGGGATCTATAGTCCTGTCATATATTCTCAAGTATGATGGCATATTTAAGCTTTTTGGGATCGGGTGAGGAGCAGCTTCCTCACTATATGGTTGTTCGACGAACCTTCCCACGTCGCATTTCGGCAGTAGCTTAGGGGCGCCATGAATTTTTTCTACTCTTTCCTGGTGCTCTTTCATTTGATCAGCGCTTTGTTCTCGTTCTCCATTTCTTCCATTTTCTTAAGGATGGTTGCGAGTGCACCATCGCTTGCGTCGATATCTATGTGAGCGTTGTTTGTTCTTACAGTATCCGCTTGCCGGTTTTGGTGGAGATACCTACCATTGACAATTCTTTGATATTTCCCTGAGGGGATTTTTCGAGCATGCTGCTTAGAGTGTTTGTCAACCATTTCTCTAGTAGCGTTTTGACTGCTGGGGGTGTTTCCTTGGTTGCAGATATAGAGGCCCCTTTTTGTGCAAAATCGTCAGATCTTCGAGCGAAGAGGTTGAGATCTCCCCATCCGGTGCACTACTAGGTGTTGTATTCACGGTGTTTTCTCTACTGGCATCGTTGAGGGGGCCTATGAGGTTGGTTGTAACATCTGCTATCGTCTTTGTCCTTGCATCTCTTTCTGTCATTGTTAGTTTCCAAGGGGTATGAAGAATAGTGATTGTTGCTTTTGATATCCTAGGTGTGAACTATGATTTCGATTACCGAAATCCCCACAGACGGCGCCAAATTATTTGACACAAAAGTTATCGAATACTTTCCGAGCAAATCAATTGAAAGAGATTGAGCGTAAATCGTAATCGAAGATAATAAGACCCTAAGATATTCTCAATGCCTTGTTCATAATAGTTACAGTAGATGTGAGTGAGAGATAGATAGAGAGAAAGGAGGAGAAAGTTCGAGAGAAATCAGAGTTTGTAATATTCATTGTCCTTTTACAATTCTAGGACCCCCTTTTATATAATAAAGGATCTTCCTTGAAATATTAAATTATAGAAACGAAATACACATTATTGAGGGGTCGACTGAGCTATGGGGTCATTCCTTCTCCTACCCTTGAGTCATACTTCTACCTTGGCTTGTGCACGTTCGGTGGTTGGTCATGCCGGTGTAGGGACGTGGTTAGTCAAATTCGACCCCATATAATGAATGTCGTCTATACTCCGGGAGTAACGTTGTTCAAACAACTACCTAAGTATGCACTCTCTATTAAGCAGATACATACTAAATAGGGACTGATAACTGAGGGCCCTTTCAATTATCCACAATCAAAATGTAGATGAACAAATATAGATTCACAACTAATTCAAAACTATATTAATATAACAACCAAGTCATCCCCAACGGGTTTCACCAAACCCTTTGATTAAAATATTTAGCAACTCATAACAATGATAAAAACTAAAAAATTCATAGTCACTGATAGAAGAACAACTTAGAGAGATGAGAAATTGTGTTTTTCAAGTTGCCTCCTTGCCTCTCTTCCTTGTTCTCCAAACTCGAACTCTCCTTCTCTATTGGACTTGTTAAACCTTTTATAGTTGGTGTAGATTTGCTTGGACTTACGAAATTGCCTTATAAAATTACTGATCCACATCTGGTCTAGCGTGGGCGCGCTAAAGCCGTGCTCAGCCCGCACTAGTGGGGTTTCCTACGGGTTTGGGTGCTGGACTAGCGCGGGCACGCTAAGGCCACGGTAATACCCGCGCTATTAGGGTTTTTCCACTAGTTTGCATGCTTTGCTCTAATTTTGCCCATTCACTCCAATTTTCCCCCGGATCACCATCATAAGCCCTCATTTGGTTATTGAACTCCTGTGAAACACCAAAATCACCATTAGAGACAATTTTTGCATTATTTACACACTTACAACAGTAAAGCATCCTTAAGTTACAGCCCAAACATAGGCGAAACTATACAATTTATCCTATTATCAACAACCTACACTTAAATCATTGCTAGTCCTCGAGCAATCCACTGTATCCTACAAGGTTTCTTTTTTAAGTTTTTCCCTTAGCGACTCACACCATGAATATTTTACAAAATTTGCAACTAGTAGTGAGCACTTTACCTCAAGAATCAAATCTTTCGCACCATGCAACATTCGCACTTACTCAAACTACTTCATACGAGAGTCAATACTTACCTTTCCGTTATGAATCATATGCCCTCACATCACACAAGAGATTAGTTCCATATACAATGATATTTAGGAAAATTAGGAACTAAGATAGAAAAAAATTTGCTCGCTCTTAAAAGGAACATTCACATGCCACAAAGATGCACCATAGGCTTGCCCGTAGTATAGTACTCTACTAATCGAGATCCACTCAATCTAAGATCAATAGGTCTTTATTTGGTTGTGATGTAGGCTAAGGGACGGGTAGGATATATTTGGATGTATAACCTCCCTAAGAACTTCTATTACAATTACCATAAACTTTAAAATCATCGTTTTGTCAGCCAACACTCAACCATACTTATTTAAACATCCCCATACATTAGGTGTAATTTGTACAAGCTACCACCTATCAATCATTTTACAATAATTTTTTTCGTGGTGCTTCTCTTTTTATACTTCAATATTCTGCACCTTTTCTCTATTTCCGTGGTTCCACTTCGAAAATCAAACCACCACCACACACTTCTGCTTTTGCATTTTTTCAATGCCATTCTGATGCTTAGTGAGAATAAAAAAAAAAGCTTAAAACATCAAGCTATTCAAAATAATTGGGTAAGGTTCACACTGTGGTTGTAGGCTCAACGGGGTTAACTATGATGTAATGCATTCAGGTGGGTTTACTTTATATGTCTGGCTTAAAAAAAATGCCTATATCCCTTGTAAAACTGAATGAACCTACTATTTCGTTTCGCAAATACACAGGACAAGTTTTAGGCATCAAATGTAAAGCATGGAATACAGTAATCCTCACACACACATGAAACATGACTCACTCCGGATTAGTTTATCAAGATATTCTCTTTTTGAGTGTTCAAGTTAGGTACAAACATACAATGTTTTAAGGCACTTAACAAGATTCAACCCTTGGAACTAAGCATTACACTCTAGTGTCTATCGTGTTCAGGTGTAGAAATGCTAACAGTTTTTCTTCTTCGATTTTAACTCGTAGTCCACTAATCCTAACCTAAAACAAAAATAAAATTACCTATACCTAGTTCAAGATAAACCCTTGAAATAGAATCGTGGCCCAAAGAAAAAACCAAGGGGGGAGTTGCTACACTACCTAAAAATAAAATAAAAAATCTTTTTGGTATTTTCTCTAAACTAACTTCCCTCAAGAAAATTGTCTAAAGGATCCGTCATCATGAAGAGTCTCTATATTCTATTTTTCTTTTCGACTTAGTCCCTCAAGAACCTCACCGAAAGATATATGTCGTTGGGATAAGTCACTTACTATGTTTACCTACCTAAGGACTATTATTCTACCACTAACACAATCAAAGCAAGAAAAAATAACCAAAGAAAACACTTAATTGTTACAATTATAAATATACAATGAAGTATCTCTATCCCCACCCCACACTTAAGTTAAGGACATGTCCTCATGGCCAAGTAAATCAAAAGAAGGGAAAGGGAACTTCCCTGAGTGCTCAATATTGGTTGGAGACAGAGCAAGCGCTGACAATGCACGCCCGACCCAATGCACGGAGGCAACCTATGATGCATTTTTCTGATTTCTTCTGCTGGGTGGCCATCTCATCAACACGAGTCCCCAGGACAGTCACTAAGGTCCATATTTAAGCTATCTCCTGCAACATGCAGTCCAACCGCTATCTTGGACTGGCCCTAGACGGGCCTGCAGCATCATCAGCCTGTGGTTGAGCTAGCTGGTCATCACCTACCATTTCCGCATCATCGGCTACCTATTGTTGTTCCTCCTCCGTGTCATCACCATCATCAAAATCATGGCCAATCAATTCCTCAACTACTACCACCTCATTGCATGTGGTGACCCTCTCAGCCGTGAAAGGATTTACCACATGAACACGACCATCTAAAGCAAGATTACTCAGCACATTGGCTTGAAGTCACAATCGGGTGATAAGAGACGAGTAATATAACCCATATCATTGAACTCGGACATGTTGGAACATTTGATCGTGTATGACTTGGGCCACGTCGAATAGAACATTATTCATGAAGCACCAAATTAGGCACCCTTGAGGGATATTCACTTCTAAGAGGTTCTTGGAGGGCAGGAGGCGGCTATATATAAAGTACAACCAGCATTTGGCCTCAAACTTGACGGACGAAGAGTGGAGCTTATTCCCATATTTGTACCACTGTAGAGTGGCTCTCGGTTGAAAGATGATGTCAGAGAATGTGGGACAGGGAGTATGCATACTATTGTACTATGAATAACCATCCACATACCCCTGAGCTAGTAGAGAAAGCCTATATAGAGTCCGGATATTCTCTAAAGAAGCATTGACCGTCTCTTGCGCACAGTAACCGTGTAGTCATCATGTTCCGGGAGGTTTGCATAGAATTCCCTAACAAGGATGACATTTGCAGTGATAGGCTCCTCAAAAAATATGTCTAGTCCTCGCCACCTCAGCTCGTAAGGTATACTGGGACAGGTTGTCGCCAGTGCATTGGGATCCATGGCTTAGTCTAGCACAATTGTTTTGGCCTTTTTTTGTTAAACCTGTCCTGTGCCTTGGCGGACATGAACTTTTGACTATTGAAGGGCCTTGTATCAACCGACTTCCGAGACCTTCCCCTAGTGTTGGCTATAGCTGGGCGGCTGGAGGAGGAACCTGTTGTTTGGCGTTTGCGAGGAGCGATGGTACTTGCAAATAGTCCAACGTCAGTTCTATTTAATCCGGTGGCCAAAAAGTGGCTACTCGGACTTCGCCATGGAATGGTCACAACACTTCTTGCAAAGAGGCATTTTAACAAATAAATTGTGGTCAATGGTTAATTTTAAGCTCCAACCATCCCTTTAACACAAGGAATACTACCACAATAACCTAATCAACATACCATACACCCACAATTTGTATGTTTTCAATTTTCGGCCCAACCTAACTACTAACATATGTTTTAACCTATAATAAAACTACATTATACTATACAAAGTAAGAAGAAACAAAAGAACTAAAAAACGAAATTAAATTACAAAAGAACAAAATTAAAGAGAGGAACACATACCAGTAGAGGGAATGAGTAAAAGGGCAGGAGTTGAGGAAGAGAAGGAAGGTGGTGTTGTGTGTGGTTGGTGATGGAGGAGGAAGAATGGAGAGATTAGATAAAGAAGAAGAAGAAGAAGAAGAAGAAGAGGGGTTAGGGTTTGATTAGGCGTGAGAAGAAAAGAATTTGGGGGAAGTAAGAGGGGTTGGGGTAGGTGGTAAGTTAAAAGGTTAGTGAAAAAGAAATTAAAAATTTAAAATTTAAAATGGAACTTACCTGAATGCGAGGGGACTAGCGCGGCCTTAGTATTGTCGTAGCGCGGGCGCACTAGTCTAAGCTTGTCGGGGCAGTAATAACCTCATTAACGTGGGCTACATGCTGGATTAGCGCGGTCGTGCTATTGGGAACAAGGTGAGGCAGAATGAAACCTCACTAGCGCGGTCTGCGTGCTGGCTTAGCGCGGCCGCTAGTGTGTTAAATATGGAGTGTTCTTTTTAATACATGAAGTTATCTACTGTCTACTCCCCCTTTTTTCCAAGAGTCGAAATGGGGTGTACGACATTTGGGAAGGCAACTCTATTCCCCTTCGATAATTGGTTTTTGGAGTTTAAGAGTCGCCACCTAATGATTATAGTACATTATGACATTATTAGGAAGAGTTTGAGATGAAAAAACCAGAGATTAGGGTAAGGGATAGAAAATATCCCGAGGGGAAGGTGTTAGGCACCCCTTAAGATCCACTAGTGTGGTCCCGGCCATGTTACAATTGTGACTTTACATAAACACATAAACACTTAAGGCTCAAATATAATGTTGCAATAAGTTGAAAATTTGAAAGATAAGCGGAGAAAACAGAATTTTATAAAGAATAAAGATTTAAAGAGTAAGAAAATATGAAAGAAAATAAGGAAGAGGGGTCCTAGGTTTATGATTAATATATATCACATCATTGCGACATCCAGCAATCACTCATCCGAAGAGGGGTCGCACGTGATATTAGTGCACCGGTCATCATATCCATATTCTACCCTTCCCACCCATTAAGGTATTAAATCGCATAATAGTATCAATACTTATTGCATGCTAGTACTAGTCCCAATCCTATTAGTCCCGAAAGCATTTGTGACTTCTAGTCCTATTAAAGGGAGGAGCTTTGGGCTTTTTCAGAAGTTTAAAAGGTTAAAATACTAAAGCGTCAGACAAAACACATAAAATAGTTATGGGAGCACAAAAACAATTAAGGCTCAGATAAACCTCCTTTTATCATAGAAATCATGTAGTTTAGCACGTCTTACGTATACTGATTAGGTCTGAAATAAAATTAAACGTTAAACGGACTGGTTCATCACATATTTTTAGATAAGGAGTCCGCATTAGGCCCGCCTGGTTGTAATTATCGAAGACTGATGCAATTATAGATTTTACTCTAAGGTTTGACTAGGTAAAACCTATAGGCATGATATCTACTAGTTTCAGAAATAAAGTAATAAACTGATTACAGAAAGTTTCCAGTTTTCAACAGAATAATACTAGTTCTGAAGTGGATAAGATATTACTACTGATAGATTAAACTTAAAACAAGTGATTCAGATTTGGTTGATAGTTCCAATAGGCATGCTTTCTAGCCTTGTTAGTTTTAAACACTTTCTACAAGCGCAGCAAGAGTGCAGAAATCCTACGAGCATGGTATCTAGAATGCAATTGATTATTATTTGACCTATAGCTGTTTGCCTAATGACAGATTCAAAATGCAGAACCTTAAAGACATGGTCTCTATATGCGAAAATGCAGAATTCCTATGAGAAGGATGTCTATATGATATGCAGGATTCTCATACACATGGTTTCTACATATGAAAGTATAGAATTCCTATGACAGGATATCTATATGATATGCAGAATTCCTATGAGAAGGGTATCTATATGATATGTAGGATTCTTATACACATGATTTCGACGTATGAAAGTGCAGAATTCTTATGAGTAGGATATCTATATGATATGTAGAGTTCCTATAAGCATGGTTTTTACGTATGAAAGTGCAGAAATTCAGAGAAAACTCTTATAGGCAGGATATCTACCCTTATGCATACATAGATGACCCTCCTCTTTCTTTACTAAAACCCTATAGGTTATTACAAATTATTACAGACCAAATGAATCAAACAGAAAATAAAATTACATTGGAGTTTTAAGCTACATCCAAGGAGCCTAATTCAGACTCAAGTTCTTACAATATGAGATGAACCAACTTCCGGGATCCGGTTCTAAAGCCTCTCTCTTATCTGGGGGACTGTCAAAGTTCCATGGAGTTTAAAGAACTCCAGGCAATTCTTACACCCAGATATTATTACAGAACTGAATTAAAGGACAGTGTGGTAGTGCCAGCCCTCCAATGTTCAAGTTCAGATGGAACTCAAGGTCCCAATGCAAGGATCATAGGAGGGGGTGCATAACTTAAAGTCTAAGAGTAAGTGTAAGTACAATAGAGTGCATTAGGGATTGCCAAGGCATGATGTAGGTCATGCCCAGCAACACGGAATGTTGGAACACCGCTGACCATCCTACTAACCAAACATTGGAAAGTCTGGACCTACTGTCAGGCCAAGGCCTTAACTCAGCACATATAAGGGATTAGGGGTAGGGATTCATATGGCAACAGAAGCAAAGAAAGAAAAATGCATAGCATAAGTTACATAACATGAACAACAAACCAAATAAAAGAATTAAACTACAGAATAAACACATGGGGATGAGGCAAACGTTTAAATAAAAGACATACCATTTTCCAAAAGAGACAAGCAAAAGGAAGCAGAAGTATTGCAAATAGGCCATAGTACAAGCAGCAAGAGAGAATACTTTTGTATGTGAGTGTGAGTTCCGAAACTTCTCGAGCGTTGGTGTATTTGTGTTAATAAAAAATAAAGAAGGTATTTATAGTGTGAGAAACATTCAAAAAATAAGGTAAAGACTATAATTCAGACATAATTGGAGGAATATGTGTCTATTAAAATAAATTCAGTATCATAGACTTCCTTTAATAAAGGAATTAAACCAAATGGTAGCATGCAAATGTTAAATAAGGAAAGAAATCACGTAGGGCAGGACATGACCAATAAGTAAATATTTTCAACACAGTATGAGTACACAATAGGTAATACATGTTAGGTTCATTAGACCTTAATTAAGGAAAGGTCTGTAAAAATCCCATACTAATGTAATTAAGGTAATGGGATCAAATCAACTTAAGTAGAAAGGTAGGGTCGAAAGTTCAAATGAAAGTATTTCAACAAGTCCAAGAAACAAGGGAAATAAATAAAATAAGGAAAGAATCAAATACAAGAGTACAATAAGAATTACACAAAGAGATTTGAAATCAGTCCACAATCAAAGGTCATTTTGAGAGGGAAATTTAACCTATAAAGAGTGCATAAACATTAAGCATGCGAGGCTGTATTTAAGACAAAGAAGAGTGTCATGCAATCAAAATCAGTGAGTAAAGGACTATAGGAACATGGTAGTCATCTCAGAGAAAAGGGAATATCAGATAGCATGCAAAAGATCAAGTAAAAAGGTCTTATAGAGTTTAGCAAGAGGTCAGAATTTTGTGAAGAAACAAAGTTGACAAAGATTCTGAAACTCATCGAGCAGTAGAGGAAACAACTTCTAGAACTCAAATAGGTCCAAAGAGACTAGGGTTTTGAAATCAAACACATTCAGAGATAAGAAACAAATGAATCACGTAACAAGTAGCCTAAAAAAACTTGAATGAACCCCAAATTCTAGGGTTTTTACCATCAATCGAGTCTAAAGATGAAAACAAGTAAGTCAGGCAAAAATATTAACGGAATAAGTTCATAAATATCAATGGAACGAAGACCTCTAACACGTACTTCCCAGTAGCAGAAACTAATGAAAAACATAATAAAAGAACAATCATGCAAAACATAGTAGAAGAACTCATACAAACAAGGTAAAAGAAACACAATAGAAAGAACACATATGGATCACAGTAGAAGAAACATATAAGAATCACAGTAGAGCATGTTAAATCAAAGAAACCCTAATTCAGAAAATATGAAAGGTTTATAAGTAAAGTTTGTAAGAACCGTTTGAGAAAACGTTTGAGACCTTAAGATAAACACAGATTCGGCATCTTCATCTCCCTCGAACGGTTTCACCAGCTCGCACAGTCCTAGCAGCAGGTAAGTTCGGGCTAGATGTCCACCCGTATTTCCTTCAGAGCTTTGACAGTCTTCGATCCTCTTGATGAACTTCCCTTCCAGCTCTACTAGACCCTGCTCCAAATACCCAAGTCACTTGTTAGCGCTGACATCCATATCCTTCCACTCTTCGATCAACTTTTGATGGGCTTCTTGTATTTCCCGGTGCTCACTTTCACATTCCCAAATTCTTTTACGCAGTTGGTTGTACTTAACCCATGCTTCAGCTTTCTCGTCGACAACCCTATGACCTCGAATGAACCCGGGCTGACCCGGACCATTGTGATTTTTTTCCAACCAACCTATGTAGTGTGGTGCACAACCTGCATGATACCTGTCTGGCGCAATAGATTCTTTTCCCTAAATGATTTTGCAGTTCCACATGTGCTAAGCTTGGCACTTGTGAGGCCTATCATCATCCTGGAAGTCAACCCTGAAGTGACTCATCTTGTCGACCATTGGTACGACTTACTTATCACGACCCGAATTTCCCACACTCGGGAGTCGTGATGGCGCCTACTTACAGGAGCTAGGCAAGCCAACTTAGTTTACTTCTTTTAGAAATATTCGACCACTTAGTAAAAAAACAACCATAAGAAGATAATGCGGAAGTCTTATGTTTATATAAACTAAAAACAAATGTGGAAATTCAATTTCAACTTTACCCAAGACTGGAGTCACCACTCACAAACGTCTATAGAACAATACATAGCCTGAATAAAAACACAAGAATGTATGTTCCTATACAAGGACAACAAACAAAAAACAAGGATAGAAGAGACTCCGGGCCATGCAAACGTCAGTAAGGCTACCTAGAAATCTCTAGACTAAAGTCAGCTCCCAAAGATCCTACTGTTGTCCAGAAGCGGTTCCGTGATTTGTGCAGAAGAGCACAGAAGTGTAGCATCAGCACAACCGACACCATATGCCGGTAAGTGTCTGGCCTAACCCCAGCGAAGTAGTGACGTGACTGTTGATATGCAATTCTTCCCTATGTATTTATATACTCAAAATACTTTCAAAGTAGCATGTACATACAAATACAAGCATCCCCAAAGGTTTTTGTATTTTTATCCAGATTTTTAAAACCAATTTAGGGCATATTTTTGCACTGTAAAATTCAATAATTATTCCCAAAATTTGTTATTTTAGCGAGTAATTTATTTTATTATCACATTTACACAAAAAATAATTTACATTATTTTAATATAATTTTACAAGTCCGTGTGATATTTTAAAGCTAAAATTACATGAAATTGCAATTTTAGCCTATTTCTCAATTTAATGGCATTTTAAATCATGAAATCATTCCCAATATTTTTAAAATAACACTTACGGATTTTTTATTTAATCAGTATTTTTTTATTTGACTTTTTGAACATCATTTACTATTTTTATAAATTCAAAATGGGGAAAATTGGCTATTTAAATTGTAGCCTCTTTACTTTCAATTATAGGCTAAATTGAACCCAAATCCCCATCCCAAATTGAATCCAATTATATGAGCCAATTTCAACAATAACCCGACCCTGCTAAATAAACCCGCCCAGATCCTCTCTTTAATCGTGGCCGTTGATTAGAATAATCAACGATCCTCATTTCCCCTTCCTTAATTAAACCAACGACCCCCCAACCCTAAATCATTTACACAAATGAGCCGCCCTTGTATCCACCCATCTCTCAAAACGCTCTCAACCACCCTCTGAAACCCTAGCCCTCTCTACCGATCTCTGACCTTGTTCACCATAAATCATGGCTTCCCAGGCCCTATGTAACATATATCTACCCCCACTCACCCTTCCTCCTTTTTCATGAAGATACAAGATCTGACCATGAAGATCCCGACTCAGAAGCTCTCCGATTCAAGTTCTATTCCGATTCAAGTTCTATGGCCATTTTCGGCTCATCTCCGGCAAGCCTTAGCCTTGTGAGTCCATCTCCGACTCAGGGCCAGGGATTTCCAGGCCTTTCTCATTTTCTAGGGTTTTCTCAGAAACCCTAAGCTTTCGAGGTTTTCTTTGTTTCTCTCTAAGATCTACTATTGATCTGTGCTGTTTTCTAAGATTTATAAGTGTTTCTCACATCTTTTCCGATTTTTGCTTTCAAAATTGATCATCTTCTTAAAACATAGGATTTCTCCGATTTTCTTTTTATTTTCTCTACGGTGATTTCTTTTACTTTGCTGTAACTCCTGGGTATTTCTACTATAATTTCTAGATTTTTTTTCCTTACCATGTTGTTTCTAGGGTTTCTGAGTAACTTCCTTACTATATTTTTGCTTTCCTTATGCTCTCATGAATGTTTATGTTCTTTCTATGTTTATACTTGCCAGACTTTCTATGCATTCTTCTTTACACTTGACTTGTGGAGGAAACCCTAGATTCTGAGGTTTCACACCACTTGGGTGCGATTGTCTGTTTCCTTCTTAAGTCTTAAAACCCTAATTTTTCTAAGTTCACCTCATGCTTCTGATTTTATTCTAAGCTCCGCAAAACCTTTTAATTTCAAGCATGGCTACGTTTTTCTACTTTCTTGCATGACTACGCTGTTTATTTTAGCCTTGCATGTTTATGTTTGTGCATCTCTTTATAGTCAGACTTTTCCTTTCGAAATAACCCTATTCTTTTGGGATTGATTTTCTATGAACTTATATGATTCTCTCCTCAACTGACTTGGACCTATTTTTTGACTAAATTCAGTATTAAGTTCGAACCCCTAATTCCTTGATTTACTATGTGTTGATTGATTTATTCCTTGCCTTATTTTTACCCAAACCGTGTATTTTCAAAACACTCCTATGCATCTACCCTTTATTTTACAGAGTATTCTTGATTTTCTTTCCTTAAATACAACTCTACCCTCTCCTATTCAAATTCGAATTCCTTAATTAAAGGAATTCCCCTATTCTAATTGATTCTAATTGGTATTGAATTATATTTTTTCCTTACTTACCACCTGTTTTCAAACTATAAATACCCTACTCATTCTCTTCAAACTCACGGACAACTGAGTTCAAAGACACACACACACACACACTCAAAGCTCTCTCTTATTTACTATTACTTGTGCTATTATTCTGACTAGCCAGCTGAAAGCCAAGGCTAGACTTTGGAATCTCTTTGCTTTCCTCAAGTGTTTGCTGAATAATTCCTGGCTGTTTTACTGCTATTTATTCTGTTGTTTGGAACTTGCAACTGGTATGTCTCTACAATTTAAATATTGTTCTCTAAAACTATGTGTTTACTTCTCCCTTCTACATGACTCCTCAACTACATGTTTTCTAGTACTAAATGACTATACATTAGTCTGTCATGTTCTTGCTTCATGCTCCGACATCTTTAAGTTCTGTTATACTTTTCTTGATGTTTATATGAATGATTTCCCTTTAATCCCCCTTATGTGTGAGTACTTTCCAAAGTTGAGGTAGCATCTCATTGTTACCCTTGACTTAGGACCAGGTTCTTCTGAACCTTCACTCAAATCAATCCCTTTCCCTTTAATCCCTTGTATGTGAATATGTTCTAAGTTAAGGTAGCAGCCCATTGCTATCCTTGACTTACGACCAGGTTCTCTTGAATCTTTCACTCAAACCAGTTCCATTACCTTAATCCCTTTTATGTGTTGAGCCTTGACTAGAGCCTGGTGGTGTCCTAATCACCACCCAGGCTCCTGTCTGACTTCTAAAAGTCTGCTCTTTTATTTGCTTGAATCAAGTAAAGAGTCAGGGGTGTACCAGTCTTACCAATGACTGGGATGACCACCCTTTACTTTGGTTTCCTCTAACCCACTCACTTTGCACTCATTCTTAGTTCTTTAAGTTCTGCCCCCCTATGGTAACCCATGCTTAGGGACCCTAGAGTTCCCTCTGAACTTGGATGCCTAAGGGATGGTAATTCCACACATTGTACTACTTTGTTCAATCTTTAGGGTGTAAGCATTGCCTGGGTTTCTTGAAAGCCCTTGGAACTTTGGAACACTATAAGAGAAGGCCTTGGAATCTGGAATCCGGAATCTGGATCTGGTGAAACACATGTTATTGGGTATTAAGATTGAATTAGGCTTCTCGGATCTAGCTGTAGGCTGTAATATATTTTTTGTTTACATTCTTTTGGTTCTGTAACAACCTTGTAAGAGAATTTGGGGAATACTAGTGAAAGGGTGTGGGAGGGGTTTATGCTTACTTGCATAAGTCAATGGGTAGAAATCATGCCTATAGGACTTTAATGCTGCAAATCGGTTTAGAAATAATGCCTATAGGACATTAATGTTGGAAATCATTTTAGAAATCATGCTTATTGGAATTTAATGTTGCAAATCATTTTAGCAATCATGCCTATAGGACTATAATATTGCATACCACTCAGAAATTATGTCTACCGGACTGTAATATTGCATACTATTAAGAAACCATGCCTATAGGACTTTAATATGCATGCCATTTAGAAATCATGTCTATAGGACTTTGCATTATAAGCACGATGAAGATCATGCCTATAGGAAACTTATAAAACGCTAGGCAAACAGTAGGTTCCCTAATGTTCTAAAAGTAGTAACAAATCAGATGAATAGATATCATGCCTATAAGAATTCAAACTCGTCCAATATGAGTGATAATCTGTCAGTTAGCCTCGAACGCTTTCAGCAAAAAAATTGTTTAAGCCTTTTTGATTTTGAAACCTGTCCAAGTCCGCCTGTTTTAACATTTCTATAGTATCCTTAAAATTCCAACTTACATCTTTATTCTGAAACCAACCCCTTCGTTTTATGCCCAAATTTTTTACTTCAACGCTTTTCGAAAAATGCCTCTTTACAACTTTACTTAAGCAGTTCGGCTACTTTGCAAGCCATCTCTAAACTTCTGCAAATTTCAATTTTCTGTTTCCAAAACTCTTCTGTACAGGCTCTTGTCTAAAATTAGTGCTTTCTGAATCACTTGTTTTATAGAATACCTTAAGTTCTGACAAATTGGATCCGGGTTGCCTAATGCGGACTTGTTATCCAACTCTATGTGTTAAACTAATTTGTCCACCGTTAATTTTAATAAAAGACCAAATCAGTACTTGCAAGTCATGCTAAACTAATTGCTGTTATGATCTATGGGGTTTTGTATGAGCTTTTGAGTGTTTGATTTGTATGCCAATCTTTTTTATCTGTTTTAATTGACGCCTTAGTATTTTGTCCTTTTAAACTCCATATATGCCCCCACCCCTTTCTCCCATTTAGGATTAGAAGTCCAACTACCCCTGGACTGATAAATTGGAACGGGTATTAGCATGTAATAAGTAAGCGAGACTAATCGCGCTTAAATACCTTAACGGGGTGGGAATGATAGAATATGGAGATGAGGATGATGCTCTAATATCATAAGGCGACCCCTCTTTGGGGAGTGTGTGCGGGATATTACATCAAATGACCCTCTTCCTTTACGTTTCCTTTTGTTTAAATGTTTTCTTCAAACTAAAACTCTTTTTTACATGTGCCATTCTTTCAAAGTTGTCAACTTGCTTGTATTTCTTATGTGCAAATTTTGCTTGTCTACTCCTACTCTTCTTAAAGTCACAATTAAGCAAGGCCGGGAACCACACTAGTGGATCTTGAGGGGTGTCTAACACCTTCTGCTCGAGATAATCTCAAGCCCTTACCCAAACTCTGGTTTTCTTTCAAATCTTTCTTCTTTTCTAAAAGTGTCCTAATGTACTATAATTATTAGGTTGCGAATCTTCAAACTCCATAGCCCAAATTCCCCCAAAAAGGGATAAAAGAGTCATTCCACCTATAATGTCGTAAACCCGATTTCTTTCCCTTGAGAGAAAAAGGGGGCGTCGACAGAGACTACCAAACAAACCTATGCAGTTCAACTTGTGTATATACAATAGCAAAGAGTATGGAAATTTAACCTGTTAAGAGGAAGGGGAGCATGATGTGGGGGAGGTAACAGTCCATAAATAAAATACCAAATAAGGAAAGAAAACATCACAACTAGGATATCAACAAGAGTAGGAAAAACATAGTTGCACGGCATCACCCCTCGTGCTTTATCACTCATCCTCACCCAATCAATCATATAAGGTACATGAAACGATTCTTCATGTATTAATATTTGTATCATGGCACAGAATGTTCCTTTGTGCATTAGTAATCATATCAATGGCACGAAATGTTCCTTCGTGCTTTAGTAAACATATTATGGCACGGAATGTTCCTTTGTGCTTTAGTAATCATATCAATGGCACGGAATGTTCCTTCGTGCTTTATTAAACATATCATGGCACGGAATGTCCTTTCGTGCATCAGTATGCATCACAATCGTGCACGGTATCACTCATCATGCTTATCACGCATTCTCACCCAACAACAATCACAAACAATAGGGCGAGGGGATACACAACAGTAATAGAAAATCTCGGCAAGGGAAAACACAAGTAAACAGTTAAATCCCGAAAAGGGGAAACAATAACAAGAACTTCCACATCCCAATAAGGGAGATAACCAATATACTAAAATAGCCCGGCAGGGGAATAATCACATCTCTTTCTTTTTCTCTCATTTCTTACTCCGTAGTTACTTTATCATTCGAGCCAACGCTCCACAGAGTTTACAAACCATAATTCCTTCTCATGCTCTTCAAATTTTATAGAATTCATTAGTTAAACAAGGAAGAGTCGCAACAAATCAGAATAAGCACAAATAAGGACTCACGGTCATGCTAGACACCAATGTACAGATACTCGTCACCATGCCTATACGCCGTACTCGACAATTAGCAATTAGCAAACAATACTCTAATCCTATTCCCTCAAGCCAAATTTAGATCAAACACTTACCTCGAATGCTCCAAACTCAACTCGAGCCTCTAATATAGCTTTATTCCTCGAATTCGGCTCCAACTCAGTCAAATCTATGAAATAATGACTTTATAACATCAATAATAGCTAAACAAACTAAACCCATTGCCTAAATATGAATTTTTAAGATTTCTTCCAAAAATTTCAAAAATCGACCCCGGGGCTGCTTGGTCAAAACCCAAAGTTCGAACCAATTCCATGTCACCCATTCCCCCACGATCCCGGATATTCAATTTGTTTTCAAAGCTGATCCCAAAACGAGGTCTAAATCAAGGAAAATTAAAAAGCCCTAACTCTACCCTTTTCCCCCCATTTCCAACCCTAGAAAACATGATTAGAGCCTAGGAATTTGATAAATGATGAAGGAAAATGAAGGAAATGAGTGGGGATTTACTTACCTAAGAGGTCTTGATGAAAGGAAGCTTCAATGGACTCCTAGAGTTTGGGGAAGAAGAGAGCTCGTGTGAATTTGGGACTAAACCCGTATGCACTATTTCTGAAGTTTTAAAAAAATCACTGGACGAATTCACCCTACGCGTTCGCGAGGGAGAGGTCGCATTCACGATGGGCAGCTAGGCAGGGCATTGCGTTCGCGATGGAGGACTACGAACGCGAAGAGTAAAATTTCTGGGGGTCCAAGGTTGGCCTACGTGAACGCGTATCATGAGACGCAAACGCGATAGAGAAAGCCACAAAGTATCACGATCGCAATGGCCAGAACGCGAATGCGAAGGGGAAGAGAACTCAAGCTACGCGAACGCGATAGGGGTAGAGCGAACGCAATGAAGGAAATTGCTGTGCACAAATTGCAAAAAATATGCTACCATCCTAAGTTCAAAACCACCCCGAACACCCCCAAAAACACTCCTGAGCCTCGGGGCTCCTAAACAAACACACACCCTAACTAAACAACCTCACATGAACTTAAACGAGCGATCAGATTGCATAAATAACATCATAAACAATGAATGAAACATCAAATTCATCATTTTCATTTCAAACTTCTTAAACTTCTAACTTTAGATGATTAGGCCCGAAACACGTTAAACGACATCCGATTTCGACCAAAATTCACAGAAAGCGCTTAACATATATTTAAGACATGTACCGGGCATCGGAACCAAAATACGGGCCCGATACCAATATTTTCTAACTCATTTTCTTTTTCAAAAGTCCACATTATTTTCAGAAAAATAATTCTTTCAAAAATTCATTTTACTCGGGCTCGGAACCTCGAATTTCGACTCCGGGAATATGCCTGAGTCCCATATTTTTCTACGGACCCTCCGGGACCATCACATCATGGGTCCGGATCCGTTTACCCAAAATGTTAACCAAAGTCAGCTTTAGCAATATTAATATCAAAATTCATCAAATGTTTCACAAAAAATTCTTTCCGGTTACACACCAGACTATGCACGCAAATCGAGACAACTAAAGCAAGGTTTTGAAGGACTCGAAAGCACGAGAAAGGGAGAAATTCGGTGATGACCCTTTGGGTTGTCACAACTTGCTTTCTTCCCGCCTGCCTCATGACTCATAAGGGGACATAAGGGTAAGTTCCACTCAGACCAATGAGTATAAGAAATGGCGCATCCCGAGATTGGACAATGAATTCTTTCGTAGGGAACCACTCGAACATCCATTGTACTTGATCTTCTTTCAGATTTTTAAATAACTCTACCCATCCTCCAGCGTCCTCTGGCTGAGTGAACATATTAGGCATATAATTCATATTTGGTTGGTGGAAGGCGATGTGATCATCCCTGTCTCTACGCAGAATCTCTTTTCGGTATTCACCTTTCTGGAGGTGCTCCATGACTTAGAGTTGAAGTAATAAGTTGCAACCCTCAAAATGTTTAGCCCCTCGTTGACAGTTTTTCAGGGCTCGATATATCTCAGCAACGATCATAGGTACTATGCTGAAAGGCTGCCCGCCAATTCCTTCCATCAAAGTCTTGGTTACCATGGCTAGTGTGGTGTGGATCCTAGCCTTCTTCATGGGGAACACTATCATTCCCAAAAAGAAAAACATAAAAACGAAGACCCTCCTATGGATATGCCCCAATGAGGTAAGAGGAAATTTATCTACGTAGGTGCTATGACTTGCTATGTACGTACCTCTCGTACAGATAGTCGAATGGAATGTAAGATCCCTTAAAACAGGTTATGTCTGGGTTTTTCTTTAGTCCCATCATATTAAGGAAACCCTTACCCTTGCGATTTTCTGGCATACTAAGGAATATCAGCTAACCCTCATATTTCCTCGAGCAAAGGAGTCATTTCAAGGTCCCCGAAGCGGAAACGGATCTATCACTATCCCAGAACATTGTTGCAGCCTCTATGCTTTTGTTGTCAGGCTGGATCTCCAAAAGAGAAGGCAAATTCCCTAAATACTTGCGGATAAGCGTCTGATAACTGGAGTGGAGGTCTTTCCACCAATTTAGCAGCCTTGGGTGAATGTTGGTTACCATACCGAATCTGGGGACTTCGTCCCTCATTTTATGCAAAACAAAGTGTTAAGACCTTACCCCACCGGACTCGACTATTTAAGCCAATAATTAGCATAAAAACATTTAGTTCTCCAACTAAATGTACAGAATATGGTGGTATCCATTTGGGTTTCAAGGAAACCCCGTGGACTTTGGACAAGGCTATCTTAATGAGTCATTATGTGGACAACATAACTGACTCGGCTAGGTTGACCATGATACATGCACAATTAAACAGAGTAAGGTTTATATGAGGTATTAGAACTGTACCCTTGAGAAGACAACTCAAGAGGGAAAGGCACGGAACAGTCGAGTGCACCGCTGATCGACTACTTTTGTCGCAAATATGCCTTTGCCAAATTTAAAGGGTGATAATATTGGAAAAGTGCAACCACTCATTGTAACCATTGCTATGGTATTTTTTTTGGAACGAGTGGAATATGATGTTGAAGATGCAATTACAAGAATGAAACAGATTGTCATGTATTTCTACGTTCATAAGATAATAATTGCAATAATTGCTCATAATTACAAAAGTGGTAAAGGAAAGCGGTAAAGAAAGCATTAAAGAAAAGAAACAAGGAAACAAGTCAGTTTCATAGAAGAAGAAATAAAGAAATTTAAGTAAAAGCAATAAAGAAGAAAATAACATGTAATGGTAAAAGCCTAAAAGAAAGTCCCCAGCAGAGTGGCCATGCTATCGACGCTCCCTTTTTTCTAAGAGTCAAAAACATTTGGGAGGACAACTCTATTCCCTTTCGAGAATTGGGTTTTGGAGTTAAAGAGTCGCTACCTAATGGTAATAGTGCATTAGAACACTTTTAGGAAGAGTTTGAGATGAATAAATCAGAGATTAGGGTAAGCGCTAGAAATTATCCAGAAGGGGAAGGTGTTAGGCACCCCTCAAGATCCACTAGTATGGTCCCGCTAATGTTAAAATTGTGACTTTACATAAACACATACACACTTAAGGCTCAAATATAATGTTGCAATAATTTGAAAATTTGAAAGGTAAGCAGAGAGGACATGATTTTATAAAGAAGAAAGATTTAAAGAGTAAGAAAAGATGAAAGCAAATAAGGAAGAGGGGTCATAGTTTATGATTAATATGGATCACGTCAATGCAATATCCAGCAATCACTCCTCCGAAGAGAGGTTGCCCGTGATATTAGCGAACCGGTCATCATATCCATATTCTGTCCTTCCCACCCTGTTAAGGTATTAAAGCGCAAAATAGTATCGTTGCTTATTGCATGCTAATACCCGTCCGAATCCTATCAGTCCCGGAGGCATTTGGGACTTCTAGTCCAATTAAAGAGAGGAGATTTGGGCTTTTTCAGAAGTTTAAAAGGTTAAAATACTAAGGCGTTAGGCAAAACACATAAAACAGTTATGGGAGCACGAAAACAATTAAGGCTCCGATAAACCTCTTTTAATAACAGAAATCATGGAGTTTAGCATGTCTTACGTATACTGATTAGGTCTGAATTAAACTTAAACATTAAGCGGGTTGGTTCATCACATATTTTCATATAAGGAGTCCGCATTAGGCCCGCCTGGTTGTAATTATCGAAGACTGATGCAATTATAGCTTTTACCCTAAGGTTTGTCTAGGTGAAACCCATAGGCATGATATCTACTGGTTTCAGAAATAAAGAAATAAACTGATTATTGAAAGTTACTAGTTTTTAACAGAATAATACAAGTTCTACAGTTGATAAGACATTATTACTGATAGATTAAACTCAAAACGAGTGATTCATATTTGGTTGATAGTTCCTATAGGCATGCTTTCTAGAATTGTTAATTTTAAACATTTTTTATAGGTGTAGCAAGAGTGCAGAAATCCTACGAGCATGGTATCTAGAATGCAATTGATTATTATTTGACCTGTAACTGTTTGCCTAATGATAGATGGATAATGCAGAACCTTAAATACATGGTCTCTATATACGAAAAATGCAGAATTCCTATGAGCATGATATCTATATGATATGTAGGATCCTCATACACATGGTTTCTACGTATGAAAATTCAGAATTCCTATGAGCAGGATATCTATATGATATGCAGGATTCTTATACACATGGTTTCCACATATGAAAGTGCAGAATTCTTATGAGCAGGATATCAATATGATATGCAGAGTTCCTATAAGCATGGTTTTTACATATGGAAGTGCAGAAATGCAAAGAGAACACCTATAGGCAAGATATATACCATTATGCATACATATATGACCCTCCCCTTTCTTTACCAAAAGCCCATAAGTTATTACAAATTATTACAAACCAAATGAATCAAACAGATAATAAAATCACATCAGAGCTTTAAGATACATCCAAGGAGCCTAATTCAGACTCAAGGTCTAACAATATGAGATGAACCAACTTCTGGGATCAGGTTCCAAAGCCTCTCTCTTATCTGGGAGTGTGCCAATGTTCCAAGGAGTTTCAAGAACTCCAGGAAATGCTTACACCCAGATATCATTACAGAATTGAATTAAAGTGCAGTGTGGAAGGGCCAGCCCTCAAATGTCCAGGTTTAGAGGGAACTTAAGGTCCCAAGGCAAGGCTTATAGGAGGGGGGTGGGGGGGGGGGGCAGAACTTAGAGTCTAAGAGTAAGCGTAAGTGCAATAGAGGGCGTTAGGGATTGCCAAGGCAGGCTGTTGGTCATACCCAACAACATAGAATGCTGGCACACCGCTGACCAGCCTACTAACCAAGCATTAGAAAGTCAAGACCTATTGAAGGTGAAGCCATGGCCTAGGATGTAATTAGGATACTGTCAGGTCAAGGTCTTAACTCAGCACATAGAAGGGATTATGGGTAGGGTTTCATATGGGAACATAAGCAAAGAAAGAAAAATGCTTAGCATAAGTTACAGAATATGAACAACAAACCAAACAAAAGAATGAAACTACAGAATAAATACATAGGTATGAGGCAAAATTTTAAATAAAAAACATACCAGCTTTTGAACGAGACAAGTGAAAGAAAGCAGAAGTCTTCCAAATAGACCACAGTTTAAGCAACAAGAGAGAATACTTTTGTGTGTGAGTGTGAGTTCAGAAAAAACTCGAGTGTTTGGTGTGTTTGTGTTAATAAAAAGATCAGGTATTTATAGTGTGAGAAATATGCAGAAGTAAGGTAAACACTGTAATTCATACATAATTGGAGGGATGTGTGTCTATTAAAATCAAATCAGTATCAAAGACTTCCTTTAATAAAGGAATTAAAGCAAACGGTAGCATGCAAGTATTAAATAAGGAAAAAAATCACGTAGGGCTGGACATGACCAATAATGAAATATTTTCAACACATTACGTGTACACAATATGTAATAGAGGTTAGGTTCATTAGAACTTAATTAAGGAAAGGTCTGTAAGAATCATATACTAGTATAATTAAGGTAATGGGATCAAATCAACTTAAGTAGAAAGTTAGGGTCGAAAGTTCAAAGGAAAGTATTCAACAAGTCCAAGAAACAAGGGAAATCAATACAATAAGGAAAGAATCAATTAAAAGAGTGCAATCAGAATTCCATAAAGAGATTCGAAATTAGTCCACAATCAAAGGTTATTTTGAGAGGGAAATTTAACATATAAAGAGTTTATAGACATTAAGCATACGAGGCTTGATTTAAGACAAAGAAGAGTATCATGCAATCAAAAATCAGTGAATAGAGGTCTATAGGAACATGGTAGTCGTCTTAGAGAAGAGGGAATATCAGATAGCATGCAAAATATCAAATAAAAAGGTCTTATAGAGTATAGAAAGGTCAGAATCGTATGAAGAAACAAAGTTGACACAACGATTTTGAAACTCATCGATTAGTAGAGGAAACAACTTCATGAACTCAAATAGGTCCAAAAGGACTAGGGTTATGAAATCAAACACGTTTAGAGATAAGAAAAAAATGAATCACGTAACAAGTAGCCTCAAAAACTCGAATGAACCCCAAATTCTAGGGTTTTTACCATCAATCGAGTCTAGAGATGAAAACATGTAAGTTAGGAAAAAAATATTAACGAAATAAGTTCAGAAATATCAACGGAACTGAGACCTTTAACACGTACTACCCAGTAGCAGAAATTCTTGAAAAAAATAATAAAAAGAACAATCATGCAAAATACAATAGAAGAACACATAAGAACAAGGTAGAAGGAACACATAGGGATCACAGTAGAAGAAACATATAAGAATCACAGTAGAGCATGTTAAAATCAAAGAAACCCTAAATCAGAAAAGGTGAAAGATTTAAAAGAAAAGTTTGAAAGAAACTTTTGAGAAAACGTATGAGACCTTAAGATAAACACAGATCTAAGACATATCTAGAGAAATTCAAAGAACCTCAAAATGTTTGGGTTTCAGAAGAAACCTAGAAGTGAGAAAAGCCTAGAAAAATCGTGGATCTAAGCCGGAGAAGTTAGACTCAGGTTCGAACGACCATGATACGGCAGAGTAAAGCTATAGACGACCATGGAACCCTGAATCGAAGGAAACCTGGGTAAAGATCTTAGGACGGGCCTTGAACCTTTAGAAAATTTATGTATAAGAGCACAAGGGGGTGGGTGTAAGACCCTCACAGCTTTGGTGGTCATAGATTCCGGTGGATCTCCGGTCTGAGACGGCAAGAGACGGCTAGGGTTTGAGAACCCTCGAGAGATTTTAAGAGAGTGGAGGGTTTCAGAGGCGGCGGTTGGTGAGAAATGAGGTAGGGTAAAAGGGGTCGATTGAATTAAAAAACGAAGGGGATGAGGGAAGCCGTTGATCTAAAAGATCAACATCTACGATTAAATGGGTTAAATGGGGACCGGGTTTGGGTATGATAGGCGAGGGTATAGATCGGGTTATAATAAAATTGGGTTGTGAGATTTGGGGTTTACATCGGGGTCCAATTTTGGGGCTAAAAATTGAAATGAATTGGGCTAGTATTTAATTAGCCAATTCTTCTTTGTTTGATTTTACAAAAATAGTAAAAATGACTTTGTGAGAAAAGCAACAGCACTGAACCTTAATAATTCATAAGTGTTAATTAAAAAATACTATAACTTTATAATTATATAATATTATTAATCGTTAAATAGGCTATAATTGTAATTATATGCAATTTAGCTTTAAAAATACCAAATAAATTCGTAAAAATATGCAAAAATCACCTTAATTATATTTCGGTGTAAATATGATAATAAAATAGGTTATTAATGAAAAATGGTAATTTCGAAAATAATTATTGGATTTGTACTGCTAAAATAGACAGTAAATTGATATTAAAAATCCTTATAAAATGGAAAAAATGTTAGAACACTTGAGTATGCTTATATATGCATACACATGTTATTCTAAAACATTTTTCATATATAAAAAATACAGCAAAAAAATAGGTATCAACACCTACTACACTTTACAACACATTTGTGGGTTGCCTCCCACGCAACACCTGATTTAACGTTGCGACACGATGCAAGTATTTAATCATCATTCCTCATTCGCGTACTGGGGTTATTTCAAAATTTAGCACCACAATATCTCCTTTTTCTTCACCTATTCCAAGGTAATGTTTCAATCTTTGCCAATTTACTGTGAACTTGTTTGTCCCATCTTCTGATTTGATCTTTACAACTCCACTTGCGAACATCTGCACCACTCTGAAAGGTCCTCATCATCGAGACATTAACTTACCCAAAAATAATCTCAACCTTGAATTATACAATAGGACATTGTCACCAGGTTTGAAATTTCTATCCACAATATGCTTGTCATGCAACTTCTTCATTCGTTCCTTGTAGAGCCTTATGCTTTCAAAGGCTTGATATCTAAATTCTTCCAGCTCATGCCAATCTGTCAGTAGATTTTGTCCTGCTGCATCGGGATCCATTTTCAATTGCTTCAGTGCCCACCAAGATTGATGTTCTAGCTCCACATGCAAGTGACAAGCCTTCCCAAATATCAACTTGTATGGTGACATACCTATTGGTTTTTTGAATGCAGTCCTATAGGCCCAGAGTGTATCGTCAAGATTCTTCGCCCAATCAGTTCATGTGGCATTGACAGTCTTTGTTAGAACACTTTTTATCTCTCTGTTAGACACTTCAACTTTCCCATTAGTTTGCAGATGGTAAGGGGTAGCCACCTTGTGGTGTACATCATACTTTGCAAGTAATTTTTCGAAGGCTCTATTATAGAAATGAGTGACTCCATCACTGATGATCGCTCTTGGTGTCCCAAATTAGGTAAATATGTTCTTTTTCAAAATTCTACCACCACTCTTGCATCATTAGTGGGAAACGCTGCAGCCTCTAACCATTTAGACACGTAATCCACAGCAACAAATATGTACTTATTGCCAAATGAGATGACAAAGGGACCCATGAAGTCAATGCCCCAAATATCAAACACCTCTACATCTTAAATCGGGTTCATGGGCATCTGATGGCGACGGGAAATGTTCCCAGTTCACTGACATTTATCACAACCCTTCACCAATAGGTGTGCATCTCTAAACACTATTGGCCAAAATAATCCGGCCTCTAGCACTTCCGCTGCTGTCCTGACCCCTCCAAAATGTCCTCCATATGCTGATGCGTGATAATCCTGCAAAACAGAAGATTGATCTATCTCAGGTGCACACCACTAGATCATATTATCAATGCATATTCTAAAAAATAAGGCTCGTCCCAATAATACATGCATCAATAACGATAAAATTGTTTTCTTTTGGACAGATGAAATATCATAGGGAACTATACCACGGGCCAGGTAATTTGCAAAGTCTGCCTACCATGGCACTTCATCAAGACTAGTGTGAGCAGCTTCTTTTCTGGAAAGGTTTCCAGAATCTCTTCGACCTCGACTGATTTTTCAGCTCCCTCAAGTCGTATGATGATCAGTGACTTGATTTTCTATGCTCTTAAGGTCACAAATTTCGAGGTCAAATTCTTACAACAGTAGCAGCCAATGAATCAGGCGTGGCTTAGACTCCTTCTTCTTAATCAAGTGCCTGAGAGCTGCATGGTCAGTGCATACAATTACCTTGGAGCCAATCAGATATGACCTGAACTTGTCAAGAGCAAACACCACTGCCAACATCTCCTTCTCTGTCACAGTGTAATTGAGTTGTGTACCATTTAACGTTCTGCTTGAGTAGTAAATTGAGTGCATCAGCTTATCCTTTTGCTGCCCCAAGACTGCTCCTATGGCATAGTCACTTGGGTCACACATGAGCTCAAATGGTTGCTCTCAGTTGGGTGCAACAATGATGGGTGCAGTCACCAACCTCTTCTTCAGTTCCTCAAATGCCAACATGCAATCATTAGAAAACACAAAGGGCTGATCATTTTCAAGGAGTTTTCATAATGGGTTAGCAATTTTGGAAAAATCTTTTATGAATCGCCAGTAGAACCCAGCGTGTCTAAGGAAACTTCTCGCTGCCCTAACTGAAGTGGGCGGTGGTAGATTTTCAATCACGTCAACCTGTCGACCTCAAATTCTTTACTGGACACTCGATGCCCCAGGACTATCCCTTCATGTACCATAAAATGGAACTTCTCCCAGTTTAGCACTAAATTTGTCTCCATACATCTTTTAAGAACTCTTTTTAAGTTTTGAAGACAGACTTTGAATGAATCTCCCACCACGGAAAAATCATCCATAAAGACCTCCATAATATCATCCACAATGTGTGTGAAAATGGCTAGCATGCACTGTACAGATAAGTGAAGGATGTTTTATCTCTATCTTCGGGGGCTATTGATATCTGATTGTACCCTGAATATCCATCTAAGAAATAAAAGTGTGATCGCCCGGCTAGCCTGTCCAACATTTGGTCAATGAAAGGCAAGGGAAAGTGATCCTTTCTAGTGGTTGTGTTCAATATTTGATAATCCGTGCAAATCTGCCACTCTGTGACTGTACGAGTTGAGATCAACTCATTGTTATTATTTTGCACAATTATCATTCCCCCTTTTTTCGGCACACATTGGACAGGGCTGACCCAATTTCGATCAAAGATGGGGAATATAATTCCCGCATCTAACCATTTGATCACTTCCTTCTATACAACCTATATCATGTTTGGGTTCAGCCTTCGCTGATATTTTCTGGAAGGTTTGTGCTCTTATTCCAAGAGAATCTTATGCATATAGAAGGCTGGGCTGATACCTTTTATGTCTACCACTGTCCAGCCAATGGCAGTCTTACTTTCCTGCAGTACCTGTAAGAGCTGTTCTACCTGCACATCTAGCAAAACAGATGATATGATAACAGGCAAATTAGAATCAGGGCCTAAGAAAAATACCTGAGGTGATCTGGGAGTGGCTTCTGCTCCAACTTGGGTGGTTCCTATATTGATGGCTTTGCTGGTGGTGTAGCCCTTTTTCTAGCTCAATGGACTCGAACTGAGGTTCCCTTGTCCAGAATCCTCGGCCCTCAAGTGCCATGACCCATTCAGCTAACCATTCACCATCCATTTCTTCTAAATTTGTCAGACATGCCTCTAATGGATCTTTAACAGTCAAGGTCACATCATCTTCTTGCAGGATCATATCTACTACCTCCACTAGAGAGCAATTAACATATTTATTGGGTCTCCTCATAGATTGATGAACATTGAATATGACTTCTTCACCGTTCAGTCTCATTTTTAATTCCCTAGTCTCACAATCGATCAATGCTATTCTAGTGGCCAAAAATGGTCTACCAAAAATGAGAGGTATCTCCTCATCTACCTGACAATCCAGAATAACAAAGTCTGCAGGGAACACGAACTTCCCCACTTGTACCAACACATCATCAAGAATACCCGTTAGTCTTTTCACCATGCGGTCAACTAGCTATAGCAGCACCGAAGTCGACCTAGCTCTGCCAATGCCTAGTTTGGTGTACAAATCCAGTGGCATCAGATTTGTGTTGGCTCCCAAATCACATAATTCCTTTACAAAGGCATAAATCCCAATTGTGCAGTGGATAGTGAAGCTACTTGGATCAGACATCTTTTGAGCCATGAGTCTCGTCACTACTGCACTGCAAGTTTGTGTTAAAGTCACAGTGGAAAGATCCTGAAAATCAAACTTCCGTGACATTAGATCCTTCATCATCTTTGCATAGCCATTCATCTCCCTTAAGGCATCCATCAAAGGAATATTCAACTGAATTTGATGCAGTATCTCCATGAATTTCTTGTATTGAACTTCCTTTTTTGTTTTACCAGTCTCTGAGGGAAGGCTGCAGGTATCATCCTTTGTGCACTGCTTGCTGGCTTCACTCTATTAGAGTTTTCTGGCATAAGAGGTGCCACATGTTTTGCAGCTTACTCATTCATCTTATCTTTGCCTTTTTCCTCATGACTCTGTTCCACTACTACTTCAGTAAGCTCTGTTGGTTTCTCTACCTCTAATGGAGCTGGAAGGACTGGACTACTCTCTTTACTGTCTTTTATAATCTCCTCTGTCTAAATCTCTCACATTCCGGAGACTTACTGCCATCAGCTGATATGTGTTTTTCTTCTTAGGGTTTATGTTTGTGTCTGCAGTCAAGGTTCCCTGAGGGCGGTTGTTTAATGCCATGGACTACTGTCCCAGCTGCGTTTCAATGTTCTTTATAGCTGAATCATGCATTGCCAACATTTTCTACACTTTATTATTTTTTCCAATGAGTTGCGGAAGCATACCTCTGATTTCCATCATGTTGTTATATTGCTGCTGAAGAGGTGGTTGATATATTAATTGTTGCTGATTTTTCTGGGGATAACCCTGTGGATTCTGATATGGCACTGGCACCCGTTGGCCTTGAGGGTGCATACCTCCAGGCTATTGCATGTTTGGCCTATACTGCTGATTTTGTGGTTGTCTCCACTGCTGTCCTCCTTGTCTCTGACCCCCAAAGTTGTTGACATAATTCATATATTCTCTTGCCCCTTGATTTTCACCTTCTCCACTCCATGAACACACATACGACTGAGTAATACAAGGTGTACACAGTCCTCTATTTGTTGTATCAACAATGTGCACCTGTTTTGTACCCATCTCATCAATCTTCTTTGTCAATATGCTCATCTGGTTCATAAGTGTGGCCATGTTCTCTACATGCGAATTATTTGGGTCAAGAGGAACGAAATGCACTATGGGTGCCAGTGTTGTACCTCTAGTCATCCACCCCTAATTGTGCGACATCTTGTCAAGAAGGACCTTATACTCGGTGAATGTCTTACTCAAAAATGCACCTCCAGCTCAAGCATCCACATTTACCTTTAGGTTGTCAGCTAACACTATGTAGAATCTTTGACCGAGCATATGGTTTGGAATGCCATGATGAGGACATTTCACCAGCATTCCATTAAATCTCTCCCACGTTTCTCGCAAAGTTTCAGTCGGCAGCAGATTGTACTGTAATATTTCATCAATTTGCCTTGCAGTCTTGTTGGGCGGGTAGAACCTATTCAGGAACTGCTTGACTAATTCCTCCCATGTGACAATGGAATTGATAGGGAGAAAATTTAGCCAAGTATGAGCTTCCCCAGTCATAGAGAATGAGAACAGTAACATCTTGATAGCTTTCAGAGTCATATTTGGCTGCCTTTAGGTCACAAAAATTGACAGAAAATTTTTCAGGTATTTCTGAGGGTCTCCAATGTGTGACCCAGAGAATAGTCCCTTATCCTGCAGCAGATGCAACATGTTATTGATGATATGGAATGTCTCCGCTTGAATTGCAGGCACAACTATGTCACTTGCTAGGTTTTCAGTTGTGGGTTGTGCCCAGTCATAAAGTGCAGTTTCGGGCACAAGAGTTGCCACTACTCTGACGTTGGGTTTTCTAGAGGATCCCCAACATTTCCAATGACATATTTTGCATCACCCATTTCAAATTCGAGCTGATGTAGTTGTTGTGATTGTTGGGTTCTCTTGTTGGCATGACTCAATGCCCTGAATATTTTCTCAGGGTCTGATAGTCCTTCTAGCAGTTCTCCAGTCCTCGAAGAATTTCTAGGCATACACCCGAATTCCACAAGAGTTCAAACATTAGAATTTCAATGAAAAGGTTGGGTATAGAGAAAACTGACTACACTAAGAATTTTATTATTTCGTTCAATTGTAATTGATAACACCCTTCATTCCCCGGCAACGACGCTAAAATTTAATAACGCCAAACTATGCCTTACAAGAAGACACGCGGATGTTGCAAATATAATCCGAGTAATTATGCCCAGAGTCGAACCACAAGAAATTAACCTCAATTACTTTTTTCGGACTTACTAAATTAATAGAATAAATTTCCCTAAACTTTGTGATTAACAGGTGATAATATTTCTAACGACTAAGATTGAAAATAAATAAAAATCTCAAAATTAGCTATGCTTGATGTGTAAATAATTAGAATAAGCTCTAAGGTAGCGGTTCCCCCGTTGTTGATTTCCTTGGTTGTATATGTCTTATGAATGTGACTTAGTTGTCTCTATCAATCATGAAATCTCCAATTATCATTAATCTTTCTCAAGCATTTATGATAATTTACTATGCGCACTCTCTCAAGCTACGCTAGCTAGATTCGCATTACAGTTCACTTAGATTGCACCAGAAGTATCGGTATCTCTAATCCAACCTCTAAACCCTCGGTTATGACTATTGTCTATAATCCGGGAGTGATTTTGTTCAAACAACTACCTAAGTATGCACTCTCTCTCAAGCATATACATACTAAATAGGGATGGATAATTGAGGGCATTTTCAATTAACCACAATTAAAATGTAGATTATCAAATAGAGATTAACAACTAATTCAAAATTATATTAATATAACAACCAAGTCATCTACAACAGGTTTCACCAAAATATTATATTAAAATATTTAGTTACTCATAACAACAATTAAAACTAAAGAATTCATAATCATTGATAGAAGAAAAATTTAGAGATATGAGAAATTGTGTTTTTCAAGTTGCCTCCTTGCCTCTCTTCCTTGTTCTCCAAACTCGAACTCCCCTTCTCTATTATAGTTGTTAAACCTTTTTATAGTTGGTGTAGATTTTCTTGGACATCCAAAATTGCCCTTATAACATTACTGCTCCCGCATCTAGACTAGCGCGGGCACGCTAAAGACGCGCTCAGCCGCGCTAGTGGGGTTTCCTACTGGTTTGGGCACTGGACTAGTGCGGGCGCGCTAAGGCCGTGCTAATGCCCGCTCTAGTGGGGTTTTCCACTGGTTTCCGTGCTGTGCTCCAATTTTCGTCCATTCACTCCAATTTTAGCTGGATCACCATCATAAGCCCTTATTTGGTTATTGAACTCCTGTGAAACACCAAAATCACCATTAGAGCCATTTTTGTATTATTTACACACTTACAACAGTAAAGCATCCTTAAGTTAGAGCCCAAACATAGGCCAAACTATACAATTTAGCCTATCATCATTTAGCTTCTTCAAAATCAACTTCAAACATGCGCATCCAACAAAAGTTAAAAATCGATTAGTCTGAAAATTTCCTTATTGTTATGATAAATATCATATATGGTGTATGTATACTCTTCCTCTGTAATCATCATCTCAAATGCTTAATGACATATTCATTGACATATCCCATGACATATTTTCTTCTCTTTTTATGCTTATATTAAGGCCTTGTAATAGATAGGAAAAAACACACAATTGAAGAAGAAAATCTCTTACTTCTCTCTATCTCTATTTCTTGTTCATGTTTTACTAAATTGCTTTTATTTCTTTGTTCCATATTGTTACTTTGAGTTATATTTCATAACACGTTATCAGCACAAATTCTCAAACCTCAAGGTTGAATTCCACTTCTGGTAAGGTATATCTGGATGATCTATTGTCATAATATAAACTTGAGCATCTTGTTCATGAATATAGTATAGTTTAAATTTTCGTGAACTGATAATAGGTGGCATGCATTAGACTACATAATTTACAAAATTACAATTATACTTTATTATGTATTCTTATGGTTTTACCTTATAATACAGTTTAGTATGCATAATATAATGATTATATATTAGTTTACTGTCACATATAATTAATATAATAATGATAATACTCATAACTATTTTATTTTGATAAGATAAAATATTATTAGTATAAGAGGTATGTACTGCGCCAAATTTTTTTATTAATGATAGTTCTTATCAAATTAACGTGTTCAATAATTTCTACATGGAAATATATGTCTTTATTTGCTACATCTCTTATCGGACAACGATAATATTCTAAGTAAGTCACATTATATCATTTCTACTCCATCTTGTGGTATGAAAACTCGGTAACTATTTTTTCTTTAACTAACTTTGGAGCTTAGTTCTATTAGAAATTGTGAAATAATTTATACTTTGGTACAATTCTTATGGCCTTTTAGTTTCACGGACATATGTTTGATCGGAATAGTTATTAAACTAATCAATTCTTTCCTTATTATTTACAGCCTTCATTGGATTGTTCATCTAATAATATGAACTAATGACTTTAAAAGCAAATTAACATGGTTTTTCTGCTACTTGGCAATAGTACCAAGAAATATTATGACATTGATTTATGGCCCATCTGAACTACAATAGAATTTACAACAAATGTTCTGATCATAAGATTTATTATATTCTATATGTCTTGTTGAAACTTAATTCACTTATGCACATAATCGTGAATGGTAATATATTATGGTCCAGTTTACTTTGGCAGATTATGACATTGATTAACGATAAGTCATTATATTCATGTCTTGATGCTCCATGGTTATAAGAGTTGGGTTTGAGTCCCAATTTATTATGGCCTAACTGCTTTTATATTGGTAAGACATTGGGTTTGAGTCCCAACGTACCATATATTGATATAATGGTGACTAAAGAAAAATAATATATTTTTTATTAAATACATGAAGATTGTCCCACTTGATTTGCTTCATTCTTGAAGTGAATGTGGTAGTACTGCACAGAAATTGTATGTCTCCAGTTATAGCTAAATCATTGGTTATGAGAACAAAACTCTCAAAAACGAAAATTTGTATGAGATGTATTATTTAATATACAACAACACTTGTAAGCATCTAGCCAAGTTATGAAAATTTCTTCCTATCACAATCGGTTCAGGGTCAGGAACCAAATAATTTCTATATAAAATATAGATATGTTATATGATTTAATTATTTCACCATAATACACAAAGATGTGTTCCCAATGTAGGTTGGGAAATGTGTTGGTGATCCCAACATTAGGGAAAGAAAATGGGATCTGAGAAAGTGATACATAAAATGAATTATTATGAATACATATAGATCCTCGTACAAGAAAATATGAACGTAAAGTTCAAGTGATAATTCATTTACAAATTATTACTAGACGCATTTGTTGACCCAAAGCTAAATGTTATATTTCAGCTGCTAATGCTCCAAATAGAATAAAGCACATGGGGGACAGGGTCTATGCCACGAATAAAGCGTAACAGACCAATTGTTTCAAAGATAAAATTCCTTAAAGAAGGAGATGGGAAAAATATTCAAAATGGTCATAAAAAGGAGGCAAATAGTCTAGAAGAGCACCGCGATATAATATTTCATAAGTCCTAATGGGAAAGGCTTAGGTAGCTGAAGTAATGAGATAAAGAGACCTCAATAAGTTATGTCTTTATTAGGTAATAATGGAACCGACATAAAGTGATCGTCGACGATATTGTTAATATAATGTAGCGCTCAATATTATTAATATTGACGGGGATCTTGAGCTTAAATCTGTCATGAAATTTGAACAGATAAAAGATTGGCCAAACAAAAAATACGTAATGAAATTGACTTCACTTGAAAAACATGAAGTTGGATGGATAGTCCAACACATGAAAGTATAAAATATTGAAGTATAAATGTGTTCTTGTGCAAAAAGTTCAAATCGATTGACATAAAGACGACTTTTGACACAAGAAAATTAGTAAATATCCTAACATTGATGTATGGAGACATTTTCTCTTATGGTGGATATAGTCATTTCAGGTTTTAATTTGGCAATACATGAAAAACTTGATATGTGTATAGCGGAAATCATTGAAGGATTTAAATTGTCTTGGAGCATAGTATGGTTTCCAAGAAATTTATTAAATAAAGCTTCAAAAATCCTTGTACTGATTGAAACAATCAAGGCACATGTGATATAATCGTCTGAGTGAGTACCTGTTGAAAGAAGGGTACAAGAATGATTCAATTTGTCCTTGTGTCTTTACAAAATGATTTGAACATAAATTTGCTATAATAGATGTGTATGTTGATGATTAAATATCATTAGAACTCCTAGGTAGCTTCCTAATGTCGTAGACTGTTTAAAAGAAAGAATTTGAAATAATAGATATTGAAAAGACAAAATTTTATCTTGTCGACAGATATGAGTTTATGAAAGATAAAAATTTTATCCATCAATAAGCATACACTGAAAATATTTTTAAGTGATGGATAAAGAAAATTCATTTAGTACCCCGATGAATGTGAGATCACTCGATATAAATAAAGATCCATTCCAACGTCAAGAAAATATTGAAGAACTTCTTGGTCTTAAAGTACCATATCTAAGTGCAATTGATGCACTAATGTATCTTGCTAACACTACAAGGCGTGACATAACATTTTTAGTTAATATCTTAGCAAGATATAGCTCTGCTCCTACAAGTAGACTTTGGAGTGTAATCAAACACATTGTGTTATTTAAAAGGGACTACCAATGTTGGCTTATTTTATAGCAATGATTGCAATCCAGATCTTGTTAGTTATGTCGACGTAGAGTATTTATCTGACTCGCACAAGGCTTGATCTCAAACATTCTATGTGTTTACATGTAGAGGCACTGTCATACCTTGGCGGTCGACTAAACAATAAATCGTGACTACTTCTTCTAATCATGCTGAGATAATTGCTATTCATCAAGCAAGTTGAGAATGTATTTGGTTGAGGTCTATAACATTTTACCACAGTTATTTTTCACACATGATCTTCAAAGAATGATGATATCAATGTGTAGCATATTCGTTCAAGTGATAATATGGTTGATTTGTTCACCAAGTCTCTACTGATGTCAACCTTCAACAAACTGGTGTATAAAATTGGGATGCAAAGGATGAAGAATTTGAACTGATGCTCTCATCAGGGGGAGTTAACTCGCGGTGTACTTTTTTTCCCTTACAAGGTTTTGTCCCACCGGGTTTTCGTTGCAAGGTTTTTAACGAGGCAACCAAAAGGCGTATTTCTAAGTATGTGTACTTTTTTCCTTCATTAGGATTTTTTTCCATAGGATTTCTTCCTAATAAGGTTTTAACGAGGCAATACATCCAAGGGGGAGTGTTATGATAAACATCATATTATGGTGGATGTCTACTCTTCCTCTATGATATTTATCTCAAATGCTTAATGACATATTCAATGATATAGTTTGTATGTTCAATGACATATTCCATGACATATTTTCTTCACTTTTTATGCCTACATAAACGCCTTGTAATATATAGGAAAAAATACACAATTGAATAAAAAAATCTCTCCCTTTTCTCTATCTCCCCACAATTGAATAAGAAATCTCTTCCTTTTCTCTATCTCTATTTCTTGTTCATTTTTACTAAATTACTTTTATTTCTTTGTTACATATTATTACTTTGAGTTATATTACATAACGCTTATCTTTTTTTATGTTTTGGAAGACAAAGAAACATGTTCAGTTTGAAACTTGCCAAAATTGATTAAATTTAAGTAATTGTTAAATATTAAATATATTTAAATAGATATGTTACAAGCGTCTATAGTAAAAATAGCACGAGCTAGCCAGTTTTTGGACTGATCATTCAAGAAATAGTCACTATTTTGCTGTAACACAGAAAGTTCCGGCATAATATATTGGAGATTGGTGCACATGTGTATGCACTTACAGTATATTATGTTGTACCGATATGTTATACTGAAACTCTAGTATATTATGTTGGAAGTCCAATATATTATACTGGAACTCCAGTATATTAGAATTCCAGTATATTATGCTGGAATATTTTTCGGATTTTGAATAGTGTTTTCGTTTAAATTTATCTTTACATAAAAAGTGACTAAATTTCAATTACTTTTAAAATTGTTGCTATTTTTTAATGACCACTTGTAAATCTAGCTATTTTTAAATTTCTCCTGCGCCTATATGGTGTCATTTCTAGGTGTTAGTCTTTTAGATGGGGCTAGTAATATATGGGAGACTAAGCATTTGGCTTTTTTTAAGCTCGTGAAAGTTTATTTCTTTCTTTTTTATGTGGTATTGTTACACAAATAGCCGGTTAGATTTAATATTTAATTTTTCTAATATATATAAATTCAATATGCACAATTATATATGAATTTATATATATTATACATCCTTAGGCTATTTTTAGTTTAAGAAATTAGGTGGGCGTCTATTTAGGTTAATTCTTCTTTTTATATTTCAAGGAGATGGTAAAGACTTAATTGAACATCAATGATCGTTGTTAAGGTTTGAGCTCATTACACTATAGTTCAATTCGTAATCCCTTAGTAATAGCCTATGTTATGGATGCAGTTCATGTTAGTTTTATTGATTAATTTGCAAATTGTTGAGAAAATGTATTAATTAATCTTGACTAAATTATACGCGTAGTGAACAAATGATTATTGTATGTCAGTCATTATCTTTTAATTAGAAAAATTTCTTTACGGCGGGTAGGGGTGTACGTAGGTCGGATTGGTGCAAATTTTATAATTATCAAACCAGCCCAATAAAATTCGGGTTTTTCACTCTCGATTTTTTCGGATTTTCGAGTTTTTCGGTTTTTTTTCCAGTAAAATCTTTGTAGGACGAAACATATAAATTGTGCTCAAATATTTATTTAATTCTAGTAAGATTACAACTATATAAAGTATTTTCCAAAAAACAATAACACAAAATATGAGATATGTCATGACATTATCCTAAATATTCAACAATAAAGACAATAAAATTATATAATATAACAACAGCAACAACAACAACAACAACAACTACAACATCCCTGTATAATCCTACGAATGGGGTGTGAGGAGGGTAATATGTACGGAGACCTTACCCCTCCCCCGATGGGCAGAGAGATTGTTTCCAAGAGACCTTCGGCTCAAGAAATATTACAACATTTAAAAAGCCATGATAAAAATAAACATAATCTAAAAGTACTAAGTCATACTAAAATAAGTAGAATAATAAGGGAATATTAATTACATGACTAAAAGTTAAAGAAAAAATAAAAATAGGTTATGCATTTTTATCTAAATTATTGCAAAACAAAAATATATATTCAATACATTCCCGTTCGTAGTATTGAATTGAATGTCTTTTGTTAGCATTAGTATTGATTTGATTTTGGTTTTGCTTTTGTTAGCGCTATATTTAGTTCACTAATGTTAATGACTATAAAATTTATTGGAGCATTCAAAAATTCTAAGTCCAACCTTGAAATAATACCTCAAAAGATAAAATTATAATTTTTTTAAAGAAATATATATAAATTACATCACAATAAGTATAATTATATATTAAATATATCTAAAATTTCTATATATGTAATGCCGGGTTGGTTTGATTTCGATTTGACTTTCTTTAGTTAAAACTAAACCAAACTAATTAGGGTCAGTTTCTTTTCCAATACCAAATTATAGTCAGATTACTTTTATCTATTTGACTCGAATTACAAGATTGATGCGATTTTTCGGTTTCCCTAACAGCGTGGCGACTCTTTCGTACTTGAAAAGTAGATAAGTTAAAATCTTGTATATTGTGTGTTCGCATAATTTTACCAGTACTTATGCATTATTTTTTAATTTATTAAAAGTACCAGTGAATATTTCAAGCTTGTGGCATTATGAGAATTACTGTTTTTGATTGTGTTACTAAAATATAAACTTTTGTCTATTTCATTGATATATTTATTATTATTTTTGAAATTATACAGTTTTTCTGGCCTTTTGGGCAACTTGCTTTTTGGAGCAAAAAAATTGTTCAGCCATAAACTTCATCCAATTAGTTACACTTTACACTCCTCAGAATAGCTTCTAACATTTGCAATATAATACTTTAAGGGGGCGTTTGGACATAAGAATTGCAACATTCCGAAAAAAAGTAAAAAGATTTTCAAGTGAAATGGTAATTTAAAAATTAGAGTTGTATTTAAACAAATTTGATCAAAAGTAATTGGTGCTCAAGCACCTACAAGTGTTCATATAAATCCGCCACTGGTTCTAATGGGAATAGAATCATTGAAAATCTTAGAGCCTGTTTGGCCATGAGAAAATTTTCATTTTTTTCGAATTTTTAATTTTTTTGAAAATTTGAAAAATTGTAAAAAGTTATTTTTTAAATTTTTTACTCAGATCACTCACAAAAATTCAACATAGGTAATTATACAAATATTTAGATAAATATTGAGTGAGCACCCACAACTAAACTCTTTTCTCCTCTTTATTTAATTTATTTTTCATCGATGGGCATTCATGATTTTAAAATTCTAAATCCGCCACTAATTAAAACGGTGTTTTTCTTGTTTTTCTTATTTGTATAATTATTTTGAACTCTCAACTTTTCCTAATGGAGTCTCTTTTTACACTTAGCTCTTTCTTTTTGATTTTTCTTGGCTTTATGTGCTCATGTGAAGCTTATACATTCTATGCTGGTGGCAAAAGTGGCTGGGTTTTAAATCCTAAATCTTACACTCATTGGTCCGACAGAAATCGCTTTCAAGTCAATGATACCATTAGTAAATAATCCTTTCCTTTTCTTTTTCTTCTTTAAAAAAATAATACAAATACCTCTATTTGCTGAGTTGCATGTTATTCTTGCATTGAATCCGCTTTTTTAGTAAATTATACTGTAAAAATAGAGTAAAATCAAATAATTTGTATATATGTAATTTTTTGAATTTCCCTAACATAAAAAGTTAAAACTATTAGTGTAGGGGTAAAGATGGTTCGGAAATCGTTTTAGATTAAGGCTGTACATGTAACGGTTCCGAACCGGAACCGGAACCGCGGTTCCGGTTCCGCGGTTCCGGTCCGGTTCTACCCGTCGGAACCGCGGAACCGGAACCGCCAGAACCGGAACCGGAACCGGAACCGCGGTTCCAAACGGTTCCCGTTAAAAAAAAAAATTTAATAATTTTCAAACGGTTCACGGTTCCAAACGGTTCTAAACGATTCTAAACGGTTCCAAACGGTTCTAAACGGTTCCAAACGGTTCCAACGGTAATTTTTAAATTTTTTTTTTAAAATTTCGGTCTTTTTTCTTCTTCGAATTTGTAACTTCACCGAAATCGGAATAGTTCCTATACTACTACATTAGTATGAAATCGAATCCCCTTGAAAGATTTCTTATTTCTTATCGATTCGTGTCAAGAAAATAGCCGTTTTTAACTTTCAAAACTAGCCATTTGGCCCCCAAACTTTAATTTAACCCCAAACTTTATATAATTACACTTTTTCCCAATTCTCAACTATAAATACCCCTCATTCTTTCATTTTTATTCACCAATTCATCAATATCTCTTAATCTCTCTCAATCTCTCTCAAGCTCTCTCTCAATCTTTGTAGTGCAAATGCTTAAATTATTTTTGCAAATTCGTGAAAAATTGTGAAGTTGTTGACTTGAAGTTTTCAAGTGTTCAAGTTCAACGATTTTTAATTTTCAAAAAGTTGTTCGTCAATCCGGTAAACTCGTTTCAACTCTTACTTGCTAATTATTATGGCATTATCTCAATGGGGTGGTTCAACTAAGAAGTCCGTTCATCTTGATGGTGTGTTCAACATTGTATCGTACGACATAGTCCCTAAGCTTCAAGATCTACTTATGGCATCAACTTTTAAGGTAAGTCCAGTACATTATCTAAAGGATCTGACATCTGCTATAATTCAATTCTCTAATACCTGAACAATTTGAATCCTTAATAACTTATTGTTAAAAGACCTTTTTTGTTATCTGGATTTTATTGCATTATTATTGTAGGGGTTTTGTCTGAGAAATCAATGGAGGCACACAGGACAGGGAAGAAGCATATGTCTTGGACAGGGAAGAAGCATATGGCTCGGCTCCAGGAACTCCAAAAGATGTCGAAAAAACTGAAGTGGCCGATGATGTGGGTGCAACTATCAATAGAATTAACCCCAAGGAACAAGAAGAAGCGTTCACCACAGGGGATAACTGAGTTAAGTCATGTTCAGGGAATAAATATATTGTGTATAAATAGTGTATATTGTTCAATAAAAATGCTCTTTATGATATCCTTGAATATCTTTTGTCTCAATTGAGGGAAGGAAGACTAAGAAAGATATGCCAATTTTGTTCAATGTATACTAATTAATAACTACAACACAATATACACTATTTATACACAATATATTCTACTTAAATACAATATATACTACTTATATACAAAATATACACTACCTATACACAATATATACTAATTATCATACACAATATATATTAAACTAATATCATACTAAACCATATAAAATATATTCTTCAATATACTAAATGAGTACTATACAACATATCGATTTTTAAAATTAAAAAAAAAAAAAAACCGGAACCGCCAGAACCGCGGTTCCAGAACCGCCAGAACCGCGGTTCCGGAACCGCCAGAACCGGGACCGTATGGTTCCGGAACCGTATGGTAGCGGTTCCAGCTCCGGAACCGCCAGAACCGGAACCGCCAGAACCGGAGAACCGGAACCGCCAGATCCAAATAGACCCAGAACCGGAACCGGATACAGCCTTATTTTAGATTGCCGGTTTGAACTCTAGGCCGGATATCTTTTGTTTTCTTAAAGGATCTTTGCACAAATAGCCTGTCGGATTTACTATTCACTTTTTATAGTCGATACATATCGATTATCTACTATTACATGAACTATGAATGCATTATACATTTGTCCGCTATTTTAGTTTAAGATGTCGGATGAGCGGCTATATATACTAATACTTTTTAGAAAAAATCTCCTAATAATTTTTTTAAAAAAATTTCCTTGTTAGAATTCCTGGCGACTGTTTAGATGTATACATGTTTTTAATGATTTGACACAAGGTATTTTTTTGGTCAAACTTGCAGTTTTCATGTTCAAAATTGGGTCAGATTCTGTTCTTATAGTTGACCAAGATGATTATTCCAAGTGCAACAAGGACAAGCCAATTCGTGAACTAAACATGGTGATTCAAAAGTCAAGTTTTACAGATCAGGTCCATTCTATTTCATCAGTGGACATGAAGATAATTGTGAGAAGGGCCAGAATCTCAAAGTTGTTGTGCTGTCACCCAACCACAAAGCCCACAATGCATTGAGCCCTGTTTAGGAGCCCATTGGGCCGGTTTCACCAGCCCCGGCTCCGGTCCAATCGGCTGCAGGGTTTACTGCTTGTCCTAGTGGTTTCCTTTGGGGCTTTAGTTTGATGATAGCAGCATATCTTGGTTTAATTCTTCCAGTTTTTTTTTTTTTAATTTATTCTATCAATTAAATGTGATGTAATTGCTTTTGGTTGAACAAAATGGTATATTGAAGCGTCAATGGTATATTAAAAAAGATGTTGAGAAAAGCAAAAATTGGAAAAAAGGAAAGTTCGAATTTTTTATTCAAACATATATCACTATAGAAAAGTTTTCAGTTTTTACACAAACTAAAAGAATCTCGTGTTAAGAATAGAACTCTATTTAGAGTGAATGTTTATCTTGTAGAGAGTTTTACTTTGAGGCTAAATCATTTTTCCTTCTATAAATAGAGGGGTCTTACCCATTGTAAATAACCCAAAATTCAATAAGAATTCCCTCTCTCTCTACTTTACTCTACAATACTCTTCTTCTTTTATTGTTTCATAACACGTTATTAGCACGAGACTCTACCGTCTCAAGAAGCCGACTTTGGTAAAATAGGGAGCTCTAACACTATTGATACAGTCTTTGTTTTCCTTGTCTTTCTCGTCTTCCCATTGTTGCGGCGGTCGCCCGACCCCAAACAAGACAAAGAGTATACTCTTAGGAAACCCCACAAAAAGAAAACACATACTATAAAACATTGTCACTCACTGTTGTTTAGCTTTCTAGCTTTTTTCTGTCCCGATCAACTCCTTGTGTTTTTCTTAGACGGCCATAAACAATTTCTCTCAACTCTTCCTTTCTTACCAATTTTGAAAACATGAATGACCTGCTAGCGGATTCAAGCTTTGTTAGTGCCAAAGATAATGCTTCCAAAGAATCTGACATCGAGATGGCAGTCGGTTTACAAGGAGTCAGTCAGATTCAGGAATGGACACCTTCAATAAGCAGATACAAGAAATTGAGAAACATGTTGATAAACTATTTGGTTTGCTGAAGAGCCTTAAGAATTACGGCCTGGAATGTCAATCTTAAAATTAGGAGAACGTTCGTGAAGAATATTACGCTTATCTCCATAAGAGGGGCTCACGCAAACCTTTAAAACTATGGCTTTGGATACATGCACGATGCTCAATTTTTTCATAATATTGAGCATAATGATTGTTAATCGTTCTATGAACTTCCTTCAAGATTAATTCTGGATTTAAGGTAAGTATTTTACTTTTCTCTTTCAAATTCTTGTAATTCTATAATTTGATTTTAAATACAAGCATAGACGGTAAATTTTGATTGCAAATTTAAGGTATCTTGAAAGATATTATAACCACCCAACGTGGTAAATTTTCTATATCTTGTCATGATCAAATTCATGTATGATTGTGGGCAAAGAATTAAAAATTCGTCCCATTGAATTTGCTCCATTCTCATTCCCTATAGAGAATGTGATAGCAGTATGTGATAAGTCTGAAAGAAGACAAAAGTATTACCGTGAAGGTATCAATGGATGTGGACGTGACAATAGACGAAATTATAAACGTCATCTTTGTGATAATGAAGATAATAAGAATTCTCAAAATAATCCTTCACACTGTGAAAGTAATATTTGTCATCAATTTGACAGTATGAGATTTTATAAAGAACATATAGATGATTATGGTCCATTCATGGTGTGAGTGTGACAACATCTAATTTATGAATACATATTCATTCTTAGAAGAGTATGAACATGCTAGTGGTAGTGAATATACCACACTCGCCTCTCGAAAGAGGTTTGAGATGATATAAGAAAATAATGGCATTATTATAGCATGAATGGTCATTGATCACGTACCTATTGTACGCCAAAATATTTTAATAATGTGATTATTAAAGGACAATAATAATGCAAGAAGCATATCTTGCATATAATTTTTACCATGACCATAATGATACAACTTTCTCTATAAAAGAAATATTCACTATATGGATATTGATTAATATGTGATAGTACCAAATTAATTGAGAACTATGCAAGAGCCAATTATACTATTTTGGAGAAACACAATTGATTACCAATAAGGTATTGTGTTGTAGTAAGTCTCAAAGAAACTTATTCAGTTTCCAAAGTATACGCGAAAGCGATTGATTATATTGAGACTATAAATATAGGAAAGATTTTATATCTTCTATTACTACAACTTGTAGCGGAATAATATGTATGCGAAAAGCTATCCGCTTTATTCTCCAGTTTGTACTACACAAATAAAAGAATGCCACAATAAAGTAGAACTTTATTGACATAAAACCCATATCATAATAAACTTGGAGTTTATTGATATCCAGTTGGCATAGCTGGTTTAGTCATATTAATTAAGTATGATGCGCAAAATAAACGAGAATCTATATGAGTAAATATTAAAGAACTAGTAAGTTCTTTACGAATTCTCTTATATTGCTTGTTCTCATTAATTAATTGACCAACTAAAGTTGGGATTGAATCCCATGAATGCTGGAAATATCAAAGGTGAATATGGGCCCATTCATCTGCTATGTATACCACATAAGATGCATCTATGAGATGGTTACATGTGCGATTATTATTAACCCACAACATGGTATTTTGCGAGGTAACTTGCTCAATAATTCAATTTAGAGCACAATTTTTAGATTTTCTATTCAAGATAGTTTATGTTGATAAGTTAGTTTACATCACAGCGGGTTTAGCAAGATAATTTATTGAGTGCCTCCACTTAATAGCTAAACTATTGATTATGAGAACAAAGTTATCTATATCTGTTTGATATATGTTATATACGAAAGTATATTACATTCTCCCCTCACAAGTGATTCAGGTTCAGGAACCAAATAGCTCCATCTTATTATTATTGATGTGCGGTGTATATTCTCATTAACACCATAATGCACAAAGATGGATCCTGAAAGTTGAGGAAATAAGTTAGTTTTTCTAACATGAGGGAGAGACATGATAAACAATTGAGAAAATGTTACTTAGAATGAATTATCATTTGTATATCTAGATCCTCGAATAAGATACTATGAACTTGAAGTTCATAAAAAGATAATTCATCTGCAATATATTGCAAAGTATGCTAGATGCATTTTGCTGACCCAAGTAAAGTAACTATATTCTCATTGCAAATGCTCATATTAAGTCCTAGAAGGACAAAGTCTATGATACGCTTAAAGCATATAGACAAATGAGTTTCGGATAAAAAGGATGAACAAATGATCAAACTGATCATAATAAGGAGGCAAGTGATCTAGAAGATCACATGACATAACACTTCATAAAATCTCATGAGAGATTTAGGCACCTCAATATATGAATGAACAGATCTCTATGTTATGTCTTTATGGAAAATTTTTGGAACCGCTATAAAATATCTGTTGTCGACATCTATCATAGCGCTAAGTTTAGATGAGGATCTTAAGTCTATCGAATATAGACACAAAAGTATTGGCCAAATGGAAGAGATACACTTCAAGTAGAATTGATTCCATATGAAAGGCATGTAATTTTGGACTTGTAGTTCAAACACTTGAAAGTATAAAGCCAATGGTATATGCAATCAGTGTTCGATATCTTATTTGTCTAGCATGACATGAAAAGCTTGATATGCATCTAAAGTCTATTATATGGCTTATATGACTTACCTTATATATCAATCCATGAAGGATTTAAGTTTATTGAAGCATGTACAATTCTTGATCTTGAAGTACCGCTTTCTTAGTGCAATTTGTGCACAAATATATCTTGCTATAACTATAAGCATGATAATATGATAGCAAGAGTTTTCACCTCTATGAGAAGACATTGAACTGAAGATTCCAAAAAGATCATACGAAGACGATACATCTATTAGGGATGATGATTTCAAAGTGAAACAAATTCATTCAAGTTAATATGGCTGATTTATTTATCAAATCTCTACCAAAGAAGTTTTGAAGATGGTGCACAATATTGGAATGCAAAGACTCAAGGATGTGAATTGATGCTCTCTTCAGGGGGAGTTAATGCGCATTGCACTCTTTTTTCCTTACAAGGTTTTGTCCCACTGGGTTTTTCTTGCAAAGTTTTTAACGAGGCAACCAATAGGCGCATTTCTAAATATATGTACTCTTTTTCCTTTTCTAGAATTTGTTTCCCATTGAGTTTTATTTTTGTTAAGGTTTTTATGAGGCACATTTCTTATTGAGTAGACATTCAAGGGGGAGTGTTCAGAATAGAATTCTATTTAGAGTGAATGTCTATCTTGTAGAGAGTTTTACTTTGATGCTAAGTCATTTTTCCTCCGATAAATAGAGGGGTTTTATCCCATTGTAAATAACCCCAAAATTCAATAAGAATTTTCTCTCCCTCTCTTTCTCTGTAATATTGCTCTTATTCTTTTATTATTTTATAACATTTCGGAAAAACTTTAATATTTTTGTTGACTAAACTATTCGCGTCAAATGAATTTAACTTAGCAGAGCCTTAATTGATACTCAAAGATTCAAATCTTTAGCAGTCACATTGGTAAATATGGGGGCACCAGCGGAATTACGTGGAGGGGTATGGGTCACATGGACCCATGCACCAGCACTCCAGATTGTGTATAGCGTTTTTTCTAGAGTTTGTCATGTGTGAACCCAAGTTCAATAGTGCATTTTGATGCGGTGGTGCACGCGTACACCATTGATTATTTGGTCGAGGGAGCGAATCACTACCCGATTATGTTGGTGAAGTCCCGGTTTTCTGTTTATCCATTTTTTTCCTTTATCCTGTCATGCTTTTCTCCTTTTTTTAAAACTTTTCTTTCTTTTCTATTTTGGTTCCCGTTTTGTTGTTTCTCTTTTTTTTTTATTCTCTTTTTTCCCCTTTTTATTGTTCTTAAGGTTTTCTCTTTCTTTTATGTTTCTTTTCTTTGTTTTTTTCTTTGCGGTCATTTCTTTCTGTTATTTTTTGGTCCGTACCCTAAATATCGAATACTTTTCGAGCAAATTAATCAAAATAAATTAAAGGTAAATCGTAATCGAATATAATAAAACCTTGGGATATAAGATATGTTTTTTGTTTTCGATCTCAGCAGATTGAATGATAAAGAGTGTGGTTTTTAAAGAGAGAGAGAGAGAGAGAGAAATAACAGTTCAATGACCCCCCTCTTGCAATGCTTGGGTCCCTTTTATATATCAAGGGACCCTCTTCGAAATACTAAATATACACGAACTGAATACATGCCCCTCGAAAGGACGATGTGGCCTAAGGTGCCGCTTGTTCCACCATCCCTGGCTCGTACCCCTTTCTTAGCAAGTGCGTGCCTGATGGTCATCCATACCAACATAGGGATGTAACGAGTCAAATTTGACCCCATACAGTTAGTCCCTCCACTCGTCGGGGTCGCATCAAGGTGCGTCCACGATGGGCAGATCCACGAACTCTATTCTGAGATAATTTGACCCGACTCGAAGGCGTTAACGTAACCGATATGAGACAGCACTGGGGACTATTGAAAAGCTGATGCGCAATCCCTAAAGTCGAATGATGTCAGCGTGCGCATGCGTCATCATTACGCGTATTCCCGAGATAACACAAAAAGACGTTCTAACGTTTTAGTTTCCCGCACCCAATTGAAATATGCCACTTCGATTTAACGCCACCCAACCCTATAAATAAGGGAAGGGTTTAACTTGATGCCACTTTTGATAATTTTCAAGCACTTTTCTTTTTCTTTCTAAACAAACACCTTGTTCCACCGGAACTTTACCGTTTCTCAAAAACCTTCCTTTTCGTTGTGTCATACACTATTCCTTGAACGGAAACCATGGCTAAATCTCGGCAGGATAACATGAGGGCTACTGATGCTACTCCGTCAGATATACTGCCTCCCTCTGGCGGTGATGAGGGAGAAGGGGAAGAGGACCTCACACCTCTCACTGTGGATAATTTGCTACCCAAGAATCTTCTAACTCGGAATGACTTCAACAAGAATTCTCCCCCGCAACCTTCAAAGCATTCTGAGCTAACACAAGATCATTTGGACGATCTTCACACGTCTTATGGCATACCTGCTCATGTGCAAATGGTTCCTTCAAGGGTTGATTATGTGAAAGTCCATAGACCGGGATATTGTACATTCTATGAATATCCATTTCTAATTGGTTGTGGTCTCCCTATCTTTCCTTTGGCGGAGGAACTCTGCCATTTTTACAACATGTGTCTATATAAGCTCACTTCGTATACCTTAAAGGTATGTCTGATACTGTCCACATACTCTGAGCAATATTGGTGCGAGGTCTCAGTCCATCATCTTTTACAGCTATTCAGGCGCTGGCTACTTAAGGGGCACCATGCTATATTTGAGGAGCCGTGGTGCGAAGGGACTGGTGTTCAGGACCAATGACCGACCCAGTCGTGGGTATTGGCACAAATACTTCTTCATTAAGACGGAACACCTGGTATTCAACCCTGTCAGATTCCCGGAGAAGTGAAATTCGAAACCTAAGCGTTCCTATTCATTGAATTCTTTACCATACGCGACTGCGACGGTTCTGATTATATTATTATTTTCGGTCTATAGCGAGGGCTCATACACCCTAGCTCATCAATGGCATTAGGCAGTGGGTAGCCGATTTGCTACCATATGTGGAAGAGACCTGCACACGGTTCGTATTCCTTCAGCATCATGACCCCGCAGGTCCCTCAGGTAGTTTCTTGACTTTAGTTGGCATGTTTCACAAGTTTCATCAACTGAGCCATTTGTGTCGACATGTCAAGGCATTCCCAAGAATAGGGCGGTGGTATCTACCGCGGCACGGTCGTGCGTGGCCTCGAATAGTCAAAAGATACTTTGTACATCCGTCCGATAAGGTATCTCTGCAATTCCTTTTTGAGGAGTCGCGTTGTGATGACAGTTGACAGCGAAATGACGCCATCGGTACCGACTCTGCAACCTACGGACGAGTCTTCTGACGGCGAGGAGTCGATAGAGAGAAAAAGGCGATGGCTTGAGATGGGCAAGGAGGTGGTTACTGAAGATAAAAGGAGTAGCGTGTCTCGCCAAATGCTTAGACCCGTCTTTATAGCCGGCGCTATTCGTTCCGAGAGGCCGACCCTTCAAGGGAGAACAATTGCTGGTACTAGCTCGGTTCGTACCGTAGTTGGTGGCTCAGCGACCATCGTTGATGGAGTTGGTAGGGCTACTGAGAGATCGGATTTCGAGACCGCCCAAGGAGATGTAGATGAGTTTGTGGGCGGTCTCATGCATGTGGAGATGACAGCGGACGGGTCCGACAGACGAATCATGATTCCAGGGACCTATAATTTTTTACTGTATAGCGAACAAAGGGCATTGGAGCTTGCCTTGTTGTGTGGAGCCCCTGAACGTGAAATGCTAAAACCGTCAGCGATGCAGAGTTGTCTCAAAGGGTTGCTGGCATGACTCTACAGGTAACCTTTTGTTTTTGCGTGTCGTGAGGTTTGTTTTGATGTTTACAAATTTTTTCTTTCTTCTCAGATCCTAGTTTTGGAGATAGAGAGGAAGCACTGTGAGTAGAAAAAGGCGACTATATTCAATAAGATAGTAAAGAGGTACCAGCGGTACACTACAAGCATCATGCGGGGGCGAATCTTTTCCAGCAGGATCCTGAATTTCAGGAGTTTTGGGAGGGCCTTAATCAGAAGGAAGCCCAATTGGAATGCAGAGTAGTTGAATTGAAGCAGACGGACGCGGAGCTAATGAGGGTTGTGGCTCGTAACAGTGAGTTAGAATCCCCCCTCAAGTCGAGAGGTGAAAAGTTAGAGCTTCGTTGGGGGGTGGCGGCATAGAATGCCGATCTACAACGCAGGGTGGTGGAGCTGACTGCCGAACTTGCTACCAAGATGATAGAGGTTGGCGTTCTTAGGAAGAGTGCCCGACCAAGGCCCGAGGATGCGGTTCAGACTTCACGGCTTTATTCATTTCATCCCCCGTCTGACCGGGATGCGTGTCGTAACACAAATGAGATGTGGGTTTATTTTTAGGCCAAACTGGACGTGTTTAAGGATCTTCATGTCGCGTGGAGAGCTACAGAGGATGAGGTTCATTACGCTCGGGAATATTGTGTGTATAGTTCCGATTCCCCTGAGTGCGAGGGCTATACATATGAGGATGTCAACCGGCTAGACTATGATTCCTGGTATAATGAAGCTTACCGCCATAGGGTCGATGGACAGGTCGGCGGACAGCTAGGGGGCGACGGACGGGATGGCGAGTAGCTTTTAGTTGATATATGTTTTGCTTCTCTCTCTTTTTTGGAATGTAATGGCGACCTTTCGCGGGGCTGAATGTAGATACATTATTTTACTGTAATATATGAATTATACTTTTGTTGTTATTCCTTTCCGGTTATTCTTAGTTTTTCAAAACTCCACCTTTGCAAAGGCTGTTAGAAACACGTTCTCAATGCAATATACTAAACGTGTACTCTTTTGTAGGTTTTGACGAATGACAAACGAAGCAAAAATTGATATATGACGGAATTCAAGTACAAGCGCACAATGGTTGCGAATAAGATTGAAGTTCAAGATATAGCTTTTAATTGTTATTGAGTTGTTCTAAATTGTAATCTTGATCCTATAACTTTACTCATAGTATGGCCTCTCTCATAAAACTATTTTCCAAAATCATGCATATTTAATTCTGTGTCAAAAAGATTTTAAATCATGCATATTTACATTAGACAAAATGTTTTCTAAACATGCCTCAAAAATCTGGGCTAAAATAATCGATTATGTACTTATGATAATCGATTGTTTCTGAGCCAAGACTGCATGACAATCGATTATGAATTAATGGTAATCGATTGTGAGTAAGACAGTGAACATCAGGTTTTTCCAAATCTGCATGATAATCGATTGTGAACAAATGACAATCGATTGTTGTTGAGGTAAAGTTTTTCAATACTCAAAATAATCGATTATGAACTAATGGTGATCGATTGTGTTGAGTTGATGTCTTCCAGTGATTTTAAATTTAATTAAGTAATCGATTATGTCTTTAGATAATCGATTATCACTGAGACAGTAAGTTTTATGATTTTCAGAAAATAACAAGTAATCGATTGTTGCAAAGGACAATCGATTGTTGAAGCTGTCCGTTGTCAAATGATTTTCAAATACCATAAGGTAATCGATTATTGATTTTATATAATCGATGTTCTGCTTAAAATCTGTAAATGATTTTTAGAACGTTGCTGAAGTAATCGATTATTGATTTTATATATCGATGTTTTGCTTAAAATCTAGAAATGATTTTTAGAACGTTGCTAAAGTAATCGATTATGAACTTAGTGTAATCGATTATCTGATTTTGAATATTGCCAGTAATCGATTATAGATTATGTATAATCGATTGTGAAGCGTTAAATCTGGGATTGATTTTTAAACTGACTGGCAGATAATCGATTGTTTGGTCTTAATAATCGATTATCACTGAGTAATTTCAGCAACTCTTAATTGGCAATTAGACAACGGTTGAACCAACTTTTTCAACTATAAATACAGCTTCATTTCAGTGTTTTAAAAAGAACAACATACACAAACTGGTCATTACATTGCTATAAGCTTTCATTCAATTGTTCTTCATTTTCTACTCATTTCATAAAGCTTTTGAGAGCCATATTATTGCTTAAAGTTGTTGTGATCTTGAACATATTCTTTTACTCATATCTACTCAATAAGGAGTACTTTAGTTAAGTGAGTGTCCAAGTATTTGATATACTTGTAAGAGAATTGCGATTCTCTTGTTTCAAGGAACTTGCGTTTCCTTGGGTGAAGTCTTTGAGATTGCGATCTCCGAGCAACTGTTTGAGGCTTGTGTCCTCAAGTGTGTAACGGTTTGTTGAGCACCCTTAAGCTTAACAAGATAGTGAAAAATCTCGAGAGAGTCTCTCGGGGACTGGACTAACCACGTTGGTGGCCAACCAGTATACATCTTTGTGTAAGTTTATTTTTCTGCATTTATTTTACTTCCTGCAAAGTTTAAATTCCGCAAGAAAACGCTAAATTCTATTAATACGCTATTCACCCCCCCTCTAGCGTAAAGCGTAGTTTCTAACAATTGGTATCAGAGCCCAACTCTCTGAAAACTTAACCGTTTGAGAGAACCATCCATGGCTTCTACTCTTGACTCTTTTGCAGGAATTGAAGAAGGACAATGCTCTACACGACCTCCTCTATTCAACGGCACAAACTACTCATACTGGAAGGAGAGGATGCAAATCTTTGTGCAATCAAATAGCTTTCATTTGTGGAAAGTATTCACCAATGGAAACCAAATCCCAACCAAGAAGGTGGAAGACGAATGGGTTCCAAAGACCGAAGAGGAATATACCGCGGAGGATATTCGTAAGGTTCAAAATAATGCCAAAGCTATAAATTTATTATATTGTGCTGTTAATGCTAACGACTACAGGAAGATATCATGTTGCAAAACAGCAAAAGAAATGTGGGATAAGCTTGAAGTGACATACGAAGGAACCGACCAGGTACGAGAAGCTAAAATTGATTTCTTAACTCACTCTTATGAACTATTCCATATGAACGAAGGAGAGAAAGTAGACGAAATGTTTGAGCGATTCTCAATGATCGTGAATGATCTACACGCCCTCAAAAAGACGTTTACGGATAGAGAACTTGTCCGGAAGATCCTCAGAAGTCACACTCCGGCATGGCGATCAAAGGCCGATGCAATCCAAGAATCCATTGGCATCACAAATGTCACAATTGACGCATTAAGAGGTAATCTCAAAACCTATGAATCAACTATACTTAACCCGTTTGTTGATGATCAAAGAAGGCAAAGGATTGCTCTAAAGGCTAGCCAACCACAAATTGATGAGGAAGGTGACAACGAGTTTGGACTCGTTATCAAAAGGTTTCAAAAATTCATGCGCAAAGAGTATGAACGCAAGAACAAAAAGCAAGGCGATCAACTAAAATGCTATGAATGCGGAGAAACCGGGCACATAAAATCAAATTGCCCTAACATCAAAAAGGAGAAGAAACCCTTCAAAAAGCAACGTGCATACATCTCTTGGGGAGGAGATTCCGGAGATGAAGCAAGCGAAGAAGAAGACGATGAAGCAGCAAATTTATGTCTCATGGCTCAAGAAGACGGCAAAGACGAGGTAAGTCAAATCTCTTCTCAAAATTTCTTTACTCTTGATGAAATGAGAAATGCTTTTGATGAACTATATGCTGAATTTATCAAAGCTTCAAAAACTGTCAAAAGTGTTAAAGAAAGCGCTTCTCTAAAAGAAAAAGATTTTCAAACACAGCTTTCATTAAAAGAAAAAGAATTAGAAAAACTGGTTTTCGAAAATGAGAAGCTAAAAGAGGAAAACAAGTTTTATGGAAAAAGAAGTGCTGATAAACCTGAAGGTTCTACTAGAAACTGTTCTTCTTGTGTGCTTCTTAAGAATGAAGTAGCTAGACTTAAAGGCACATTAGATAAGTTTAATTCTTCGCATAAAAACTTGAATGATGTGCTTGTTAATCTAAAATCAACTAAACATGGAATAGGATTCAAGAATGAAGAAAAGGTTGGTGCTAAACCACAACAACCTAAAGCTCAACCTAGGACTAATAACCAAAATGCTTATCCTAGAAGTAGAAATCCTAGAAATAACTTGCATGTTAGACCAAATAGTGAAAATGCTAGAAGACCTAGAAATGATGCATATTTTAGGCCAAACCTTGAACAATTTAGAAGACCAAGAAATGACCCTCCACCTAGAAATAGATATTCTAGAAATGATGCATATTTTAGACAAACTTGTGAACCTCCTAGAGCTCATAATAGGAGAAATAATGGTGTTCAAAGTAGAGTAAGCAACCTTCATTCATCTAGTTACTATGTACCTAGAAAAATGCATAATCCCAACGTGACTTGTCATTATTGTAGACGTATTGGTCATATTGCTCCCGCTTGCTTTACTCGTCATAGACATATAAATCAATTGCATCATTATAACATGCCTAACCCTCAAGGACCCAAGATGGCATGGGTACCTAAAGAACATTAATTTGTTTTGTAGGTGTGCTTGAAGGGATCAAGTGTACTATGGTACCTTGATAGTGGATGCTCCAAACACATGACGGGAGATGAATCCAAATTCCTTCAACTAGAGCACAAAGAAGGAGGAAGTGTCACATTTGGTGATAACAATAAAGGAAAAATCATCGGCATTGGTTCGGTCGGTAAGGACGAAAACTCCTCTATTAAACATATACTACTTGTGAAAAGTTTGAAGCATAATCTCTTGAGCATAAGCCAATTATGTGACAAGGAAAATCTTGCTCTATTTAATTCGGATGAATGTCTTGTATTTAGACGTAGTGATTTCAAGATCATACTTCGTGGTTTTAGAATTGATAATATCTATATGGTTGATCTTGCAAACTCCTCACCCGAATATGTTGATTGTTTAGTAAGCAAAGAGGATAACTCTTGGCTATGGCATCGTAGAGTAGCACACATGAACATGCATCTTTTGAACAAGCTTCTTTCTCAAAACTTAGTAGTTGGTCTTCCCAGTTTAAAGTTTGAAAATGATTCTATTTGCGATTCTTGTCAAAAAGGAAAGCAAACCAAAGCATCTTTTAAATCCAAGAATATTGTTTCAACGTCTAGACCTTTGCAATTACTTCACATGGATTTATTTGGTCCCTCTCGTATTGAAAGTCTTGGTAAAAATAAATATGTTTTTGTAATTGTTGATGACTTTTCTAGATTTACTTGGACTCTATTTCTTGCAAATAAAAGTGATGCTTTTCAAAATTTCAAGTATTTCCTTAAGCGTGTTCAAAACGAAAAGGAATCGACCGTCACTTCGATTAGAAGTGATCATGGGGGAGAGTTTGTTCACAATCTCTTTGCGGATTTTTGTGACGAACTCGGAATCGAACACACCTTTTCCGCTCCACGGACACCACAACAAAATGGGGTGGTGGAAAGGAAAAATAGGTGTCTCGAAGAGATGGCAAGAACCATGCTCGACGAAGCTAAGATTCCCAAATATTTTTGGGCGGACGCCGTGAGTACCGCTTGCAATGTTTTAAATAGAGCAGCAATTCGGCCGATACTCATGAAAACCCCATATGAACTTTATAAGGGTAGAAAACCCAACATTTCTCATTTACGTGTTTTTGGTTGTAAATGTTTTGTTCATAATAATGGGAAGGACCAATTGGGTAAGTTTGATGCTAAATCGGATGAAGGTATTTTCATTGGTTATTCCTCATGTAGCAAAGCATATAGGATCTTTAACAAAAGAACCCAAATTGTGGAGGAATCCCCTCATGTTGTGTTTTCCGAAGATAATACTCGCTTGGCGAGAAAGGAATCCGGTTTTGATCTTGCAGGTATCTTGGATAGCTTGAAAGATAAAATCCAAGAAGAACCTTCAAAGGAAAACAAAAATGAAATTGGGGAACAACCAACGGAAGAAGCGCCACAATTAGAAAAAGGAATAAATACGCCTAACGAGTGGAGAACGATCAAGGATCATCCTCTCGAACAGGTAATTGGCGATGTTGGAGAAAAGGTAAGTACCCGAAACTCTCTTAAGAACACTGTAGGACACAATTCTTACGAGTTCACGGCATTACTTGTTAACACTAGTGTAATTTATTAATTTCGCTATAAATTACTAACTTGAGCGTCGGAGACGTTTAAATCTATTTTGCAGGTACCACCCCAAAGGTAGGGGGAATTATGAAGTTTTAGCACAAAATAATCGACTATTTCAAGCCACTAATAGATTATTTTATGTGCAGTACATCGATTATCAGTATCAATAATCGATTGTTTATGACTGATTATTACTATTATGCATCTGTGTTTTTACTTCCTAAATTGCATAATCGATTTCCGCCTCAGTCATTCAGCAATGCTTTCTACAACAATCGATTATTTTTTCATACAATCGATTATTTGACAAATTCTGATATTCTCCAAGTTCACTGTATCAAATTAGTTCCCTAAATAATCGATTACCAAGAATTGACAATCGATTACTTCATATTAATTTTTTGTTACCGTTTGGCTCCTCAATCGATTCCTGTCAGGTCTTAAATGCTCCATAATCGATTACCAAAATTTAACAATCGATTATTTCATTCAAATTTTTTACCGTTTGACTCAAGAATCGATTTGTCAGATTCAAAATCTCAATCAAACAGTAAATACAATCGATTATTTCAGTTCAATAATCGATTATCTAACGGTCAGTAATTTTAATTCTTACCGTTTTCTGACTGCTCCTAAACCAAAATCTCAGCAAATGTCTCCATTCAATGCTTGATAATCCTTTCCTCTATAAATAGGCATCATAAGAGCTCACATTCACCCACTCAAGCACTATCTCTAGTATTCAAAAGCTAAATCTCTTCTATTTTCTTTGCCAAATTCCAGCAGTCTTTCTCCTAACATGTCTGGACGATCTTCAAAACGTTCCCGATCCAAACATGGCGCATCAGCCTCAACCGCCCCTCCTCCTTTAAATTTTCCATACCAAGACGGTTCCGTCTTGTTCTTTGAAACTGAAAATAAACTCACAAGGTTCCTATCAAAATTTGAGAAACGCACCATTCTTCCTCCTCGGTTCTCAAATAGTAAACTCCTTGAGCCTTTCACCCCTGCCGCAAATATGTTAAAGGAGTGTCAACTATATGACTTCTTGCTTCTCACTCATCCTCACATAAACACAACTCTTGTTCAAGCTTTTTACTCAAACCTCCATAAAGATGAAGATGGCGAACTTGTCACCTCTATTAATGGGGTTCAAATTCTTCTCTCTGAAGAGAATCTCCACACCATTGCCCACCTTCCAAATGAAGGTGAAGACCTTTACCGGTATATTGATAAGGCCGGGGCTCTCTTTGATGAAACCATCCTTCTCCACCAAGCCGGTATAACCTCCTATGATCCATCTATCTCTACCCGTCGTCCTACCATAACGGGAATGGATCCAAACTACCGGTTGACTCTTTACTTCATCACCCGAGTCCTCAAGCCTAGACGGCACAATCACACCACCATCTCCCAGGAGGATACTAAACTTCTGCATGCCATTGTCACCGGAGCCAAAATAAATTGGTGTCGGCTCATCAAAATTCATATGCTCGATGCCATCGGTGATGACATGCCTCTTCCTTATGCCCTCCTCATTATGAACTTCCTTGAAGCATCCGGATTTGTCACGGAAAATGGTCCTCTCAAAAGGAGTACCAAAATTTGGGAAATCTCGGAGTCTTCTTTCCATCATGATGGTGATCATGCTCCAGCTCCCTCTTCAAGTCGTCCACCCCGTCGTGCTCGTTCGTCCCAAGAGCCTACTCTCCAAACCATATCCGACCAGCTTGCTCAACTCACTCATGAGATCCATGGATACTTTGATCATGTCAATTATCCATATGCAGCTCTCGTTCCTTTTGAAGCAGCGCCGGATAACGAGGCGGATAACGACGGAAATGAATAATTTTTTTTTTGGTGTTTTGTGTGGTTTTTGCTGTTGTTCTCTTTGGTTCCCATTGATGTACCCTCTTTCTTTCCAATAAATAAACCTTGTTTATTTCATCTTTTTGCATCTTTCCTTACTATTTTTTTGCTAATGGCAAAAGGGGGAAGAAAACGGGATATCGGGTATGCACCACCTCTTAATTCATTGATTGCTTATAAGCTAAAATTGAGGGGGAACAAGAACAAAATTGCATAATTGTTACTTGTCTTGAATTGTCAATATCTTTTGCCTAAATTGCATATCCCGCTTAATGTTTGCCATTATCAAAAAGGGGGAAATTGTTAGAAACACGTTCTCAATGCAATATACTAAACGTGTACTCTTTTGTAGGTTTTGATGAATGACAAACGAAGCAAAAATTGATATATGACGGAATTCAAGTACAAGCGCACAATGGTTGCGAATAAGATTGAAGTTCAAGATATAGCTTTTAATTGTTATTGAGTTGTTCTAAATTGTAATCTCGATCCTATAACTTGACTCATAGTATGGCCTCTCTCATAAAACTATTTTCCAAAATCATGCATATTTAATTCTGTGTCAAAAAGATTTTAAATCATGCATATTTACATTAGACAAAATGTTTTCTAAACATGCCTCAAAAATCTGGGCTAAAATAATCGATTATGTACTTATGATAATCGATTGTTTCTGAGCCAAGACTGCATGACAGTCGATTATGAATTAATGGTAATCGATTGTGAGTAAGACAGTGAACATCAGGTTTTTCCAAATCTGCATGATAATCGATTGTGAACAAATGACAATCGATTGTTGTTGAGGTAAAGTTTTTCAATACTCAAAATAATCGATTATGAACTAATGGTGATCGATTGTGTTGAGTTGATGTCTTCCACTGATTTTAAATTTAATTAAGTAATCGATTATGTCTTTAGATAATCGATTATCACTGAGACAGTAAGTTTTATGATTTTCAGAAAATAACAAGTAATCGATTGTTGCAAAGGACAATCGATTGTTGAAGCTGTCCGTTGTCAAATGATTTTCAAATACCATAAGGTAATCGATTATTGATTTTATATAATCGATGTTCTGCTTAAAATCTGTAAATGATTTTTAGAACGTTGCTGAAGTAATCGATTATTGATTTTATATAATCGATGTTTTGCTTAAAATCTGGAAATGATTTTTAGAACGTTGCTAAAGTAATCGATTATGAACTTAGTGTAATCGATTATCTGATTTTGAATATTGCCAGTAATCGATTATAGATTATGTATAATCGATTGTGAAGCGTTAAATCTGGGATTGATTTTTAAACTGACTGGCAGATAATCGATTGTTTGGTCTTAATAATCGATTATCACTGAGTAATTTCAGCAACTCTTAATTGGCAATTAGACAACGGTTGAACCAACTTTTTCAACTATAAATACAGCTTCATTTCAGTGTTTTAAAAAGAACAACATACACAAACTGATCATTACATTGCTATACGCTTTCATTCAATTGTTCTTCATTTTCTACTCATTTCATAAAGCTTTTGAGAGCCATATTATTGCTTAAAGTTGTTGTGATCTTGAACATATTCTTTTACTCATATCTACTCAATAAGGAGTACTTTAGTTAAGTGAGTGTCCAAGTATTTGATATACTTGTAAGAGAATTGCGATTCTCTTGTTTCAAGGAACTTGCGTTTCCTTGGGTGAAGTCTTTGAGATTCCGATCTCCGAGCAACTGTTTGAGGCTTGTGTCCTCAAGTGTGTAACGGTTTGTTGAGCACCCTTAAGCTTAACAAGATAGTGAAAAATCTCGAGAGAGTCTCTCGGGGACTGGACTAACCACGTTGGTGGCCAACCAGTATACATCTTTGTGTAAGTTTATTTTTCTGCATTTATTTTACTTCCTGCAAAGTTTAAATTCTGCAAGAAAACGCTAAATCCTATTAATACGCTATTCACCCCCCCTCTAGCGTAAAGCGTAGTTTCTAACAAAGGCGATGTTCGTTTGTTTGTAGAACATTTATCGTGACTTTGAGAAGTATCAAAAAGATATAGGCGGTCTTGGCGGTAGGTTAATTGTTTGGGGGGGCGATCCCACTTGGACTGACCGCCGTCGTAGGTAAGTCAAAGTTCAATCTTAGTAATCGGATAAGATGTAACTTTGACTGTCATTAGAGTGTTATCCGTCGTGGTCGAAATGGGTCGACGCTTAAGGGTGATGGCCTTAGATAGTAGGATATAACTTCGACTGTCATCGAAGTGTTATCCGTCGTGGTCGAATTGGGTCGACGCTTAATGGCGATAGATTTAGCCAGTATGATAAAACTTCGACTGTTATCGAAGTGCTATCCATCTTGGTCAAACTGCGTCCACACTTAATGGCGATGGCCTTAGCCAGTAGGATATAACCTCGACTATCGACGAAGTGTTATCCGTCTGGTCGAACTGGGTCGATGCTTAATGTCGATGGCCTTAGCAGTAGGATATAACTTCGACTGTCATCGTAGTGTTATCCATCATGGTCGAACTGGGTCGACGCTTAATGGCGAATAGCCTTAGCCAGTAGTATATAACTTCGACTACCGCAAAGTGTTATCAGTCGTGGTCGAACTGGGTCGACGCTTAATGGTGATGGCCTTAGCTAGCAGGATGTAACTTCAAATGTCATCGAAGTGTCCACCGTGGTCGAACTGGGTCGATGCTTAATGGCGATGGCCTTAGATAGTAGGATATAACTTTGACTGTCGTTGAAGTGTTATCCGTCGTGGTCGAACTGGGTTGACATGGCGATGTCCTTAGCAAGTAGGATATAACTTCGACTATCGTCGAAGTGTTATCCGTCGTTGTTGAACCGGGTCGACTATTAATGGCGATGGCCTTAGCCAGTAGGATATAACTTCTACTATCGTCGAAGTTTTATCCGTCGTGGTCAAACTAGGTCGATGCTTAATGCCGATGACCTTAGCTAGTAGGATATAACTTCGACTGTCGACGAAGTGTTATCTGTCGTGGTCGAACTAGGTTGAGCTTAATGGCGATGGCCTTAGCCAGTAAGATATAACTCTGACTGTCGTTGAAGTGTTATCCGTCATGGTCGAGCTGGATCGACGCTTAATGGAAATGGCCTTAGCTAGTAAACTATGACTTCGACTATCGCCGAAGTTTTATGTGTCATGGTCGAACTGGGTCAACACTTAATGGCGATGGCCTTAGTTAGTAGGATATAACTTCAACTGTTATCGAAGTGTTATCCGTCATGGTAAAGCTGGGTCGACGCTTAATGGTGATGGCCTTAGCAAGTAGGATATGACTTCGACTGTCGTCGAAGTGTTATCCATTGTGGTCGAGTTGGGTCGACGCTTAATGGTGATGGCCTTATCTAGTAAGATATGACTTCGACTGTCGTCGAAGTGTTATCCGTCCTGGTCGAACTGGGTTGACATGTAATGGTGATGGCCTTATCCACTAGGATATAACTTCGACTATCGTCGAAGTGTTATCCTTCATGATCTAGCTGGGTCGACGCTTAATGACGATGGCCTTAGTCAGTAGGATATGACTTCGACAATCGTCAAAGTGTTATCCGTCGTGCTCGAGCTGGGTCGACGCTTAATGGCGATGGACTTAGCCACTTATATAATGGAGACATTGGCCTTAGCCGCTTACATAATAGAGGCAATTGCCGTAGCTGCTTACATAATGGAGACAATGGCCTTAGCCGCTTACATAATGGAGACGATTATGTAAGATGTAGAGTTTTGCCCATGCATTGGAGGTTCGACTAGTGTAGTCCCTCTATTATATTGGCCTAGAGACCGCGTCGAGTGGTCGATGTGATACACTCATAGTCAGATACCCCCCGGTGTCTCCTCCGCCGTCTCGTTTAAAACCTCCCCAAGAAAACCCAATTGGGACAAAACTCGGGTAAGGGAAAAATAGTACGAGTCGGGAGACACCTTTCAGAAGTGGAATTATTTGGGGTGGGCAACTCAAGTTTAAAGAGTAAGCAGTTTTGAAGGAAGACAGTTCAAGTTTCAAGGGAAAATGGTTCAAGGTGCCGAGCAGGTTTGACCTCGAGGAACACAATTCGAGATGTCAGAAAGAATGAGTCTCAATTCAAAATAAACAAAAAAGGAGAAAAATAAGTGAGCTCCAAAATTCAGAAGAAGGAAAAGATGTGAACTGCTCAAGACGTGGTTGAAGTCATGAGCAGTACGTGTCCGAATTTGTTCCAAAAGCGGAAGAAGATTTAACCAACACCTGCAGCTAATAAGTATCAAGATTCATATCAGGGTCCGCATGAAGCACTAACCAGGACTCAAGATCAACCTTCAGAAGTCTCTTAGATAGGAATCTTGTAACTCGTAGCTGATAGGCTTAGTTAGTCTTTTTAATTTTGATTTTGATGTAATAACGGGACAGCAGACTGGAGCCTCGGACGGAACCTCACTCGAATCTCAGCCTCGGTACTCCATCACCTCTTTCACTTCTAATCTACACCTGACCTGATTTCTTTATAGCCAAGGATATGTAGGCAATCTTTGAAGCAAGATTCGGTGAGACAATTTTTTCAAAAAACGCTTCTCATGAAGTTTCAAATGGGCAAAAATCCCTCACAGTGCTTACTTTATCTTTGCCCGAAAACTCTTTGTTTTCCCAAACAAAGAAGGACAGCTGTAAGAATGTGAGTTTTTGACCTACACGAAGATAACTCCTAAAAATAAGTCAAAATAATTTTTATTAATTTTTTAAAGAATTTTTTCTTTTGTAGTCGCATTTCATGCATTTTAATATTTTAAAATCACAATAATAAAATATAAAAATACGCATTTGCATTTAGGATCAAATTTTATATTTTAGAATTAATTTAGGGTTAATTTATTTTAGTATAAAATAGGAAGAAAATAACAAAAATAGTGCCTTTTGCATTTTTAGTTTAAATTTGTATTAGTTTGCATTTTAATTAGAAAATCTATTTTTTAGTATTAATTTGGTTTTAGTTATATTTTAGCATTTAATAAAATCAGAAAATAAAATACAAATTAAATAAATAAAATACAAAAAAGGAAAGATAAAAAGAAATACAAAATGGGAAGAACCTTCTCCAAAATATCTTCCCCAAAATATTCCCCCACCTAAAACCTTTCCCGCAAAATGTTACCTCATACAATACCTTCCCTTAAATAAAACTACCGCACATAACACCACACCCCATACCCTCTATCAAACCATTTGCCAAAACAAAATTAAGGGGGTCCCCATTTCTGGATCTGGATTTTCTTCTCCTTTCGTCACTTTCTCATCAACAAAACAAGTTGTGAGAGCTTTTCAAAAATATCCGAATTCTATCTCTTTCCCTTCCCCCATCTTTGTAGCACTCTTTCCATCAAATTAAAAGAAAACACATATAAGAAAAATGGTGAGATTCAAAAGGAAAAATGAGCGAAAAACATAAAAATAAAGTGTTTGAAGGCTATTCAAATTTTCACTCTTTTGCTTCAATTTCTTTTCTGGAACTTCGCATGATTTTCTGTCAATTATAGTTGTTGGATGTGGCTGAAATTTTGCTGAGATCCATCCGTCAAGTTCGTCGAGGTCACTTTTGGTGGTTTTCCGGTCGTTGTTCAACTATTTCGACTGTCATCTCGATTCTATGATTGATTCATTAATACAAGGTTCCTCTCTTTTTCTAGTTTGTTTTCTCATTATTGTTTTGGGTCACTCTGTGTTCGTTTGATTTTTTGGTATAATATGATCGAGTTTTCATCTGAGTGCGTTGATATTGAATTGTTCTCCTGTTGAATATGTTTCAAGATTAGTCTACTGTTCCCTTTTGCATCTATATGCTCGATTTGAACTCTTAATTGTTGTTAATTGCATCGAATGAATTATCTAAGGGAATGATTTCACGTGGATTGTTCTGTTTTCCCAGTAAGCCGATGGTAATGGTAGATATGGTGAGTGTTTAAGTCCATTAGTCCGTTAGATATAATACCATTGTATCAGTGTCGATTTTCTGAGCTAATTTTGGTTATTGTCAGTATGCATCTTCGTGTTGGTTTGATAGAGAGTAATTTTATTATCTTTGTTTGTTGGATTATTATTGTTCAATAAATGAATAAGTCTGGTTTATTGTTTGCTTCAAATAGCCAAGTCATGATATGAATAAAAGTTGGTTTACTCAAAGGCCATCTATACCGTCTGTGATTTAGTTAGGAATTGTTGGAAATTGTTCAATGTTCTTGGAAATGATTTTATTAATTGTCACTGGGTACAACATATTCTGTACTTTGTATTGGAGTTTTGAAGAATTCACTTACGCTTTGCTTTAGATTTGGGATTAGCATGACAGATTTGTTAACTTTTACCAATCGTCTTATATTAAAGAAGTCTAATTTTCATGCTTTATTGATGTAGTAATTTGTGAGCATCTCAAAATGGAGGATACGTGAATACCAGTAAGTGATACCAAATCACTACTGTGATGAATGCATTTTTGTAATTTTTGTTTTTTTCTTTCTAATATTAAAATATATGAAGGAGCTTGTGACCACGTTTGCAAAGTTTATTTTTAGAATCTGCAAAATTAGGATGCTAGTGCTTTACTCTCGTGCTAGACTTTGTATTGGCCATTTTGGAGATTGATAATAATTAAGTCGAGCATTAGCTCTAGTTCAGATTAGATTATGAGAACAATATTAGACTTAGAAAGAAATAAACGCGAACACTCTTAATTTGCTTTAGTAGAGTGCAATCTTCTGAAATAAATTGAGGCGAGCCATGCCAAATAAAACAAATTCATGGCCCTCACTTAATTGATTTTAATGCTTATAATTCGGGACGTGCCGTTTGGCAAATTTCACGGCCTCCCGCAAACTTAACAATACGCTAGTCGCTCTAGGCCCGTCATTTAATAAATTACTTCTTTAAACTTGGGTGCGCATTGATGTGACCCAAGTTCGTATCTCGACGAAGTCGAAATGCGTTGATAACCATGGGTGCCTTGATGGAGACGGGGTTAGAAACGTGTTTTCATGGCGTCTTAATTCTTATAATACAAATAACAATCGAAAAATGGTTCAAAAATGGAGATGAGCCTCACCGAACAAGAATAAATGTGGGGCCCTCAATAATTAGTTATTAAAAATGATTAGGATTTTGAAGGGCCGTTTAGCGAATTTCAACGATCTTTCCCAGAATAATATTACGTTTGAACCATTAAGCGCGATTTAGTTAAATTAATTTCTTTAATTCGGGTGCACATTGATGCGACCCAAATCCAAATCTCGATGAAGTCGAATTATGTTGACAACCACGGGTGCATTGATTGCGACGTGGTTCGAAATGCGTTTTCACGACGTCGCAATTCTTTTAAAATAAATAAATATAAAAAGCGGTTTACAAATAAAATGCACATAAGTTAGCATGTATTAAAATCAGATAAAATCAAATGCAACAGTTAAGCGACCGTGATAGAACCACGGAACCCGGGAATGTCTAACACCTTCTCCCGGGTTAACATAATTCCTTACTCAAAGGCACAGTATCCCAAGCAGTAAGGCTCTGTAGAGCTAGTCTCCCTTGAGACCCTGCGGATTTCTGGTTCGCAGACTCTAATAGAGTCATATCTTTCCTCGGTTCGGGATTCAACCGGTGACTTGGGACACCATTAATATCCCAGGTGGCGACTCTGAATAATTAATAACTCAATCCCGTTCCGATTGTCCTTTAATTGGAAAAACTCCTTTACGCTCCTTTGCGGGGATGTTAGTGAAAAAGGAGGTGTGACAGCTATGGTGACTCTGCTGGGAGAAGAACCTAGAACGTTTTGTTCAGGGTTCAGAATTCGAGCTTAGATAACATGTTGTATTTTGTTATATCTGATTTTCCCACATGCTTTGTGCTTAATGTGCTAATTGTTACCGCTTTGATATTATTTGAACTGTATATAAACTGTGCCGAGACCTTTCTCTCTTTACCTTCAAGGATGTGCTTACTGGTTAAGACTCCCTATTCTGTTAGTGTCATACCTTGAAATACGAAAGAGGCCGGATAAGTTACCAAGGCGCCTGACCCCGCGGGTCACCGATAAGTTGCCCCCTCCTCGATTCGAGTTGTCCGCCGGGTACACTGTCTGAACACCGACCCAGGTTTTGAACATAGAATAACTTGACTTCATGCTGGATCCCTAGTTGGAACGCTTATTTGCATCATGCTGCATTTGACTTAGGGGACTCAACACAGGGGTTTAGTCCGTCTAGGACTAGCAACCTGAAATGAAAAAGACCATCCTGGTGCATCCTACTTGTTCTGTGCATTTATTTCTTCGAACCAGCATGTTGACCGGTTTTTGAAATGCCGGAATTTGATAAAAGTCAAAAATAGAGAAAATGAGAAAAATAACAGTTAGGGAGTTATATTTGGATAAAATCTGATGCCCAAGTACTGTCAGCTCTGCAAAAATTTTGAAAAGAAAATGAAAAAAAGAAAATGTTTTTATGTAGTTCTATTAAAAGCAAAGGAAAAATAGAAAAAACAGGTGTCTTTCATTTTTTTTTTGAAAATTGTTTGTTGAAAAAGAAAAAGAAAAGGAGTATTTATTTTAGTTTGTAGGTTGTTTTATTATTTCTTGACAAAGAAAAGGAAAAAAAAGTCTTTTACTTTTAGCTTGGAAAAATAGGTTGTTTTATTGTTTGTTGAAAAAAGAGGGAAAAAGAGTCTTGTTTCTGAAAGTATTTTTTTTTGTTTATAAAATGCCAAAAATGAAAATGAAAAAGAGTCCTATTTTAAAATAGTTCGGTTAATTTTCCTAAACTACGCATGGTTTGATTCTCACTGGGCGTGAGATACGTAGGCAATCCTCATCGGGTCCAACCTCCCAATTACAAAAATAGCCCAAAAAATATCAAAATTTTAATTTATGTCATAAATAAACCAGGTGATGCCGTTTTTGCAAAGATATCCAAACATTCCTAAGCAGGGCACCGGAAGACTGACTTCGCATAAACAGCCACCTCTGGTCATATTTTGATTTTTGACCCTCATTGCCTTCGTCCCTGAGGCGTTGGAAGGGAGTGTTTGCAATACCGGGTCATTTATTTTAATTTGAAAAAAATAAGAAAATAGTCAATGGTCTAGTGAATACCAAAAATATTTTGTGGTTATTATAAAAAAAATAGAAAATACCAAAAATATTTTATTGTCGTTTACCTTTTATTTGCATGAACTACGCCTGGTCTGATTCGTGTGGGGTCACGATACGTAGGAAATCCACATAGGAATCGACCACAGCCAAAACAAAAAAAAAACATGAATGAAAAATGGAAAAGAAGAATTGAAGAAAAAATGGAAAAGATGTTAATAATGAGGACCGACTCAGTCCATGCTAACATGTTTTGTTTTGAATTGTGAAGAAGGTTGAGGTGGTTGGTTGTGGTAAGATGGAAACACAAGATCCGAGGAAAATGGTATCTGACATCGAAGCTGTTACAGACTCAGTGTCAGAGGGTTCAACTAGGGTCTACGGTGTTTGAGGAAAATATAACACCGAAATAGAAAATGACTGAAATACATCAAGCATGGGCCAATAGCCATGGACAGCCTTGTCACAAGTCACGAATTGCTACACAACAAGAATAGTACTACTCTCCTGAGTACCGCTCGTATTCATTTGATCTTCCCGCAAACATCGAGAAGCTTGCCCGAACGAGAGTACATGAAGAAATAGCCCAAGGAGTGAAAAAATTGGAACAGTGGCTGAAAAATACGCAAGAAATGGCAGGTCAAACGAGCGTTGCCTTTAGAGATCTATGTATGTTCCCCGATTTCCACTTGCCGCCTGGTTTCAAGGCTCCCAAATTTGAAAAGTACAATGGACGAGACCCCATAGCCCACCTGAAAAGGTATTGCATCCAATTGAGAAGTGTGGGAGAAAATGAACAATTGCTTATAGCTTATTTTGGGGAAAGCCTCTCGGGAGTAGCATCTGAATGGTTTTGTATCAAGCCACAACTTTTTGGTATGTTTGGGATGACATGGCACGGGCTTTTGTCAAAAATTTTCAATACAACATCGACGTCGTCCCAGGCCGTATTTCCCTTTCTAACCTAAAAAAGAAACCAACTGAAAGTTTCAGGGAAGATGCCATTAAATGGAGAGAGAAGGCAGCTCGAGCTAAGCTACCCATGGATGACCACGAGTTAATCACTATCTTTCTACAGGCTTAAGAGCCAGATTATTTTCAACACATGACATTCGCAGTCGGTAAATCCTTCCCGGAAGTAGAAAAAATGGGAGGAATGGTGGAGAACGGTCTTAAGATAGGCAGAATTATAAGTCAAACAGATCTCAAAGCTGCAGCTCAGGCTGTCCAAATTGAATTTGGTAACACGGATGAGAGGGATGAAAAAATCATGATGATATCAGGGTAAAGAAGAGGTCCTAGGAGAACATCTCGAAGGTATGTGCAGCTTCATCAGGTTTTTCATGACCCCCCCTAAGAATTACTATCCATCTTCGAACCCCCATACTCTGTTGATCCTTCCCAGTATGTTGCCCAGCCATCAAATCACCCAAGAAAGCGAGCATGAGTATCACAAAATCTCCACCCGTCTGCGAAAATTTTTAAAGTACCTTATAACCCACATCCAAGCCAGGGGTATAGAAGGGAACAAAAGCTAAAAGATAGTTTTACACCAATAGGAGAGTCCTATGCAAGCTTATTTGAGAAGTTAAAACAACATGACATGATTGCACCCATTCCTCCAAATCAGGTGGACCGACGTGCGAGAAGCTTTGACTCATCTAAAAGGTGTGAATACCACTCCAATGCTCTGGGACACAATGTGGAAAATTGTTGGGATTTGAAAAGGGAAATAGAAAGAATGATTGAAGAAGGGGTAATTGTGGTTAATCACAGCGACAGGGAGCATGCAAATCCTCTTGGGAACTTGTTGACTGAAGCTGATGATATCGAAGTTGGTTATGATCTTGGCAATATTGGTGCAGAACTCAGTGGCTAAGATGCTGAGCTTAGTAATTTGAAAGACGCTTCATCTCTTGGCCAGTTGGTGAGAAGTCTTGGTGGTTTATTTTGTTGTTATTTTTGTTGTCCGGGTTATTTTCAGGGTTGTAATCCAGATATTGTCTTGTGATTCAAATCCTTCTATTCTTTTATGTGTCTACTTCCTTTAGTCCTCTTATCTTATTTAGTGTTATCTAGGTTTGTTTTAGGATTGTACCCCAGTTTGTGTTGCTTGTTTTGTTGTTAAACTCTTTCACCGTCTGTTTAATACAATTCTCTGTTTTCTGTCGTTTCTAGTCATTTATGTTTGGTTCACTTTCCTTTCTACAATTCTCTTCTTGTTGGTTCTAGTGACATGATATGCACACATAATTCTCAGTCGGATTTTAAAAGCTATGATTGGTCTGGAAGCAATGAAACCATTTTGAAGAAGGTGAGGGCGTTTGAGGAAATAAGAATAGATTCAAACATTTGGAGATTGTTCGACGCCCGAACCATGTGAAACTGGGGAAAGTACAACATAAAAAAAAAATCCCCGCAAAAGCAAGTTGGCCAAATTGACAAGGGGCCAATCGCGGTAATAAGAGTAAGAGTGTTGTCCAATGACACATTATATTTGACAATTGCAGAAGGAAAATGTGTGGAAATGACCGTCAATTCTGATGCGGTCAAGAAATGATGTGTATGGTTTCTGTATTTTGATTGTACCTGTTTGTACTTGGCATATTTTTAGGGTTGAAATGAAGAAGGCGTTTTGTTCTGCTATCCAAATACTTTTTTCCGTTGTCACCCCTTTTGAGTCATTTTATTTTCTTTCACACCCCTCATTTGGAATAAACGACATGATTGAGAAGCGCAAGTGCCGCAAATAAGCAAATGAAAAGTAGAAAAGGAGAAAGAGAGGAAGAAAAGGAAAAAACAAAAAAAGAAAAGAAAAGAAGAAGAAAAGAAGATAAAAGAAAAGAAAAGAAAAGAAAGAAATATAAGAAAGAAAATAAAGAAAAGAAAGAAAAAGAAAATGAAGAAAAGAAAGGAAAAAGCAAGAAAGAAAAGGAAAAAGAGAGAAAAGAAGATCACAACAACGTAGTTTCTATGACGTGAACTACGTTTGACTTGATCCCGAAAGGGTGCGTAGGTAGCCTCCATGAGGTTCATTCATACCAAAATAAAAATCTGAAAGTCCCCAAGCAAGAAATTGGGGCAGAAGTTTTGGTTGTTGTGATAAATTGGATTGCGAAAGTTGTAGTTTTAACCCCATTTTAAATTGTTTTGAGACTTTTTATACCCTTTCTTTCTAACCCATCAAAAAGCCTACATTACGGTCCAAACAAAGACCTTCTGATCAGTCTTTGATAAATGTCAAGTCAAACAGGTAAGGTAATTCATGTCAGGGGCAACACTCCAGTCTAAACAAGGTGATGGAAGTTGAGAGAGATAAAAAATGAGAGTCTTAGTGGTGAAAATCTTCACAGGCACCTTAAGGCGATGGTAAGTTGAGAGAAAGAACAAATGAGAGAAGCTTGATGGTGAAAACCCTCCGGGCAACACAAGTCGAATAAGGACAGCGAATCAAATCGGATAAGTGGAGCATTGAAGCCCAATTTCAGAGCGAAAGGAACAACAAGAGCTAATCGTCAGAATTGATTGACATAATATCTATAAGTGCATGTCTTGGTCGTTAGAGTTAGTACTCACATCTGATAGTTTTCTACTTCGTAGTCTCCTCTTTAGGAATCATCTTTCTTTTGTCTTTCACTCCTTTCCTCAGTTTTGTTTATTTTCCCATTCTGAGTCTTTTTGATCGTAACAAGTGAGAAATGACTTCAAAATTTGCCACCAACTTTCCAATTGCACAAAATGGGGTCACAAGTCAGGAAAAACAACAAGAGCACTGAGCTGGTAATAATCAACATAATTTGGGATCCTTATGAAACACAAAGTTTAGTAGATTTCGGTTCAGGAGTAGTGCAACAGATGAAGGGTATTTGGTTTTGAACGAAGAATAGATATTTTCTGTGACAAGGGGTAAGAGAATGAGCAATAGATCTCAAGGTCAGGGCCAAGAGGCTCAGTTTAAACGAACGGCAGACTGTAGGTAGCAATCAACATGTTTTGGGGGTTCATGAGAGGTACAAGGGTTGGTAATAGTCAGTTCAAAGGCAGGGCAACAGACAGAATGTATAGGGTTTAAATGCAGAAGAGGCATGTTTGAATGGAAAATGAAATGGTTAGGCAAGAAAAGCACGGGTCTTCAAATGAAAATAAAGTTATCATGAAAAGTAAGGGAGGAACAAACCTCAAGGCCAAGGTCATCAGATAATCTAAGAAAGAACAACATCCTGTGGGGGAAACAAACGTGCTTTGGGATTCATAGCCGATAGGAAGGCTAAATGTGGAAGATTGTGAATAAGGAGTCGTCAGAAAGTCAGAAGTCATCAGCCAAGTTCCAAAGATGGGCGGACAACACAGAGCATGGAAAAGAGAGAAAGGAAAGCCATCTCCAGTAGAAGTACCACAGTCAGCCGCAACACATTAAACTGATAAAATTTTCTTTGATTTGAAACAGGGGCATGGAAATGTTATTGATGGAAGAAAGATATGCTAGGGCAGGAAATTTCTACCGTTTTGAAAATCATTTTTGAAGGCGGGTATACATATGAAGAATATAAAGGTCAATACAAGTTTAATAAAGGGGGAAGTAGTTTTCAGGAAAGAAACACCGGTTTTAAGGCAACTAATTTTCGGAGGATAGAAACACTTGTTGTTAGGGAAGTTGGTTTTGAAGGAGGACAACACCCGTTTTTAGGGAAGCAGTTCTAAAGGAAGGCAAGTTAGAAGGAAGATAAAACAAGTTTCGGAGGAAAATGGTTGAGATAAAATCTTAGCTGATGAAATTTTCACCTAAGATAGAGAAATCTTAGTCTGATGAATCTTTCACCTAAGATGAAGGAAGAAACTCTTAGTCCGATAAATTTTTCACCTAAGATAAAATCATAGTCTGATGAATCTTTCACCTAAGATAAAGGTAGAAGTTGGGACAAGAAAGGAAGGCATAATTCGGGAAGAAAGATAGAAGTTGGAAAAAAAGAAGGGAAGGCATAATTTAGGAAGAAAGGCAAAAGTTGAAAAAAGAAAGAAAGGCGTAATTTGAGAGAAAGAAATGAAGGCACAATTTGATAAAGAAGGAAAGGAATGTTTGTATTCGAAATTTAGACCTAGTCTAATGATTATTTCCTAGAGTAAAAATCTCAATCCGTTGAATCTTTCTCCTGAGATCACACAAAAATGGACCTAGTCTGATGAATCTCCTAGAGTTAAAATCTCAGTCCGATGAATCTTTCTCCTGAGATCACATAAAAATGGACCTAGTCTGATGAATATCTCCTAGAGTCAAAATCTCAGTCTGAATCTTTCTCATGAGATCACACAAAAATGGACCTAGTCTGATGAATATCTCCTAGAGTCAAAATCTCAGCCTGATGAATCTTTCTCCTGAGATCACACAAAAATGGACCTAGTATGATGAATTATCTCCTAGAGTCAAAATCTTAGTCTGCTGAATATTTCTCCTAAGGTAAAATCTTAGTCTGATGAATTGTTCACCTAAGATAACAGGAAAAGTCTTAGTCTGTTGAATCGTTATCCTAAGATGAAAATCTTAGTCTGATGAATTTTTCACCTAAGATAAATTTCAAATTTTAAGGTACATTTCAGTCTTTAAAAGTTTTAAAGTTGTATTTAAGTCTTATCACAATTCAAGTTTTAGTTCTTATTAGTATGTGGTAACAAGACCCAATTTTATAAACTTGGGAAGAAAGTTTTCTTTGTTTTGTCTATTTTTGTGAAGTCAGGAGCCCGCCTGGAGAATAGAGGAATACATTCAAGTTTTGAAGCGAGGAGCTCGCCTGGAGAATAGAGGAGCCCTCCTGGATAACAGAGGAATACATTCAAATTTAGTAGTTTGAAGAAGGGAAAACATCTCAGTTTACAATTCAAAATGGCAGCAATGGATTTCACCTGGAGAGCAGGGGAAGACAACTCAAGTTTCAAGGGAAAGCAGTGTCAACATAAGACAACTCAAGTTTAAAGAGAAAGTAGTTTTGAAGGAAGACAGTTCAAGTTTCAAGGGAAAATGGTTCAAGGTACCGAGTAGGTTTGACCTCGAGGAACACGATTCAAGATGGCAGAAAGAATGAGTCTCAATCCAAAATAAAAAAAAGGGAGCAAACAAAGTGAGCTCCAAAATTCAGAAGTAGGAAAAGATGTGAACTGCTCAAGACGTGGTTGAAGTCATGAGCAGTACGTGTCCGAATTTGTTCCAAAAGCTGAAGAAGATTTAACCAACACCTGCGGCTAATAAACATCAAGATTCAGATCAGGGTCCTCACAAAGCACTAACCTAGACTCAAGATCAAGCTTCAGAAGACTCTTAGATAGGAATCTTGTAACTCGTAGTTGATAGGCTTAGTTAGTCTTTTTTAATTTTGATTTTGATGAAATACCGGGACAGCGGACCGGAGCCTCGGACGGAACCTCACTCGAATCTCAGCCTCGGTACTCCATCACCTCGTTCACTTCTGAACTACACTGACCTGATTTCTTTATAGCAAGGATATGTAGGCAATATTTGAAGCAAGGTTCGGTCAGACAATTTTTCGAAAAATGGTTCTCATGGAGTTTCAAATGGGCAAAAATCCCTCACAGTGCTTACTTAATCTTTGCCCGAAAACTCTTCGTGTTTCCGATAAAAGAGGGGCAGCTGTAGAGCATGTGATTTTTTGACCTACATGAAGATAACTCCTAAAAATAAGTCAAAATAATTTTTATTGATTTTTTTAGGAATGTTTTCTTTTGTAGTCGCATTTCATGCATTTTAATATTTTAAAATCACAATAATAAAATACAAAAATGCGCATTTGCATTTAGGATCGAATTTCATATTTTAGGATTAATTTAGGGTTAATTTATATTAGAATAAAATAGAAAGAAAATAACAAAAATAGTGCCTTTTGCATTTTTAGTTTAAATTTGTATTAGTTTGTATTTTAATTAGGAAATCTATTTTTTAGTATTAATTTGGTTTTACTTTTAATTTAGCATTAAATAAAATAAGAAAATAAAATACAAATTAAACAAATAAAATACAAAAAGGAAGATAAAAAGAAATGCAAAATGGGAAGAACCTTCTCCAAAGTATCTTCCCCAAAATATTATCCCACCTAAAACCTTTCCCCCAAAATGTTACCTCACATAACACCTTCCCTCAGATAAAACTCCCCCACATAACACCTCACCCCATACACTCTGTAAAACCATTTGCCAAAACAAAATAAAGGGGGTCCCCATTTTTGGATATGAATTTTCTTCTCCCTTCGTCACATTCTTTTCAACAAACCAGTTGTGAGAGCCTTTCAAAAAAATCCGAAATTGTCGCTTTCCCTTCCCCCATCTTTGTAGCCATCTTTTCATCAAATTAAAAGAAAACACATATAAGAGAAATGGTGAGATTCAAAAGGAAAAATGAGCGAAAAACAGAAAAATAAAGTGTTTGAAGGCTATTCAAATTTCCACTCCTTTGCTTCAATTTTTTTCTGGAACTTCGTGTGATTTTCTGTCAGTTAGAGTTGTTGGATGTGGCTGAAATTTTGCTGAGCTCCATCCGTCAAGTTCGTCGAGGTAGCCTTTAGTGGTTTTTCGGTCGTTGTTCAACTATTTCGCCTGTCATCTCGATTTTGTGATTGATTCATTAATACAAAGGTTCTTCTCTTTTCCTAGTTTGTTTTATCATTATTGTTCTGGGTCGCTCTGTGTTCGTTTGATTTTTTGGTATAATATGATCGAGTTTTCATCTGAGTGCATTGAGATTGATTTGTTCTCCTGTTGAATATGTTTCAAGATTAGTCTACTGTTCCCTTTTGCATCTATATGCTCGATTTGAACTCTTAATTGTTGTTAATTGCATCGAATGAATTATCTAAGGGAATGATTTCACGTGGATTGTTCTGTTTTCCCGGCAAGCCGATGGAAATGGTAGATATGGTGAGTGTTTAAGTCCATTAGTCTGTTCGATATAATACCATTGTATCAGTGTTGATTTTCTCAGCTAATTCTGGTTATTGTCAATCTGCATCTTCGTGTTGGTTTGATAGAGAGTAATTTTATTATCTTTGTTTGTTGGATTGTTATTGTTCAATAAATGAGTAAGTATGGGTGATTGTTTGCTTCAAATAGCCAATTCACGGTATGAACAAAAGTTGGTTTACTGAAAGGATGTCTCTACCGTCTGTGATTTAGTTAGGAATTGTTTGAAATTGTTCAATGTTCTTGGAAATGATTTTATTAATTGTCACTGGGTACATGAAATACTATGCTTTGTATTGGATTTTTGAAGATTTCACTTACACTTTGCTTTAGAGTTGGATTAGCATGACAGATTTGTTAACTTTTACCAATGGTGTTGGATTGAAGGAGTCTAATTTTCATGCTTCATTGATGTAGTAATTTGTGAGCATCTCAAAATGGAGGATATGTGAATACCAGTAAGTGATACCAAATCACTACTGTGATGAATGCGTTTTTGTGATTTTTGTTTTTTCTTTCTAATATTAAAGTACGTGAAGGAGCTTGTAACTATGTTTGCAAAGTTTATTTTTAGAATCTGCAAAAGTAGGATGCTAGTGCTTTACTCTCGTGCTAGACTTTGTATTGGCCATTGATAATAATTAAGTAGAGCATTAGTTCTAGTTCAGATTAGATTATGAGAACTAAATCAGACTTAGAAATAAATAAACGCGAACACTCTTAGTTCGCTTTAGTAGAGTGCAATCTTCAAAAATAAATTGAGGCGAGCCATGCCAAATAAAACAAATTCATGGCCCTCACTTAATTGATTTTAATGCTTATAATTCGGGACGTGCCGTTTAGCAAATTTCACGGCCTCCTGCAAAGTTAACAATACGGTAGTTGCTCTAGGCCCGTCATTTAATAAATTAATTTTTTAAACTCGGGTGCGCATTGATGCGACCCAAATCCGAATCTCGACGAAGTCAAAATGCCTTGATAACCACGGGTGCCTTGATGGCGACGAGGTTAGAAACGTGTTTTCATGACGTCGTAATTCTTATAAAATAAATAACAATCGAAAAACGGTTCAAAAATGGATATGAGCCTCACCGAACAAGAATAAATGCGGGTCCCGCAATAATTGGTTATTAAAAATGATTAGAATTTGGAAGGACCGTTTAGCGAATTTCAACGTCCTTTCCCAAAATAATATTACGTTAGAACCTATAAGCGCGATTTAATTAAATTATTTTCTTAAACTCGGGTACGCATTGATGCGTCCCAAATTCAAATCTCGATGAAGTCGAAATGTGTTGACAACCATGGGTGCATTGATTGCGACGTGGTTCGAAATGTATTTTCACGATGTTGTAATTCTCTTAAAATAAACAAAGATAAAAAGCGGCTTACAAATAAAAGGCACATAAGTTAGCATGTATTAAAACCAGATAAAATCAAATGCAACAGTTAAGCGACCGTGCTAGAACCACGGAACCCGGGAGTGCCTAACACCTTTTCCCGGGTTAACAGAATTCCTTACTCAAATTTCTGGTTCGCAGACTGTAACAGAGTCATATCTTTCCTCAGTACGGGATTCAACCGGTGACTTGGACACCATTAATCTCCCAGGTGGCGACTCTGAATAATTAATAACTCAATCCCGTTTCGATTGCCCTTTAATTGGAAAAACTCATTTGCGCTCCTTTGCTGGGGTGTTAGTGAAAAAGAAGGCGTGACAGTGACATCTATCAGCTGGTCGATGTGGGGTAGTGGTAATGAGTCCTTTCCGCATGCATTGTTCAAGTCAGTGAAATCCACGCACATTCTCCATTTCCTATTTTTCTTTTTGACCACGACGACATTAGCGACCCATTACGGGTAGTTCGATTCTCTGATGGAACCGTTGGTTAATAATTTGTCCACTTATTCACTGACCGCCTCGTTGATTGTGGCATTGAACTTACTCCTCATCTGCCGTACAGGCGGGTATAGTGGGTCGACATTCAGTTTGTGAGTGGCGATGTCTTTCGGGATTCCCGGAATATCTGAATGGTAAAAAGCAATCAAATCTGCCTGGTTAGTTAAGAATTGGTAGTACTTACTTGGGTCGTAGATAGTGTGCCCGATATAGGCTTTCTTTGAGCTATCGGCGTCGTCCAATTGGATTGGGTCGAGGTCTTCGACAATCGCTTTGTATGCTTCTACGATTTCTGGGTCTTTGATGGCTTCCGCTGTTGGGTTGGATTTAGTCCCCGACACGGCTGATTGCTAGGATTCTGCACTTGCTCCTTTCAATTTTTTGGTGTATGTGCAGTCTTGGGCTATATGGTAGCTTTTCTGAGTGGTACGTGGCTCGCCTCGGATGCTGAATACTCCCCATGGGGTATAGAATTTAATCACCTGGTAGAAGCTCGAGGAGACTGCCTGCATGGCATGTATCCAGGGGCGTCCTATGATGGCGTTGTAAGCCATTTCGCAGTTCATCACATGGAATACGGTTTCCAGCGTAACTCCCCCTGCTAAGACTGGTAATGAGATCCACTGCATTATTAAAACCTGTTAGTGTTATGCAACGCGGTATTATCTTATCTTCGAGTCTCATTTGCATGAGGACTCTTGGATGGATAATACAAGCGCCACTTCCATCATCTACCATAATTCTCTTAAAATTTGTATCGGCGATATGCAAAGTTTTAACTAAAGCATCATAATAAGGAAAAGACAAATTGTCGGTATCAGACTTATCAAATTTGATACTATCTTCGAAGTCATCGTACCGTTCATGGGCGATTGTGCGTTTCAATTTGTGTGTGGTGGTGAACTTTACGTGGTTAATTGCAGAGTCATCACCGCTGACGACGATCATATTTATGATACGTGCCGGAGAAGGTGGCCTTGGTGGTCCTTCGGATTGATATCGTCCTCCGGTGAAGTTGGTTTTTCCCTTATCGCTGAGCAGCTCTTTCAGGTATCCTTAGTTTAGCATCCTGACTACTTCTTGTCGTAGACCTATATAATATTCGGTCTTTTGTCCCCTTTCCTTATGGAACTCGCACAAGATGTTCAACCTCCTTGTGCTAGGATCTGATTTTGTTTTCCGCGGCTACTGCACCATTAAGCCCAGCTTCTCCAGTGCGTACACTAATTCTGAAGGGGACACGTAAAAGTTATGGGCAGATAATAAATGAGGCATACCTCTCTCATTTCTGAGTAGGACGACATGTCGTTGTACAACATCTGGGCGCCTTGGAAGGGGTGGGTTGGAGGTCCTGACGTAAGGCAGATGCCTTTCTTTGTTGAAATGTGGGGGTTGTTCCCATCGCTCGTCATTGCGTCGATCTCTTCTTGTTTTTGAATGTATCGTCGTTAGCTGTTGGATTGGTCCATTAAGATCATCTTCATCCGCTCTTACTTCGGCATAGTAGGTATTGTGAATCTCTTCCCATATGGTGGGGGGATATTTCATGAGTCGGCTTAGCAACTTCTTGGTGGCTCTTGAACTATCTCTGTTTAATCTATTTTGGAAAGCTGCGACCGCCATGCCTTTTGATACATTTGGAAAACTAAATTCTTACTATGTTGAACCTGGCCAAGAAGTCCCTAAGTCGCTCACCTGTTTTTTGCCTGATGGCGAAGATATCGTTGACCCTAACTTCGACTTTCTTTGCTCCTGCGTGGGCGGTGGTGAATTTGTCCGCCATTTCTTCGAACGTCGATATTGTCCTCGCTGGTAGTTGAGAATACCATGTCAAGGCCCCTCCTATCAGCGTTTCTCTGAACTTTTTCAGTAGTACGGATGGTACTTGTTACTTAGACAAATCGGTGCCCTTTACTACGGTCACGTAATGAATCAGATGATCCTCGGGATCCGTAGTCCCATCATATATTCTTATGTATGGTGGCATCTTGAAGGTTTTTGGGATTGGGTGAGGGACAGCCTCCTCACTGTACGGTTGTTCAACGAATCATCCTACGTTGCGCTTTGGCAGTAGCTTCGAGGCGCCAGGAATGTTGTCTGCTCTTTCCTGGTGATCCTTCACTTGATCTCAGAGCACTTTGTTTTCGTTCTCCATCTCCTTAAATTTATTGAGGATGGTTGCAAGTGCACCATCGCTGGCACTGGTATCGGCATGAGCATTGCTTACTCGTACGACACCGTGTTCACCGGTGGCAGTAGTGACGTCTGCTGTCGGTGAGTCCCCGGTATTCCCTTGAGGCGATTTTTCGAGAAAAATACTTAGAGTGTTTGTCAACCACTCTTCCAGTAGCTTCTTGGATACCAGGGGTGTATCTTTGGCAGCAGATGTAGAAGCCCCTTTCTGTGCAGAATCATTAAGTCTTCAAGTGAAGAGGGTGAGATCTCCTCATCTGATGCACTACCGAGTGTTGTGCTTATGATGTTTTCTCTATCGACCTCGTTGAGAGGGTCTATGAGGTTGGCTGCTACATATGCTATTGTCTTCATCCTTGCTTCTCTTTCTGCCATCATTCAGTTTCTATGGAATATGAAGAATGGTGACTGTTATTTTTTGATATCGTAGAAATGAACTATGATTTCGATTGCCGAAATTCCCACAGACGGCGCCAAATTGTTTGACTCAAAAGTTATCGAATACTTTCCGAGCAAATCAATCGAAATAAATCGAGGGTAAATCGTAATCGTATATAATTAAATCTTGGGATATAAGATATGTTTTTTTGTCTTTTATCTCAGCAGATTGATGGTAAAGAGTGTGGTTTATAAAGAGAGAGAGAGAGAGAGAGAGAGAGAGAGAGAGAGAGAGAGAGAGAGAGAGAGAGAGAGAGAGAGAGAGAGAGAGAGAGAGATAAAAGTTCAATGACCCCCCCCCCCCTCTTACAATGCTTGGGTCCCCTTTTATATATCAAGAGACCCTCATCGAAATACTAAATATACACGAACTGAATACATGTCCTCGAAAGGACTACGGCGCCTAAGGTGCCGCTTGTTCCACCATCCATGGGTCGTACCCCTTTCTTAGCAAGTGCACGCCTGATGGTAATCCATACCGACGTAGGGACGTAGCGGGTCGAATTTGACCCCATACAACGCCTACATAAGAACGATGTAGTGTGTCATGTTTTGGAGAGTGAAAAAACGCAGAACACATTGTACACTGTAGGCTACATTAACTGAAGATAAACTGAATGAGTTGATTCATTACCTTTTCCAACATACCATTAATAAAGATATTACTGTAATTGAGATCTCTATGAATAACACAAGGATCATGAGTGTGTAGATAATCCAAGCCCTGTAGTATTTGCCTATACTACTTCTTCAACGCTTCGAAACATGACGATTCTTCTTTCTATAATCCCTCAAATTACTAGAGGCACATCGCTCTGTTGTGAAATTGAGGATGTTATGTTTATTGTCTTTCCAGACATGATATAGTACTATGATGTTGTCATTCTTCAAGCTCTTCAATAATGCAATTTCCGAATGGATCTTCAACAGTGCAATTTCTGTAAGTGGTAGGGTTTTTGATATATATATATATATATATATATATATATATATATATACTTAACAGGTTAACGGATTATCCGTTAAGAAAATTGAATAATCCGCCCCCAAATCAATAAAAAAATTTCAATCAGTTCCCCGTCCGTTAGACCATTAACCCGATACCAATAAGCCATTAAGTTTCAGTTTAGGTTCGATTTTCGATTTCGGATCAGTTTTGAATAACCCTAGTTTTAACAAAGTTACACTTTTTCGAATTTCCAATTTTTTTTTTACTTTTTCCAATTTCCAAATTGTTTTTCTCCTTTTTCTTTTCCTTCAATTTTTTATTTGGGAAGTAAAATGTCTTCAAATAATAATGTTGTTATTGTCTGTTTTCAAAGTATTAAAACTTTTTTTGGTCAAAAAGATAAACATTGCATAGATACTTAAAAGTTTACAGAAGAGTTTGTAGTAGGATGCATGCTGCATCAGTTGATGATATCTAATACTACCTAATAAACCCCCTTTATGCATACACAACATTTTGATTACTTAATACAATAGGACTACTAGGAGATATAGTACTAGCTAGGGAACTATTAGTACATAACACAGTAGCTGATTTGCGTAGTCTTTTCCGAAGCATTCCAGCATGCTGATATGTTTGGTAAAAGGGGAAAGTATAAAAACTTGTTAAGACAATTGTAGATGAAATGATATTTCTTTAGTATTAACTAGAGTTTACTAGTTTAAGTTGTTATCATGGCAAAATTTTATGAAATTAAAACAAACGATAGTAGAGTGCACCTACTCTCTTAAAATTCTAGATACGCCTCTAGAGACTTAATTTTTAGCGCCCGACTAGCACTTCCTTAAATTTTTATTCTATAGTGATATACTCTCGTCACTATTAAATCTCGAATCCGCTTTTGCCCGTTAACTATATAAACGCATGAAAGAGATCCATAAAGAACTTTCAACTTTTGGTTTACCAAAAGATTAAAACATTAGTTTATCATCTTTAAGTAACAAAAGTAAAAGAATATTGGTCTACCCAAATGTCAAGCCACACAAATAGTAAAATATAAATAGCCAATGATAAATAGTTACTCGTATATGAGTATTTACATCTAATCATAAGAGAATTAACGAATCAAAATGAAAATACATACTACTTAATCATAGTTAAATGTTAAAAAGTTTATATGCGAAACATGCGTTTTACATATTCTCCGTGACCACATAACATGCTCCGCCTTTAAAAAAACATATATGCCTAAGCCGAAGAAGAAAAAATATTGCAATTCGTTGAGTGATAAATAATTTTGTGGACGTCAGGGAGGTTGAAAACATAGCATGTATAGAGGAAAAGTTCGTGTGTTACGAAAGTCTGAAGAAGCCATGTGCTTTGTTGCCCCAATAACATGAAAGCCTCTTTTTCTTTCTTTTTGTTTTTCTATTAAAAAGATGAAACCACTTGTCAGGTTAAACCATTAGTAGCTACAAGGCGTGTCAAATGGATGAGTTAGATTAATTTTGGGCGGGCCAAAATAGATTGACTTAATAATTAGGCAGATCAAATTACCAGTTCAAAAGTTACTTGAGCTAAGATGGGTTGGGTTAAGACAGGTTAAAATTCGGGTCATAACCCAACCAGCCAAATTCTTATTAAATTTTAATTAATATGTGTTAATTTTTTATAAATTATATAATTACTAAATAACGCTTTTTTTGCTTTTATTATGGTCATATTTAGAATATTAAATAAAAAATATAATTATTTCTAAGATATTTTGACAAACTTACTCACAGATCAATTTGGGCTAAAAATTAACCCAACTTTAAATGTGTTGAGATGTGTTGGGTCAAGATGTACTAAGTTCAATAAATGAGCGAGTCAATAACCAACCCAAACTTAAACGGGTTATTTGGGCTTAGGCCAAATTTGACAGCCATAGTAACTACTAGCCTACTACTACTACTATTTAAGAAGGGGCGGCATTTGGAAAAAAATTAGTGCGGAATAAAATATTAAAATGTAGTACACTTAATTTTTTTTATAACAATTGTTAACTATATATATATATTGTTAAGAATAGAATTCTAATTAGAGTGAATGTCTATCTTATAGAAGAGTTTTACTTTGAGGCTAAGTCATTTCTCTTCCTATAAATAGAGGGGTCTTACCCCATTGGAAATCCATCCCAAAAATATCAATAAGAATTCTCCTCTCCCTACTTTCTCTGCAATATTGTTCTTGTTCTTTTATATTTTATAACACGTTATCAGCACGAAGCTCTACTATCTCAAGAAATTCTTTTGAGAAGAGTAAGATTTTATCTGACATCGAGTTAGTTCGGCAATTCTGTTCGACTTTGATTGCTGCTTTCTCTGTCTGAAATTTGGATTTGGAGTTTTGTATCTATTTATTTCTCATACATTAAAGGAAAGCGCATTCAGGTGCGTTTTGACATCCTTCTCTCCTATTTTAGTGACCTTACGTATTAATATGAGTTTCCCTTATTCTTAAACCCTTAATGATACTGACAATCTGGTTTTGTAATGGTTGAGACTCATCCTATCTTGTGAGGTCATAACTTTGGTTGAAATCTCTATATGCGTGGATGAGTAAAAGTTTGGGATATATCTTTGCTTATCCCTCATGACTTCATACTTTTGAACATTATTTTGAAACAATGCTCAATTCTCTCTTTCCATGTTAATCTGAATTGAATATGGGTTTGGAGAAACCTATTAATGTTACTGATTGAGCATAATAATCTGCCTATGTCATTATCTGAATCTTTACCGATGTTTTCAAAAGGTCCCAGGTAGTATTGTTCACCTATGTGAGTGTTAATGACAAGGTCTGATGCTAAACTAATCTGTGAACAATCTATTGAGGCAATAGCATCTGTATCCCAAAGCTGTTGCAACTCTAAACTGTGTACTATTCATCTATCTCTGAGATGTTTGATTCCAATTGTTTGGTTCTTTAGTAAAAACAGTATGATGTTCCAGCATATGTGTGTAATTAGAAATTTGAGCTTCATGTATGTCTAGTATGTTAATCAATCACCTAGAACTGGAAGTATTGTTGCAAGAAATGGGAACTGTTCTTGTGTTCTTCATATTATCCTGTTAAAAAGCTAGTATTCTCTTTGCAAATTTAGTATACGGGCATGTGTTCTTCTTTGCTAGCTCTCTGTAATTCATATGTCGACACGCATTTCACCTCAAATGAATTCTGTTAAGAGATATTGAAAGCTAATCTATCTTTAATAGGCATTTCAATTCAATAAGTTTATTGATTTGGTGCATTCCTGATTTGCACATTAAGATCATCTCCTTCATGAAAGGTATTCTTGTTAATGTGTTAGCACATTAAATGTGCTATTATGCTAGTAGTATTATGAACCTGAAACAGATTCACTGCCAACAGCTATTAACTCAATTAGTTGAATCATTCTAGGTGAAACATTCAGTTCAAAACAATTCAATCAATGATCAAATATCGATATGTACCTTAAGAGTTTTATCAACTTGACAAATAATCTGTATTATCGTTTTAAAATATATAACTTTAGATTACACATTCATCTTATGCTTTATTTGTAATGATTTTTTAGTAAGTTAATCGATTAACATAACAGATAATCGATTAACCAATATATTCTATTAAACTGGACCTTTTTCCGCAAGGCATATTAGTCGACTATCCGATTTAGTTAATCGACTAACCTCAGCAGATTTTGAAAATATTGTTTAATTGATTCATGTACCACACATACGATATTCAAAGAGAAGAAATATTTCTCTCATTTAAGTATGTGTAAGGCAGATGTTACTACAATTTCTGGTAGTAGTAAATTGATTGAAGGCTCCGGAAGAGCAACTATAACTCTGCCTAAAGGAACAATATTTATCATAGAGAATGCAATGTTCTCTTCCAAGTCCAAGAGAAACTTGTTGAGTTTTAAAGATATCCGTCAAAATGAATATCATATTGAGACAATAGATGAGAATAATCTTGAATACCTCATCATTACAAAGAATGTCTCTGGCCAAAAGAGGGTTATTGAGAAGTTCCCATCTTTATCTTGTGGCCTGTATTGGACAAAAATTAGTGCAATTGAGGCACATTCCACAGTAAACCAAAAGGTTACTGATTCCAATACTTTTGTACTTTGACATGATCGATTGGGACATCCTGGATCAATTATGATGAGACGGATTATAGAAAACTCATATGGGCATCCATTAAAATTTAAAAATTCTTTTAAATAATGAATTTTCTTGCACTTCTTGTTATCAAGGCAAGTTAATTATTAGACCATCACCAACAAAGGTTGGAACTGAGTCACCTACATTTTTGGAACGTATACAAGGGAATATTTGTGGACCCATTCACCCACCTAGTGGGTCCTTTAGATATTTTATGGTCTTAATAGACGCATCCTCTAGATGGTCTCATGTGTGCCTATTGTCATCACGCAACCTTGCGTTTGCAAAATTAATGGCACAAATAATTCGATTACGAGCACAATTTCCTGATAATCCAATTAAGTCTATTAGACTAGATAATGCTGCTGAGTTTTCATCCCAAGCATTTAATGATTATTGCTTATCAATTGGGATAAAAGTGGAACATCCTGCAAAATGGTCTTGCAGAATCTTTAATTAAACGTCTGCAGTTGATTGCAAGACCATTACTCATGAAAACGAGGCTGCCCACTTCGGTTTGGGGTCACGCCATTTTGCATGCAGCAATGCTAGTTCGTCTCAGACCGACGAATTATCACAAATATTCCCGTTGCAATTAGTTTTGGGTCATGAACCTAATATATCCCATTTAAGAATTTTTGGATGCGCAGTATATGTGCCTGTAGCACCGCCATACCGCACCAAAATGGGTCCGCAAAGAAGGTTAGGAATATATGTTGGGTTTGAATCGCCCTCCATTATTCGCTACCTCGAAACATTGACAGGGGATTTGTTCACTGCACGATTTGCAGACTGTCGATTCGATGAGACACGTTTCCCAAAATTAGGGGGAGAAGTTGGTGAAACCAAACGGGAAATTTTGTGGAAAAATCCATCATTATCTCATCTTGATCCACATACCTCTATTTGTGAAAAAGAGGTGCAAAAGATTATTCATTTGCAAAGAATAGCAAATCAATGCCAGATGCATTTACGGATTTGAAAAGGATAACAAAATTACATATCCCCGCAGAAAATATGATAGCACTATGTAATAAGTCTGAAAGAAGATTAAATTATTACCATGAAGGTATCAATGGATATGGACGTGGCAATAGACGAAATTATAATCGTCATCATTGTGATAATGAGAATAATAAGGATTCTCAAAATATTCCTTCACTCTGTGAAAGTAATATTTGTCATAAATTTGACAATATGAGATTTTATAAAGCACATATAGATGATTATGGTCCATTCAAGATGTGAGTGTGATAACATCTAATTTATGAATACATATTCATTCTTGGAAGAATATGAACGTGCTAGTGGAAGTGAATATACCACATCACCTCCAGAAGGAGGTTTGAGATGATATATGAAAATAATGTCATTATTATGGCATGATTGATCATTGGCCACGTACCTATTGTACGCCAAAATATTTTGAAAATATGATTATTAAAGGACAGCGATAATACAAGAAACATATCTTGCATATAATTTTGACCATGACCATAATGGTATAACTTTCTCTTTAAAAGAGATATTCACCACATGGATGTTGATGAATTTGTGGTAGTACAAAATTAATTGAGAGCTCTAGAAGAGCCAATTATTACTATGTTGGAGAAACAAAATTGATTACCAATAAGGTATTGTGTTGTAGTAAGTCCCAAAGAAACTTATTCAGTTTCCAAAGTATATGCGAAAGCGATTGATTATATTGAGACTATAAATAAAGGAAAGATTTGATATCTTCTATTACTACAACTTGTAGCGGGATAATCTGTATGTGAAAAGCTACCCGCTTTATTCTCCAGTTTGTACTACACAAACAAAAGAATACCACAATAAAGTGGATGTTTATTGATATAAAAATCCATATCATAATAAACATGGAGTTTATTGAGAAATGCACATGTCATGGTGTAAACATGAACTTATCAATATTGATAATTTATTCAGTTGGCATAATCAGTTTAGCCTTATCAATTTAAGTATGATGTGCAACAATAATAGAGAATTCACATGGGTAAATATTAAAGAACTAGAAAGTTCTTTACGAATTCTCTTATATTACTTGTTCTCATTAATTAATTGACCAACTAAAGTTGGGGTTGAATCCCATAAGTTCTGGAAATATCAAAGGCGAATATGGGCCCATTCGTCTGCCATGTATACCACATATGATGCATCTATGATATGGTTACATGTGCGATTATTATTAACCTGCAACCTGACCGGTGCTTGCGAGGTAACTTGCTCAGTAATCTAATTTCGAGCATAATTTCCAGATTTTCTATTCAAGATATTTCATCTTGATAAGTTGGTTTACATCATAGTTGGTTTAGCAAAATAATTTATTGAATGCCTCCACTTAATAGCTAAATTATTGCTTATGAGAACAAAGTTATCTATATCAATTTGATATACAAGAGTATATTATATTCTCCCCTCACAAGTGGTTCAGGGTCAGGAACCAAATAATTTCATCTTATTATTATTGATGTGCAGTGTATATTAACATGATAATGCATAAAGATGATTTCCTAGAGTTGAGGAAACAAGTTAGTTTTTCTAACATGAGGGAGAGACATGATAAACACTTGAGAAAAAGTTACATGGAACGAATTATCATTTGTATATATAGATCCTCGAATATCATAATATGAACTTGAAGTTCATAGAAAGATAATTCAATTGCAACATATTGCAAAGCATGCCATACGCATTTGCTGACCCAAAGAAAGTAACTATATTCTCACTGCAAATGCTCATATTAAGTCCTAGAAGGACAAAGTCTTTGATACGCTTAAAGCGTATAGACAAATCGGTTTCAAAAGAACTTCTTAATAAAGAAGATGAGCAAATGATCAAAGTGATCATAATAAGGAGGCAAGTGATCTAGAAGATCACATGACATAACACTTCATAAAATCTCATGAGAGATTCAGGTACCTGAATATATGAATGAAGAGATCTCCATGTTATGTTTTTGTGAAAATTTATTGGAACCGATATAAAATGTTCGTCGACGACATCTATGATAGCGCTAAATATCGATGATGATCTTAAGTTTGTCAAATACAGACAAAAGTATTGTCCAAATGGAAGAGATACAATTTAAGTAGAATTGATTCCATATGAAAGACATGTCGTTTTGGACATGTAGTTCAAATACTTGAAAGTATAAAGTCAATGGTATGTGCAATCATTTTCCGATATCTTATTTCTCTAACATGACATGAAAACTTGATATGCATCTAAAGTCTATTATATGGCTTATATGACTTAACTTATATGTCAATCTGTGAAGGATTTAAGTTTCTTGAAGCATATATAATTCTTGATCTTGAAGTACCACTTTCTTAGTGCAATTTGTGCACATATGTATCTTGCTATAACTTTAAGCAGATAATGTGATAGCGAGGATATCTCTATGGAGATATTGAAGAGCCAATCCACGATATTTGTGAAGACATTATATATCTATCACGAATGATAATTCAAGGTGCGGAATATTCATTCAAGTCAATATGGTTGATTTATTTATCAAATCTATACCAACGATCTCTTGAAGATGGCGCATAAGATTGGAATGTGAAGGCTCAAGGATGTGAATTGATGCTCTCATCAGGGGGAGTTAATGCGCGTTGCACTCTTTTTCCCTTTCAAGGTTTTGTCCCACTGGGTTTTCCTTGTAAGGTTTTTAACGAGGCAACCAATAAGCGCATTTCTAAACATGTGTACTCTTTTTCCTTTTCTATAATTTTTTCCCATTGGGTTTTATTTTAGTTAAGGTTTTAACGAGGCACATTATCTATTGAGTAGACATTCAAAGGGGAGTGTTAAGAATAGAATTCTAATTAGAGTGAATGTCTATCTTATAGAAGAGTTTTACTGTGAGGCTAAGTCATTTCTCTTCCTATAAATAGAGGGGTCTTACCCCATTATAAATCCATCCCAAAAATATCAATAAGAATTCTCCTCTCCCTACTTTCTCTGCAATATTGTTCTTGTTCTTTTATATTTTATAATATATATATATATATATATATATATATATATATATATATATATATATATATATATATATATATATATATATATATATATATATATATATATGATAGCCATAGTAGCTACTAGCCTCCTACTACTAATTAAGAAGGGGCGGCATTTGAAAAAAAAGTTAGTGCGGAATAAAATATTAAAATGTAGTGCACTCAAATTTGTATATAACAATTGTTAATGATATATATATATATATATATATATATATATATATATATATATATATATATATATATATACTATATTAAAAATACAGAAGTCCTTAGTGAAATGTTGTTCGCTTTTTTATTCTTTAAACTATAGTATTTATATTGAACAACATAATAATTTGAGTATTTCATTAATATTTAGGAATAATCATTTAATTAATTTCCTATAATTTAGGTTTGGTTGTTTAATTATTCTCTTGTTAATAAAAGTTTAGGAAAGGTAATAATTTTGCCTAAATTTTCGCCTCTTCTATCAACACCCAACGTTGGAGTTTATTTTGTATTTAATACCTTTTAGATTTACGAGACTATTTTGTAGTTAAATTATTTTTCCTAATTCTAACATACGGTGTTTCTTTTTTCTTTTTCTTTTTCGCATTTTTTATATTAGGACCTTAATAGTTGATAAAACTTTTGAAGGACTAATTTCCCATAAAAAAGATTTGGTGAAAAACAAGTTGCTTTGACTTCTTTTATGTTAGGAAACATAATTATTTGTAAAAGTTTTTTTGTCTATTTTAACTATACACAAATTTACTTTATATAATTAAATTCTTTCCTATTTCGAAATATATATCCTAATAATTCTATAAAATAAGCTACAATTTTATAGTTTAATTTTCAAACTTTGCATGTTCTAGAAGTACCATTCTAGGTTCTTTTTCTCTAAGCAAAATATTTTTGTATTAGCTGTTTTATTTAACATGCATGTATTTGTATTACTACTTTAATTTTTCATTTACATATATCAAAATAATTTATATGATACTCACTCTTTATTTATTTTTGCGTTGTTCATATGCATATGTTTCAAGATTAATGCATTGTAATTCATCATCTTGGAGTTCACGAACTTTTATATTTGGAGTAATATCAGAAAGCTTCTAAGAGTTTTTTACGAGGATGATTCGTTATAGTTCAATAGGTATAATAAGACGAATGAATGTATTCTGCTAATACTTTTATGTTAGAAAGATGCAAATTTTGGTATACTAAGTCTTTTTTAAATCACAAATAAGGCATCTGAAAACTTTTTTGGTATATGATATCTTTATTTATTGAACTAGCTAAAATGAGAACAACATTTATTATGTTAAAATAATTTCTTTAAATTTTACATAGCTCAAATAAATTGTCTAATAATATTTACACAACTTTTAAAAAATTATTGTATTTATTGACATTGGTACACGTGCAAAGCGCGTACCCTTAAAATTAGTGCCAATAATAATATATGATATTTAAATCTTATTTTGACTAGTTGTGGTATAAAAAAATGTCCGAAAAGGATTTTTTTAATTTTTTTAATATTGTAAAAGATAAGAAATTATTTAAACTAAATAGAAAGATCTTTGATTACCGAGTACGTATCAATATAATAGTCTTTGTTAAATAAGTAATGTACTATATTAAATATTTCAACATATTTGACAAGATACTTGACCTATTATGCTTAGCATAGACTTAGAAATTCTATTTCAATATGTGGTTTTAACAAAGCATTACTAGTATTTTTTTCTTTATTATTTTGAAAATAAATGACCAGCAACAGAAGAGAGGTAACTTTACAAAGAATGAATTGTTACTTAATCCTAACTTACTATTGTCAAGACATTTTTTCTGACTTGATAGAAAATCTTATATTGAAAATTTTTATCTTTCTTACCCCACAGTTATACCATCCGTACATGGATAATTCAGTTGGACGCTAGAGGTAAAAAATTACGGAATTAAATAATTTCATCTTGAATGTCCCTAAAGCTGTAAATCATTGTCGTATTAATTGACTATGTGAACGTTACTTTATTATAATTTTCTGTTTCAAAGTTTATATTCTACCAACAAAGACGGCAAAAGTCGAGAAGTAGAGGTTTCACGCCACCCCTAACTAGGGTACTAATTAAGCAATGCATTGTCGATCAGAGGGGTCACTCTGATGGTAAGCAACCTCCAATTTCAACCGAGAGGTTGCGAGTTCGAGCCTCCCCAAGAGTAAGGTGGGAAGTTCTTGGAGGGAAGGATGTCGGGATCTATTTGGAAACAGCCCCTCTATCCAAGGGTAGGGATAAGGTCTGCGTACATACTACCCTCCCAGACCCTACTAAATGAGATTATACTGTGTTGTTGTTGTTGTAATAGTATTGTCGATCAGAGATTTCGAGAATGAAGACATTTAAATATGAGTTTGTAGCGAATAAGCAGAACAAAAATCTTACGAGATTGATAAAAAAATTAAACCAAAAATACATAATACAATCAGACTTCTCTATAACAACATCTATATATATGTAGCAACACTTCATTATAAAAGTCAAGTTTTTTCTAGATCTAATTTTCATGTTGTGTTATGATATATGCTCCATATGACAACACTTCGCTATAATTAACATCTAAAAATATTGAAAATAAATGAGACTGTTATAGAACATCTAATAATATTGAAAATAAATGAGATTGTTATAGAGATGTTTGACAGTATACAAAAAATATAAATTTCAAATCTCTCGTCTTTAACGAAATTTACATCTCATGAAAAAAAAAACATTTATTAAACAAAAACACACACTTCGGAATAACCACTATGACTACGCCTCAGATCTACCAATCCTTGGCGCAACAAAAGGAAATAAAAACACAAAACAAAAAATTTAAAGCAGATCTATGTCCTCACTGAACTTGTGTAGGTAGATGTTACTGTACTGTGTGACAGATGGGACAAATAAGAAAAGGATATAGATATAACTACTCTTAACCAAAGTTCTAAACAAATTAAACACTGTCTTTTTAATAAAACTCTCGAGAGATTCAAGAGTTGCTCCTAGCGCAGCGTGTAATTTGACTGCAACCACGGCGATAAGGATTAACTCTCTGATGAGAATGGCAGTTGTAATAAGACGCACCTCGTACATTACAAGGAATATTGTTTCTGGACAATGCTGCATAGCTAATATGGCCTCTTTGTCCTCCTAAAACTCGACGACTAATATCAGATTCCATCATCATTTCTTCTTCCTCCTTTATACAATTTCCAATAAGGCCGTTGCATTTCCTCATTGAAGCTGCAGTTGCACGGCCGCCATGCATGACCGATAACTGATCGAAGTTCTTGTACAGATTCTTGAAATCATTATATGACGATGATGTTGGATTAATTATCATGGTTAGTGAGAAAAAGAAAACTATACATAGGCGTAAATTCATATTTTTTGGTTTTGGTGGTGGGGGAGGGGAGACTAGGGTTATGGGAAGAGAAAATGAAGTTGTGTCTCAGGCTATTGGTATTTATATTAAAGGTTTCTTGGTATGTGGGGTGGAAGGTGGAAAAAAATGGAAATTATTTAGTGGTAGGATAGGGTTATGGTTTTAGATAATTTTGGTTCATCTCATGTTTTAAGTGATTTACGCATAATAATTAGTAGTAGAGTAACGTCTGTTTTGAAATGCCCGGGTCTTGCTCATTATCTTGCTTGGATTCAGGACTTTATATAGCTCATCCATTACTTCTATTTTTGGTATCGCTGATGGGGAGGGGCCAAAGGGGTGGTCAGTGGTGGAAGATATAAAATAATACGAACCTCGTGTTTAAGCCAAATTAACCAAACTAATTATCATGGTTAAGTTATAATTATATGTATTAATTCGCCATAGATTAGTGTAAGTATACATAAAGATGTGTAATGTATTTACTGAATTGGTTTAAATAAAAGGCGCACATAAACTTTTACCATGGTATAAGTGCATGGGCGGATCCAGCCTATTGAATAATGTAGGTTCCCGTGAACTCAATAGTTTTTGCATATAATATGTATATATGTATAAAAAATCCACTAAATATTCATAAATATTTGACTGTAAAATCAGTTGTTTATTATATATTTACTTAAGATTGTTATAGGAACTCATCCTGGATCCGCCTTTATGATAATGTACAGTAAAAACACCGATGACACGGTGTAGACAATAAATTTGGTTCGAAAAAATAAAATCAAGATCGAAAATATCGCAACAATCGTAGTATTTTATTTCAAATATCTTGAGTGTTACAATCTCTATGATTCCTCTGATTCTACTTTTCCAGTATAAATTCAAGGGCCTTTGAGCTTGATCTTGAATATATGTTTGTTTCCACGAACAATGATTTTGTTCTTGAACTTGAGATTGCTTGTACTTGAACTTAATTTGGTCTTTGTTCTTGAGCTTGAACTTGATTTGTTCTTCCACTACTAGAATTTGGCCAAAAATCGACCGCAAAAAGCGACCAACTTTGGCCACTTTTGGCTAAAAAGCGACCAAAAAGCGACCAAAAGTGCCTGGTAGCTATATTGATTGTCCCTTTTATTTAGGGACCAAAGTTGGTCGCTAATTAGCGACCAACTTTGATCTCTAACCTAAATGGACCCATTTTTCCGGATATTGACTATAGAGACCAACTTTGGTTGCTTTATTAATTTAATAATATAATTTGCGACCAAAGTTGGTCTCTAAATAAAAAAAATATTATTTATTTATTTATTATTAATCATTAAAAAGAGACCAACTTTGCTATCTAATCCAAATATTATATTTTAAAATATGGAAACTAGAGACCAATGTTGGTCGCTATTTTATTCAATTATTTATTTATTTTATTAATTTAGCGACAAAATTTGATCCCTAAATACATGAATTTAATTTAATTTTTAGCTAATAGCGACCAAATGTGGTCACTATATCACCAGAAATTTTGTTTTTTTTTAAAGCAATAGCGACCAAACTTTGTTGCTTTTGGAAGAAATCTGGGAAAATAGCGACCAAAGTTGGTCGCTATTCTCCAAAATTTTGGTATAACTTGAAAAGCGACCAAATATAGACCAACTTTGGTCGCTTTTCTGCATATTATTTTGACAGAAACGACATGTTTCTGCAGCTACACCACCTGCCAGTCATACCAATTTTCTAAATAGGCTTTTTACGCAAACAACAACAATAAAAAGTAATTAAAAGCAACAAAGAACAAAGTTCAATAGAACTAATACATTAAGCTAACAAAACTAAGTTAACGCTTATTACAAGCCCATTCAAACTAAAGAGAACTAACACAATGTAAATTAGTTCTAACACAATAGTAAATTGGTTCTAACACAATAGTATACAAAGTACTGAAAGAGAGTTCTTTCAGCATCCTCGTCTGAAAGTTGGATTGCCTCGCTCGGTTTATTAAGTGGTTGACTGCGCATGAATTCCCTCACGTCAGTTGTGAAGCGAATTGAACATATATGAAAAATTATATTGAATTAGTATTCAAAATCTATATAAAAGCAAATCAAAATATTTAATGAAAAGTAAGAAACTTACATGTATGTAGTCGAGGCTCAACCCTCCTTTCTGAATCACTCTCTTTCTTCTTCATTACAATACGAGTTTTATTGAATAGCTCATCTTGCTTCACTGGCACCATAATGTTTTCTGGTGGCTTTGGTGATTATCCTCGTGGTACTATTACTCGAGATGAACTTTGATACAGAGAATAACTTGGATACGGTACATGATGGAGTGTCTCTTTCATCAATTGTTTATCTCATTAGCTACAGTGATAATAAGAAGGCAACGACATGTGTTTCAAAAAAGTGACGGTGTAGGTAGGATTTAACATTTCCTAAGTAGATAAAAGAGGTCATAAAGAAATTCTCTACTTCACTTTTCAAGAGTAAAAGAAATTTGATTGATAGTGACAAGGTTGATGACGATGGAAATTTTTCCGTTGGTCGTCACAGTTCCCATAAAACGTGGATCATAGACTCTATGATGACAAAGATAATGGGCAGTTTTGTGCTCAACTTTCTTTCAAGTCTGATCCATACAAGCTTAATGTGATATTGGATGATATTTTTTTGGATTCAGACAATAATTTAACCGACAAAAGTAGGGTAATTCTCTTAAAAAGAATTAAAGGTAAAACGTTTTTCTTGGTAGAGAAGGATGTTGAAAAACATTTTACCTTTAATTCTTTTTAAGAGCATTTGCATACTTTTTTTGGTCAAATCATTATCTGAATCCGAAGAAATATCACAAATATCACATTAAGCTTGTATGGATCAGACTCGAAAGAAAGTTGAGCACAAAACTTCCTATAATCTCTGTCATCATAGAGTCTTATGATCCCCATTTTATGGGAACTACGAGACCTACAGAAAAACATCAATCATCATCAACCTTGTCACTCTCAATTAAACTTCTTTTCCTCATGGAAAATGAAGTATAGAATTACTCTATAAGCTCTTCTTTTATCTACTTAGAAAATACTGAATTCCTACCTACACCATCACTTAGTGCAACACATGCAATTGCCTTCTCATCATCAATGTTGCTAATGAGAACAACAATTAAAGGCACATTCTGCCAGGTACTTTATCTTAGTTATGGTTGGTGGAAGTTCTATTGCATGTCTAATAACGTCATCAACCTCTTCGCGGTACTATTACTCGGGATGAACTTGGATACAGATAATAACTTGGATACAATACCTGACATGGTGTGTCTTTGATCAATTGTTGATCTCTATAGCTATAATAATAATGAGAAGGCAACGACACGTGTTTCAAAATAGTGATGGTGTAGGTAGGATTTAACATTTCCTAAGTAGATAAAAGAGGTGATAGAGAAATTCTCTACTTCACTTTCCATGAGGAAAAGAAGTTTGATTGAGAGTGACAACGTTGATGAAGACGGAATATGTTCCGTTGGTCCTGGCAGTTTCCATAAAATGGGGATCATTAGACAATATGATGACTGAGATAATAGGAAGTTTTATTATCTGATCCAACAAGTTAAATGTGATAATTGTGATATTTCTTCGGATTCAGACAATGATTTGACCGACAAAAGTATGGAAATGCCCTTAAAACTTTTGAAGAGCATTTTCATACTTTTGTCGGTCAATCATTGTCTGAATCCGAAGAAATATCACAATTATTACATTAAACTTGTTGGATCAGACTTGAAAGAAAATTTAGAACAGAAATTCCTATAATCCCTGTTATCATAGAGTCTTATGATCCCCATTTACGGGAACTGACATGACCAACGGAACAAATTCCGTCTTCATCAACCTTGTCACTCTCAATCAAACTTCTTTTCCTCATGGAAAATGAAGTACAAAATTACTCTATAAGCTCTTCTTTTATCTACTTAGGAAATACTAAATTCCTACCTACACCATCACTTAGTGCAACACATGCAATTTCCTTCTCATCATCAATGTGGCTAATGAGAACAACAATTAAAGGCACATTCTGCCAGGTACTTTATCTTAGTTATTCTTGGTGGAAGTTCCATTGCATATCTAATAACGTCATTAACCTCTTCGTGGTACTATTACTCGGGATACGATTGGATACAGAGAATAACTTGGATACAGTACCTGACAGGGTGTGTCTTTGATCAATTTTTGATCTCATTAGCTACAATGATAATGAGAAGCCAACGACATGTGTTTCAAAAAAGTGATGGTGAAGGTAGGATTTAACATTTCTAAGTAGATAAAAGAGGTTATATAGAAATTCTCTACTTTATTTTTCCATGAGGAAAAGAAGTTTAATTGAGAGTGACGAGGTTGATAGATATGGAATGTGTTCCGTCGATCATGACTGTTCTCATTAAAAAGGGATCATAAGACTGTATGATGATAAAGATATTAGGAAGCTTTGTACTCGACTTTCTTCCAAGGTTAATAAATACAAGCTTAATGTGATATTGGTGATAGTTCATCGGATTCAGACGACAATTTGACAGATAGACTTATGGAAATTATGATAAAAAGAATTAGACGACCTTTAATTCTTTTTATCAAAGATTCCATACGTCTGTCTGTCAAATTGTCGTCTGAATCCGAACTATCACCAATATCACATTAAGCTTGTATTTATTAACCTTGGAAGAACGTCGAGTACAAAGCTTCCTAAAATCTTTGTCATCAGAGAGTTTTATAATCCACGTTGTATGGGAACTGCCACGACCGACGGAAACACCTTCCATATCTATCAACCTTGTCACTCTCAATCAAACTTCTTTTACTCATGAAAAATGAAGTACAGAATTACTCTATAAGCTCTTCCTTTATCTGCTTAGGAAATATTAAATTCCTACCTACACCATAACTATTTGAAATACATGCCATTGCTATCTCATCATCAATGTCGCTAATGAGAACAACAAATAAAGGCACATTCTGCCAGGTACTTTATCTTAGTTATTCTTGGTGGAAGTTCCATTACATGTCTAATAATGTCATCAACCTCTTCTAAAAAATCCTCCCACAATCTAAAATTCCAAAACATAAACCAAAATTTAAATTCATATCCTAAAGGTTCAACTCATACATAAATGCTTCAATTTATATCCTAAAAGTTATATTCTTATACTACGAGTTAAAACTTTAACTACAAGTTCAATTTATATCCTAAAAGCTTCAGCTCATACCTAAAAGGTTCAATTCATATCCTATAAATTCAACTCATATCCTAAAAGGTTCTATTCATATCCACAAAGGTTCAAGTCATATCCTAAAGGTTCAACTCATACATAAATTCTTCAATTTATATCCTAAGGGTTCAACTAATACCTAAAAGGTTCAATTCATATCCTAAAAATTCAACTCGTATCCTAAAAGGTTCAATTCATATCCATAAAAGTTCAAGTCATATCATAAAGGTTCAGCTCATACATAAATGCTTCAATTTATATCCTAAAGCTTCAACTCATACCTAAAAGGCTCAAGTCATATCCTATAAGTTCAACTCATATCCTAACAGCTTCAAGTCATATCCTAAAATTTCTATTTATAACTAAACTATCAATACAATACAAAGATTCAAGGTTCAATTTATATCCTAAAAGTTATATTCATATCCTACGAGTTTAAACTTAAACTAAAAGTTCAATTTATATCCTAAAAGATTGAACTCATACCTAAAAGGTTCAATTTATATCCTAAAGCATCAACTCATACCTAAAAGGTTTAATTTATATCCTAAAGCTTCAACTCATACCTAAGAGGCTCAACTCATATTCTAAAAGTTCAACTCATATCCTTAAAGCTTCAAGTCATATACTAAAATTTCTATTTATAACTAAACTAGTTTTATCCTAAAGGTTCAACTCATTGTTATTTCAAGCATTATTACACGGCTAATGTTAGTTATCCTCTATGTGGGTGACTCGTTGTACTTAAACAAGAGCCACACAAGGATTCGCTTAAGGCCTTAAACATTAACATTGTCTTAAACTTTAAGAGAAAATCCAAATATATATACTATCACGTGTCTATATTAAATATCTACCTATAAACTAATCAAGACTAAACTAAAAGTTCGATTCACAAGAAAAAATCATAAATCCAAAAATTTTAGGGTTTCTTCTCTTCAAACTATTTTTTGCCCAAATTAATAGGTAAAACCAAATATTTTAGCTACTAACAATTATCATAGATTTAATTTAGCTAAGAACAATTAATTTTTAGGGTTCAAACTAGAATGAATTAAACAAATTAAAATAAGTCTATTTCAAAAAAAAATAAAAGGAGAGATGTAGTGGAGGATACCGACAGAACTTCTGCTGCCGCCGGCGGGCGTCAGTGGCACCGCAGCTAGAGGGAGACGCAAGGGGGGGGGGGTGGAGTGTGAGAGAGAGAAGAGAGGGTTTGGGGAAGTTTTTGAAAAAAATAAGAGAATGGGCGGGAAAACCCGTTTTTAACTCTGTTTTTACAAAAAGCGACCAACCTTGGTCGCTATTTTTGGTACCAAATATGTATTGACTATTTTCACCAAAATAGCGACCACAGTTGGTCGCTAAATTCTCACTATTTTACCATAATAGCGACCAACATTGGTTGCTATATCAAAAAAAATTAAATTAATTATAATTCAATTTAAAGTTTATATTTATTTAATTCAATTAACTTTAATTCAATTTAAAAAATTCAATTATTTTTAATTCAATTACATATATACGCCATATTTGATATAGTATTACCTAATACACTTATACTCAGTGCATAGTTGTCACGACCCAATTTCCGGTCGTGATGGCGCCCAACACAACTGGTAGGCAAGCCCGAACATTTACACGTGCAACCCGAGCATGAAGCTCAAAATCAGTTTATTGAATATCATTATCGACAATAAGGCTAAAGTCTTAACTTATAGATGGAAACCAAACTGGATAATCTCCCAAAGCCTAGGGGTCATGAGTCTAGAGCCTCTAACAATATAGAGTAATAAGACTTCAATAATACAATTGTTCAAAACTGCGGAAAAAATAATTAGGGAATAGGGAAAGAGTCGGGTCCTGCGAACGTCACACACTTACCTCGACAACTCCAATAAAACTCTGAGACTGCAATTATTTCAGCTAAACTTCCAGAATACTTGAATCTGCACACATGGTGCAGGGAGTAAAGTGAGTACTTCCAACTTAGTGGTAATAAGAGAGAATAATATCTGAGCGATAAAAAAACACATATGGGCACACCAAAATGCTATAAAAGACAGTTGAACCCTTTGAGAAAGAAAACCAAAATACTGTGAAAAAAATCCTTTTAGAAAAATCTCAAGATCAGTTCAAAATCTCTTTTACAAAGTCTCTTTTTCAAATATCCCTTTTATTTTCAACAGCCCAGCATATGAATGCTATATCAAATAGAACGAGTCGGCTCATAAGTCTGCCCCATGGGCACAACACTCCTTAACATATAACACCAGGTTATCTGGTCAACAAGGCAAGTAACAGTATGTATTCCAATGATATATGAGTGCTAAATGTCATGCCACGTAGCACAAATAGGAGTGAATGCGTGAATGCAATGCAATGCACATGACCGCTACGGTGCGTAGCCCGATCCATGGGTACCCTGCGCTCACTGGGGTGTGTACAGACTCCGGAGGGGCTCCTACAGCCCAAGCGCAATAATACTGTGGCGTGCAGTCCGATCCACATGAAACGTTGCGGCGTGCAGTCCGATCCATATAATATACTACTGCGGCGTGCACTCCGATCCATGCATGTATATGCATATGAACACATAACACTCGAGGCCTGAAAGCCTCCTTACATCACTCTTCATGCCCTCACATATGGCCCTCGTCTTCAATCTGTCCAAAATAGTCAAAAGCCCATCGGGCATCAGTAAAACAATAATACTGAGCTCAAACAATAGTTCGAATATCAGTTAAAACTCCAAGTTTGAGAAAGATATAGCTGAGTTCATGAAATAGTGTAAATCACATGGAATGAGTTCAAATAATATTTCAAATAGTGAGGAAAACAGTGATGATAGTTCATAAAGAGTTCAAATAATCTGCAATAATCCCCAAGTATGGCAATGAGCCCAAGTCATAATGATAACAACAAATCATTTACAATTTCGTGGTAAAAACCAACAACCGGGATGGACCAAGTCACAATCCCCAATGGTGGTCTACCCCACGCTCAGGTCCAGCGTGCAAGTCACCATAATACAACACTAAGATGTGCAAATCCGGGGTTTCAAACCCTCACGATATCATCCCAAGTATTACTCACCTCGAACCGGAAAAACTCTAGCCCGCAACGCCTTTTCTCTTCAAACCGGCCTCCACGTGCGTCAAACCTAACCAAAATCATAAAGAGTTCATTATAATAAGCTAATGGGACAACAGCCAATCGAAAACAATCGAATTATAGCAAGAACCTCGAAACTAGCAAATCCCGAGCCCGACACCCGCTTCTCGCAAAATTACGAAACTTACATTTCCGGAATCCTCATCTCTCCACGAGTACGTACATAAAAAGTTCATCAAAATTAGAGTTCAAATGGGTCACCAAATCCCAAATTTACTGGTAAAAACCAAACCCTAATTTCTTCAAATTTTATGCCCAAATTCAGAGAATTAATGGATGATTCTTTGATTAAATGATGTTTCTAGACCACGAGACATACCTCCAATCACTTCCCATCAAAATCCCCTTCAAAATCTACCAACAAGATCCCATGGTGGTGCAAAAATGGAGGAAAAATGAGATAGGTCGCGGATGAAATAACACTTAAAACCATTCTGACTGCCCAGTTATTACTCTATGCGATCGCATCACATCCATTGCGATCGCATAGCATAAATTTCCACCTTCCCAAAATAACACTATCGATCGCATAGCACCCCATGTGTTCGCATAGATCAAACCTCTGCCAGGGGCCCTAGCCCCAACTACCTTATGTGATCGCATCAACCCTTGTGCGAACGCACAGTTCTAACTCCCAGACCAGTGCGATCGCATGACAGTTAGTGCGAATGCATAGCATAAAAAAAGGCCCCTCTCCTAGCCTTCTATGCGATCACAATACTTCTCATGCGATCGCTTAGAGGAAAATCCTCTGCAACATTTCTGCTGAATTCTGTATCTTCCAAAAACCAAACACTCTCCGATTAACCACTCGAAACCACCCCGATGCCCTCGGGACCTCAACCAAAAGCACCAACAAATCCCAAAACATCATACAAACTTATTCCAATCCTAAAAACACATCAAACAACGCTAAAATCATTAATTCACATCGGATTCAAGCCTAGGTTTCTTCAGAACTTCTGAAACTCGCATTCGATCATAAACCCGACCAAACAACATCCGAATCACCTAAAAATTTGCAGACATATCCAAAATCACCTAACGAAGCTACTTCAACTTTCGAAATTCCATTTTGACCCTCGGATAAAAATCTCACCTTCCAACCAGAATCCGCCAAAATTCAAACTTTGCCAATTCAAGCCTAATTCTACACCGGACCTCCAAATTCAATTTTGATTGCACTTCTAAGTCTCAAATCATCCCCCAAATCTAACCGAACCACCGGAATTCACATCCGAGCTCTTTAACCACATAGTCAATTTCTGGTTGACTTTTCTAATACAAGCTTCCTTCTAAGAGGCTATGTGCCTTATTTTCAACCAAAACTAATTCAATTACACCCGATCAAATCTAATACTGACATTTAGAAATGAAGTAACACCATAATGGGAAACGGGGTAGTAACTCATGTGACGACGGGTCCGGTTGTCACATCCTCCCCAACTTAAACAAATGCTCGTCCTCGAGCGTACCCAGAGTTGTACTAGAAGCAACCCAACAGCTTAATGACCTTAACGAGCATATACTCGGGGTGATCCCACGTCACCCTATCTTGCATATGTTCGATAGCACAATATAGCCGGATTTCACAGTCCATCTAAACCACAAACCACATTGCACTTCCCGAAATCATGCACCAGATCAGAACCCCATGTCTATACTCAGAATAAACCCAAACCAACTGTAATAACCTATACTCGCCACTCCAGGTGAGACCATATGATATACTACACAACCCAAACACTCGAGACGATGGCATCTATTAGCAGCAATTGCCCACAGTAACCAAATACTCATAGAAAACCCCTTTTATTAGTTAAAGTCATATCCCAACACCTTCATATACTGCCAACGGCAACTGAAACACGCGATAAACCAAACCCATCTCTCAGATCGCCCATTCACGAGTCCATTTCCTTTCTGACTGATACTATTAAAGATTTCGGAGCCAAACCTCGATATTTCCTTTATAACAAGCTGAAATCAATTTGGTTCGGGCTCATTAATGACTCCAATGATCACTTCGACTCTAGCCACCTATCTGGTGATATGACACTCGACACAGGCCTAAGCCACAACTTGCGTAATACATGTACCAATGAGAAGCAATCTGAACATACTCAAATCATGACAATGACTCAAACGAAAGAGTTGTACCTCAAGCTCAACAGTACCATTACAACACAAAACTGAGATCCCGTCTCACATAATAGAAATAGAGCACATGAATCCTCCTTGAAAGGTCATAACTTTACGTGGCCTTTCCACAATGCGAGATTCTATCCAAACGCTATTGCCCATGAAGAACCTCAAGTCACCATGCTCAATACGATCAGCCACGCACAGATTGAGGTTTGAAACCACTCAATCCATCATACCCACGGTGAAGCAATTAATATACACTATTCAATCCTGAAGGACACAACCAATGCGCTATTCTCCGAGCAACACCCAATATGAATTTTTCCTCAGAAAACAGGAAGAACGGCATACAAAGTAACATATAGAAAACTATTCTCCACATCACACTGTTGCAGCGTGTAACCCGATCCAGATAACATACCCGTGGCGGCGTGCCACCCTATCCACACATATATCTCACAAAAGGAGATGAACATCGAGCCAAACTTTCTCATTACCATAAACACATATAGTCCCATGCTCGACCACAAGAAAAGCATCCGAAAAGTCCGTCAATACCAGAACTTAACCAATGCTAGAAACCTTTGCACTGACATCACACTGTTGCAGCGTGTAACCCGATCCAGATAACATACCCGTGGCAGCGTGCCACCCTATCCACACATATATCTCACAAAAGGAGATGCACATCGAGCCAAATTTTCTCATTACCATAAACACATATAGTCTCATGCTCGACCACAAGAAAAGCATCCAAAAAGTCCGTCAATACAAGAACTTAACCAATGCTAGAAACCTTTGCACGAAAAGTCCGTCAATACCAGAACTCCACATCACACTGTTGCAGCGTGTAACCCGATCCAGATAACATACTCGTGGCGGCGTGCCACCCTATCCACACATATATCTCACAAAAGGAGATGCACATCGAGCCAAATTTGCTCATTACCATAAACACATATAGTCCCATGCTCGACCACAAGAAAAGCATCCGAAAGTCCGTATATACCAGAACTTAACCAATGCTAGAAACCTTTGCACGAAAAGTCCGTCAATACCAGAACTCCACGTCACACTATTGCAGCGTGTAACCTGATCCAGAAAACATACCCGTGGCGGCGTGCCACCCTATCCACACATATATCTCACAAAAGGAGATGCACATCGAGCCAAATTTGCTCATTACAATAAACACATATAGTCTCATGCTCGACTACAAGAAAAGCATCCGAAAAGTCCATCAAAACCAGAACTTAACCAATGCTAGAAAACTTTGCACTGACATCCGCCACGAAGGCCCAATTAAATAAAGAAATGCTTGCTAGCCGTCCGCTAGTCTCTGGAATACAAGCTACCCTGCTAGAGCATAATTCGATGCACCTTGCCACATAGCCTGCAGCATTTTCTCACATAGCCCATAACACATTAGTCTAGACAACCTGACATTGGAACAACCAATCTGCCATCTAATATCATAACCCAAATTCAACGTACCAAGCAACGAAAGATCCACTCGGACCTCCAATTTCCATAATTGCTAGACGATGTCGATATACACGATCTACAACCACTGCATAGTCAGATCACGAGAACTTCTAGTCTCTAACACATATAACACATGAATCACTATGCCTGGTCCCACACTCCGCCGTACGAATTCATATCACATATCAAGTATCCATTTATACCACGAAAGATATTCAAAAATTTTCTCTGCGCCATCAAGAACTCAATTATCAACGGTCGATCCAACAAGGGAACACCGCGATACCACCAAATATTATCAGTTTTCATTACCTTGCCTCCTCTTCTGAACATAAACCCCCGCTAAATCACTTGCATAGCAATACCATCTTCCTTGATTATCTGAAGATCGACTCTTAAATCACCTACAACTGCTCGTGCTGCTTATGAAATTAATGACTCCCCATTATGCCTGAACCAAAACCTTGAACACGCAAATCTCAATTCTCCATATCATAACACATAGACCATACCACACTAGGATAACATGAGGACTTCTATCTCTCTCATACGCCGCATGCATCGATGCACTCAACTAGTCAAGAACTTTCAGGATCCCATATAGGAGAAAAATTATTACACACTCCATGCTTCGCATACCCATAGGAAATATACTCATTTTCAACCATAGTAAAACACATCAAGAACTCTTTCTCCGAATTCCATTGCACAAGATAAACTGCCAGGACTGAATCCTTCTACCCAAACCAAGTTAAGAAAACTGCCAGCACTTAAAAGATTTGCTGCACAACCTGTAAGGCTCATTACCTCGAACACATACTATAATTAATCATATCCTTACCATACTGATTTGGTTCACTATCAAGCTATTCCATTTATCCAATTTCCTTCCCGATTCATCTTTAATTTGATATTATCCCATGCTGTACCACCACAAATACCTCAACCCAGGTTACCACATGAGACTCGCACATAAAAATACACTGTCTAAGACCCATAGGCCATTGAATACCCTCTCAAACACTTCACAGAAATACCACATTCCAGAATGCTTTACTTTAAAGAACTTCATGCGATTCTCAATTCGTTTACCATTACCTTCCAGATGTGGATTCGTAGAATCTCATGAATTAAAACAAGGCACCATAAGTCTTGATCTTTTCTAACGAAAACACAGTCTCTAGCCACATGTACAAACTTAAGACACCTGATTGTTACATGCAAAATCTTGAACGCAGTAAAACCATTCTCGAGAGTCGTTCACTCTTATTCAGCTGTAATTCACCTGCCTTAAATGAAGAGAACTCGTACATTATTAGTACCCTGACACCGCAAAATATGATTTCATACAAATACAATCAACCATATTTCTTCTCTATACACTGAGCATTCTTTATCACCAAGAGATTAAAACATCCCAGTATTTTCTCACACCTACGAAGCACCATATAACCATTATCAAAATTTTCCTTCACACGCGCCATTCTTGGCTCAATTTTTGCAACCAGAACTGATCTGCCAATATACCCTGAGACAGAACCAACATATTACCTAAAAGTGAGATCATCTAATCAATAGCAACCTCCCCAACTTGGCTCGAAGCCAAATACCAGGGCACGCTCAATAAATTCTTAATACTTTTACCCTAATGAAACCACAACATTATAGTGAGATTAAACTCAAGTCATTTACAAGTTTTGAAGACACAGATCATCTAGAATTATAACTGTTTTGCAATTCTCTCATCCATTCCGCAACAGTTAAGCCCACTCTAGGCAACAAAATTTATACTAAGTCCCTATTTTTTTGTATACCTTTCACTGCCATACACATAATACAACCATTAAGCCTTCCTGAGTCTGAACTCATACCACCATACGTATTGTACTACACTTCCCAACTAGGAATACAAAAAAAAATATTATTCACGCGCCCATAACTTGGGTCTACACAACGAATCACAATAAAAAAAACACTTAACAACTCATCTATTAACCATCAGACTTCTTCGTCATTACAAAAATCACATAGATACACCTCGCAGTACTGACATACTCATCACATGATATCCCACCGCCAACCCAGCGAATAAGAACATTACTGAACATATAAGTTCAAAACACTTGCTCACACAATCAGCACCTCGGTGCTCAAGCCATAGGCAAAGATCCGGCCTCAAGTCCTCTTGACTGGTCCAATATGAACTCACGGAGATTACATCTCGCCCCTAGATCGGGGAATCACAAGCCATCCTGGCACAAATACTACTGAGCCCTCGCGTGCGCATACTGACGTGTGGAAAGAATTTCAAGAATTATATCTCAAGCTGAATCAAGTACGCACGATAAGAATTTCAAGAAAGTGAAGTTTTCCTAATGGTTCTGCAGCCTCTCAAGGATAAATACAGACGGCTCTGTACCGATCCGCGAGACTCTACTAACCGACTCATGACTCATGAGGCCTAGTAACCTAGGATCTGATACCAACTTGTCACGACCCCAATCCCGATCGTGATGACACCCAACACAATTGCTAGGCAAGGCCGACAATTTACACTCGCAACCCGAGCATGAAGCTCATAATTGAATATCATTATCGACAATAAGGCTAAAATCTTAACTGATAGATGGAAACCAAACTAGATAATTTCCCAAAGACCTAGGGGTCATGAGTCTAGAGCCTCTAACAATACAGAGTAATAAGACTCCAATAATACAATTGCTCAAAACTGCGGAAATAATAATAATGGAATAAGGAAAGAGTCGGGTCCTGCGAACGTCAGACAACTACCTCGACAACTCCAATAAAATGCTGAAGCCACAATTATCTCAGCTAAACTTCCAGAATACCTGAATCTGCACACATGGTACAGGGAGTTAAGTGAGTACTTCCAACTCAGTGGTAATAAGAGAGAATAATATCTGAGTGATAAGAAAACAGTATGGGCACACCAAAATGCTATAAAAGATAGTACAACCCTTTGAGAAAAAAAACCGAAAACTATGAATAAATTCCTTTTAGAAAAATCTCAAGATCAGTTCAAAATCTCTTTTACAAAGTCTCTTTTTCAAATATCCCTTTCATTTTCAACAGCCCAGCATACGAATGTTATATCAAATAGAATGAATCATCTCACAAGTCTGCCCCTTGGGCACAACACTCCTTAACATATAACACCAGGTTATCTGGTCAACAAGATAAGTAACAGTATGTATGCCAATGATATATGAGTGCTAAATGTCATGCCACATAGCACAAACAGGAGTGAGTGCATGAATGCAATGCAATGCACATGACCACTACGGTGCGTAGCCCGATCCATGGGTACTCTGCGCCCACTGGGTGTGTACAGACTCCGGAGGGGCTCCTACAGCCCAAGCGCTATAATATTGCGGCGTGAAGTCTGATCCACATGACATATCACTGCAGCATGCAGTCCGATCCATATAATATATTACTGCGGCATGCAGTCCGATCCATGCAATATACTACTGCGGTATGCAGTCCGATCCATGCATGTATATGCATATGCACACATAACACTCGAGGCCTGAAAGCCTCCTTACACCACTCTTCATGAAACAGTGTAAATCACATGGACTGAGTTCAAATAATATTTCAAATAGTGAGGAAAACAGTGATGATAGTTCATAAAGAGTTCAAATAATCGGCAATAAACCCCAAGTAGGGAAATGAGCCCAAGTCATAATGATAACATCAAATCATTTACAATTTTTCGGTAAAAAACAACAACCGGGGCGGACACAGTAACAATCCCTAACGGTGCTCTACCCCACGCTTAGATCCAGCGTGCAAGTCACCACAATACAACACTAAGATGTGCAAATCCGGGGTTTCAAACCCTCAGTATATCATTCCCAAGTATTACTCACCTCGAACCGGCAAAATTCTAGACCGCGACGCCTTAGCTCCTCAAACCGGCCTCCACGCACGTCATATCTAACCAATATTATAAGGAGTTCATTATAATATGCCAATGGGACAACACCCAATCGAAAACAAATCGAATTATAGCAAGAACCTCGAAACTAGCAAAACCGGAGCCCTGGGCCCGATTCTCAAAAAATTATGAAACTTACATTTACAGAATTTGTCTCGACACGAGTCCGTACATAAAAAGTTCATAAAAAT